>JASAOG010000048.1:2225000-2825000 GCA_030265305.1 Biomphalaria pfeifferi
GTCTGGTAAAACGTTTGTAGCCTACACGTTATTTCTCCCCCACTCAATCTCGGATCAAGCTAAAATTGTGCAAACTTATTTCTTTTACCTGACAAAATAAAAATCAATTAAAAATTAGCCAATTAGTTCAGTAATCATCGGTAATTAATTATTTTGTTTGGTATCGAACAAAGGAAAAGGCTAGGGAAGGAAAGAAATTGTACTTGACTGACGTTGTGACATAAGTTGAATAAGTCCTCTTTATACCTTTCTTTAAAGTTTGTAACTTACAATAGATAATAATAAAACCTTCCATTTTCATTAGCACTTCTCTTATACAGTGGTTAGAGTGTTGGCTTAAGGAGGTTTGAGGATGCTAGTGCCCTCGAGTTTGAATCCAGGTCGTTCAACTTTTTTTTTAATGAATGCATTTAAAAAGCGATCACGGTAATATTCACCCAGATACCCCCTTCTTTCTCCCCCCACTCCTTTCCCAATAGGTCCAGACAAGTGATAGGTTCATAGCGTACTGAGAAAGCTAAAAGGATGAAATAGCGCTAAACAAAAAAAAATCGGAAAAACTATTTCTAATCGCACAGATGTATTATTGTTACTCTAGATCTATTACAAATTTAATTACTTAAGTCATCATCATCACTCCTTTGAGTTCCTCATTGAACTTACGTGATCCAAACTAATTCATACAATAACAAGAAATATAAGCATTGTTGTTGTAATATTTTGTTTGTTTAGCTTATACGTTTGTAAAATGTCACAGGAATGTGTTTTGATATTGATCCATAACATTGAGTGAAGACTAGCTAACTTTAAACTAAAACAGTTTTGTTGAAATCTGTTGGGCTTCATTAAAAATAAACTGAAATTCCAACGTGTCAAGATTTTTAATACAATATAAGGAGGAGGGGTGCGGATGAGTGGAAAGATTCATGTCTCCAACATTGTCTCATATACATGACATATAACAACCAATGTCTTCTAAACGTGATATGTAACAATGCCTACTGTATATGATATGTACCGTAATGCTCTTATTGTGCGAATAGATCAAGTAGTTCTAAAGATAAGAATCACCTGCAAAGAACAAAGTATTATTGAATGCACACTTGATAGGACAATAATAACACCGAAATAGATCAAGTAGTTCTAAAGATAAGAATCACCTGCAAAGAACAAAGTATTATTGAATGCACACTTGATAGGACAATAATAACAAACACCGAAATAGATCAAGTAGTTCTAAAGATAAGAATCACCTGCAAAGAACAAAGTATTATTGAATGCACACTTGATAGGACAATAATAACAAACACCGAAATAGATCAAGTAGTTCTAAAGATAAGAATCACCTGCAAAGAACAAAGTATTATTGAATGCACACTTGATAGGACAATAATAACAAACACCGAAATAGATCAAGTAGTTCTAAAGATAAGAATCACCTGCAAAGAACAAAGTATTATTGAATGCACACTTGATAGGACAATAATAACAAACACCGAAATAGATCAAGTAGTTCTAAAGATAAGAATCACCTGCAAAGAACAAAGTATTATTGAATGCACACTTGATAGGACAATAATAACAAACACCGAAATAGATCAAGTAGTTCTAAAGATAAGAATCACCTGCAAAGAACAAAGTATTATTGAATGCACACTTGATAGGACAATAATAACAAACACCGAAATAGATCAAGTAGTTCTAAAGATAAGAATCACCTGCAAAGAACAAAGTATTATTGAATGCACACTTGATAGGACAATAATAACAAACACCGAAATAGATCAAGTAGTTCTAAAGATAAGAATCACCTGCAAAGAACAAAGTATTATTGAATGCACACTTGATAGGACAATAATAACAAACACCGAAATAGATCAAGTAGTTCTAAAGATAAGAATCACCTGCAAAGAACAAAGTATTATTGAATGCACACTTGATAGGACAATAATAACAAACACCGAAATAGATCAAGTAGTTCTAAAGATAAGAATCACCTGCAAAGAACAAAGTATTATTGAATGCACACTTGATAGGACACTAATAACACCGAAATAGATCAAGTAGTTCTAAAGATAAGAATCACCTGCAAAGAACAAAGTATTATTGAATGCACACTTGATAGGACACTAATAACACCGAAATAGATCAAGTAGTTCTAAAGATAAGAATCACCTGCAAAGAACAAAGTATTATTGAATGCACACTTGATAGGACACTAATAACACCGAAATAGATCAAGTAGTTCTAAAGATAAGAATCACCTGCAAAGAACAAAGTATTATTGAATGCACACTTGATAGGACAATAATAACAAACACCGAAATAGATCAAGTAGTTCTAAAGATAAGAATCACCTGCAAAGAACAAAGTATTATTGAATGCACACTTGATAGGACAATAATAACAAACACCGAAATAGATCAAGTAGTTCTAAAGATAAGAATCACCTGCAAAGAACAAAGTATTATTGAATGCACACTTGATAGGACAATAATAACAAACACCGAAATAGATCAAGTAGTTCTAAAGATAAGAATCACCTGCAAAGAACAAAGTATTATTGAATGCACACTTGATAGGACAATAATAACAAACACCGAAATAGATCAAGTAGTTCTAAAGATAAGAATCACCTGCAAAGAACAAAGTATTATTGAATGCACACTTGATAGGACAATAATAACAAACACCGAAATAGATCAAGTAGTTCTAAAGATAAGAATCACCTGCAAAGAACAAAGTATTATTGAATGCACACTTGATAGGACAATAATAACAAACACCGAAATAGATCAAGTAGTTCTAAAGATAAGAATCACCTGCAAAGAACAAAGTATTATTGAATGCACACTTGATAGGACAATAATAACAAACACCGAAATAGATCAAGTAGTTCTAAAGATAAGAATCACCTGCAAAGAACAAAGTATTATTGAATGCACACTTGATAGGACAATAATAACAAACACCGAAATAGATCAAGTAGTTCTAAAGATAAGAATCACCTGCAAAGAACAAAGTATTATTGAATGCACACTTGATAGGACAATAATAACAAACACCGAAATAGATCAAGTAGTTCTAAAGATAAGAATCACCTGCAAAGAACAAAGTATTATTGAATGCACACTTGATAGGACAATAATAACAAACACCGAAATAGATCAAGTAGTTCTAAAGATAAGAATCACCTGCAAAGAACAAAGTATTATTGAATGCACACTTGATAGGACAATAATAACAAACACCGAAATAGATCAAGTAGTTCTAAAGATAAGAATCACCTGCAAAGAACAAAGTATTATTGAATGCACACTTGATAGGACAATAATAACAAACACCGAAATAGATCAAGTAGTTCTAAAGATAAGAATCACCTGCAAAGAACAAAGTATTATTGAATGCACACTTGATAGGACAATAATAACAAACACCGAAATAGATCAAGTAGTTCTAAAGATAAGAATCACCTGCAAAGAACAAAGTATTATTGAATGCACACTTGATAGGACAATAATAACAAACACCGAAATAGATCAAGTAGTTCTAAAGATAAGAATCACCTGCAAAGAACAAAGTATTATTGAATGCACACTTGATAGGACAATAATAACAAACACCGAAATAGATCAAGTAGTTCTAAAGATAAGAATCACCTGCAAAGAACAAAGTATTATTGAATGCACACTTGATAGGACAATAATAACAAACACCGAAATAGATCAAGTAGTTCTAAAGATAAGAATCACCTGCAAAGAACAAAGTATTATTGAATGCACACTTGATAGGACAATAATAACAAACACCGAAATAGATCAAGTAGTTCTAAAGATAAGAATCACCTGCAAAGAACAAAGTATTATTGAATGCACACTTGATAGGACAATAATAACAAACACCGAAATAGATCAAGTAGTTCTAAAGATAAGAATCACCTGCAAAGAACAAAGTATTATTGAATGCACACTTGATAGGACACTAATAACACCGAAATAGATCAAGTAGTTCTAAAGATAAGAATCACCTGCAAAGAACAAAGTATTATTGAATGCACACTTGATAGGACACTAATAACACCGAAATAGATCAAGTAGTTCTAAAGATAAGAATCACCTGCAAAGAACAAAGTATTATTGAATGCACACTTGATAGGACACTAATAACACCGAAATAGATCAAGTAGTTCTAAAGATAAGAATCACCTGCAAAGAACAAAGTATTATTGAATGCACACTTGATAGGACAATAATAACAAACACCGAAATAGATCAAGTAGTTCTAAAGATAAGAATCACCTGCAAAGAACAAAGTATTATTGAATGCACACTTGATAGGACAATAATAACAAACACCGAAATAGATCAAGTAGTTCTAAAGATAAGAATCACCTGCAAAGAACAAAGTATTATTGAATGCACACTTGATAGGACAATAATAACAAACACCGAAATAGATCAAGTAGTTCTAAAGATAAGAATCACCTGCAAAGAACAAAGTATTATTGAATGCACACTTGATAGGACAATAATAACAAACACCGAAATAGATCAAGTAGTTCTAAAGATAAGAATCACCTGCAAAGAACAAAGTATTATTGAATGCACACTTGATAGGACAATAATAACAAACACCGAAATAGATCAAGTAGTTCTAAAGATAAGAATCACCTGCAAAGAACAAAGTATTATTGAATGCACACTTGATAGGACACTAATAACACCGAAATAGATCAAGATTAAGTCAACGGAAGAGAAGAACCCGATCAATGTGCACTTTGTGGTTTCATTGAATAACTTAAGGTTCTTTTGTCAGGAGTGGTTCTTTTAGTATAAGGATAAGACATGAGTTATCCCTAAATCCTTGGCCTTGACTTGGCAGTAGAGTTATACAATAAAGCAGTGTTTCACAGATTTTTTTCCTCAACGGAGCAATTCGTACTGCCTTTAGCGGAACACTTTTCTTATTTTTTAGAGAGGTTAGATCATGTGGTGGCCTAATAGTTAATTATTCCAGTAGTTCGTGGAACACCTATTCAGGCCTCGCGGAACACTAGGAACATAGTTTGAGAAACACTGCTTGAGAGTGACAAATAAATACTAAGAAATAGAAATAGAGGTTAGCGAATGTTTTATATTGTGAAACTAATGTATTTTTAAAATGATTGCTTGATATACTATTTGAATAGTCAAAGGCTTCGTCTGCATCCGATGTGGTAAAATATGCAGGTCTCTACAGAGTTTGCGTATTTATGTAAAACAATGCACTCACCCTTAATCTTCGGAATGGAAGACATTGCTAATTGTAAACATGATCCGGAATTTTAATTCCTCTCGCCGCCATAATACTCCTCCTTTCAGACATTGCGATCTCTAGAAAGATGATACACGGTCATACGTTCTTTGACCAACGCTTTATGAGGGTGTCATGTGACCAGCACAACGACCTGCTGCCTTTACTTTTTCCCAACAAATTTCAGTTGCCCATTAGAGCTGGGTGGACTCAGAAGCGCCCAAGGATCCCGAAATTCAAAATCCCAGTCTTCACCAGGATTCAAACACGGGACTTTAGGTTCGGAAGTCAAGTGCCTTACCACTCAGCCACCGCGCCTCAATTGGTAAAGAAATTAACTATATTAATTTTTTAACAAATAATAACAAAGTTTTCTTGCAAACATTAAAAAAGTGCTCGATAACAAAATATCTTTCAAATATTATGTTACTCGTATTGAACTAATACTAGTCCAATAGCAATTTGAACTGCCAACGACATCTGGATCTATGATCTACATCCAAACTAGTGTCAAGTACCCATCAGAGTTGGGTGCACTCAGCGACGTAAGTTTTTAATAGAGCTATAACCTTTCATGAAGAAAGAACATCTATAACATTATAGAGCCTTATACCTTTATGTATAGATTATGACATTAACTCTATAAATATAACGTTATACGATTATATAACCTTATCAACATTATAAAATTTATAGCATTATGTAACACCTATATCTATAAATATAAATATAACGACTCTGATTATCTTCAGCTAGCAAAGACATCTAAATAAGAAAGATAAGACTGCGAGTTAGCTACATTACCCAAAGCGTAACGGTTTGAGACTCAATGAAAAGCTTACATTTACTTAGTGTTATTATGCAGACAAGACAATGGATTAGACTTCTGAAATAATTTTTTTGTGTGTGCGGATTTACAATTACAGAAATCGATTAGATAAATTGATTACCGAACTGCCTTTTATCAAGTTGTATAAATATATCGATCATCTCATTAACGATAATCGATACTCGTCCGCATCGAAGTTAAGCGCTTGAAGTCAAATCTGTTTGTAGAATAATACTGTCAATCAAACAAACTAGAAACACCTAGATCTATCTATCTATCTATCTTTCTATCTATCTATCTATTTATCTATCTGTCTGTCTGTCTACCTATCTATCTATTTATTTATCTGTCTGTCTGTCTGTCCGTCTATCTATCTATCTATCTATCTATCTATCTATCTATCTATCTATCTATCTATCTATCTATCTATCTATCTATCTATCTGTCCATCTATCTATCTATCTATCTATCTATCTATCTATCTATCTATCTATCTATCTATCTATCTATCTATCTATCTGTCCATCTATCTATCTATCTATCTATCTATCTATCTATCTATCTATCTATCTATCTATCTATCTATCTGTCCATCTATCTATCTATCTATCTATCTATCTATCTATCTATCTATCTATCTATCTATCTGTCCATCTATCTATCTATCTATCTATCTATCTATCTATCTATCTATCTATCTATCTATCTGTCCATCTATCTATCTATCTATCTATCTGTCCATCTATCTATCTATCTATCTATCTATCTATCTATCTATCTATCTGTCCATCTATCTATCTGTCTATCTATCTATCTATCTATCTATCTATCTATCTATCTATCTATCTATCTATCTGTCCATCTATCTATCTATCTATCTATCTATCTATCTATCTATCTATCTGTCCATCTATCTATCTATCTATCTATCTATCTATCTATCTATCTATCTATCTATCTATCTATCTATCTATCTATCTATCTATGCTCTCTCTATCTATCTATCTATCTATCTATCTATCTATCTATCTATCTATCTATCTATCTATCTATCTATCTATCTATCTATCTATCTATCTATCTATCTATCTATCTATGCTCTCTCTATCTATCTATCTATCTATCTATCTATCTATCTATCTATCTATCTATCTATCTATCTATCTATCTATCTATCTATCTATCTATCTATCTATCTATGCTCTCTCTATCTATCTATCTATCTATCTATCTATCTATCTATCTATCTATCTATCTATCTATCTATCTATCTATCTATCTATCTATCTATCTATGCTCTATCTATCTATCTATCTATCTATCTATCTATCTATCTATCTATCTATCTATCTATCTATCTATCTATCTATCTATCTATCTATCTATCTATCTATCTATCTATCTATGCTCTCTCTATCTATCTATCTATCTATCTATCTATCTATCTATCTATCTATCTATCTATCTATCTATCTATCTATCTATCTATCTATGCTCTCTCTATCTATCTATCTATCTATCTATCTATCTATCTATCTATCTATCTATCTATCTATCTATCTATCTATGCTCTCTCTATCTATCTATCTATCTATCTATCTATCTATCTATCTATCTATCTATCTATCTATCTATCTATGCTCTCTCTATCTATCTATCTATCTATCTATCTATCTATCTATCTATCTATCTATCTATCTATCTATCTATCTATCTATCTATCTATCTATCTATGCTCTCTCTATTACTTAATCCTTCTCTTTCTTTCTCTCTCTCTGTCCATGTCTAAGATGTTTTTTTTATTCTTTTTCAATCCATGTAGCTAAGAACCAAGGCGTAGAACTTCAATGGCTTTTTCTTACCCACTAACCACATCTAAAGGTCCACAAACTAGGTCGCAAATCATTGCGCAAATTAACATCATCATCTTAAAATAGTTCAGCGACCTGGCGCCTCGCCGTTTAATCTTCTACCGCCCACCCATCTTTTGAATTCAAAGTAAAAGAGAACAACCATTTGCATTATGTAAGCCTCAGGTACACAGTATCCTCCAAGTAGATGCTTCAATTCTTAAAATAGCGTTTTCGTATGCAATCGAGACGGGAAATAGCCACGTGGTCATGTGGTATGTCATGCGATATGGTCATGTGTTATGCTTAATGGTTTCAAAATCAGAGCCCTGCCCAGAGCCAACCCCCGTAGCCCTGCAGGTTTTGGGCTGGGACCAGTGGCGTCACTAGGGTGGGTGTCACCCTGTGCGGTCAACTCATGGTGTCATCCCCCCGCCCCGGAAAAATTTCGTGTTTTTTTTGTTTGTTTGTTTGTTTGTTTGTTTGTTTGTTTGTTTAGCCATAATACACATACTTTATAATTAATTACATTAATTGATTGTTACAAAACAATAAAATGAGTGTCAATTACATTTTTAAGTTCAGTTTGTATAATTTATCTATAGCTCAATTGTGCAACAATGCAACCTTAAGTAAATTACCAAGGTTTTTTTTTTCTTTTCTGGGTTTCAAACTTGAAAAAGTATCAACCGTAGAAAATTAATTTCTTTAACAATTTCATTTTGTATCAATTTGCCCGTTATGATAGTGTTGTCTGCTCCTTTGTCGAGCGTTTTATGCTTTTGGTAAAGAAAAAGTTGAATTAGCCACCACTTTGTCAATAGGTAGATCTACTCTTATGTATCTTTGACCTTCAAGTACATCTCCCCCGCAAAAACATAAAGCAAAACACCCTCCAGGTAAAACAAAAGACATATGGCAATAGATCTGAAGCACCTCTAAAGGCTATAATTTTAGAACGACAAAAGTATTTCCTTTGTACCAAAAATTTAGGCAAGAAGCGTTTTCTGAAAAAAAAATGTTGGATTGGAGGCGCGGTGGCTGAGCGGTAAAGCGCTTGGCTTTCAAACCGTGGGTCCCAGGTTCGAATCCTGATGAAGGCTGTGATTTTTAATTTCGGGATCCACACCTAGAACAATCCCAATACATTAGCCGTGCAGGAGTTCGCCATAAAAACTGCCCATCCGGGAACGGTGAGTGGATAGTGACATGTTTGTGTGCGTCTTTCTTTCCCCCCACCCCACCACCACTTCCACGCCCCGTGCAATGGACTCAAAAATTATGTATTAGTTTGTGTTACAAACGAATGAGCCTACAAGTCTGGGCTAAAATGGGCTAAATAGTGCAAATGTCTTGTATACCTTTACCCGGGCTTGCTGCCCTCATAGTGGCAATGGTGGAAACGGTCGTGAGAGGGGACGACTAGGCCAAAGGAAACAAGGCTAAGAAATTAAGCCTAGGAGGGTGCGAGAGCATCCTCGTTGAAAAAGAACTCCCACGGCGATCTGTCAACGTCCAGGCGCTGTCCCTCAAGGGGCCGTTACATAAATGGCGTGTTCCTGGTACAGTTTAGGAAAACGATGTGTTTCTAGTCCGCGAGCCCGGAGTGTCCGTGTGAACGCAAAATCAAACTCTTAAGTTTAACCCAGAGTCTCACCTCCCGTCGGGCAGGGTGGCGGGAAGGAGGAACTCGCCGCCCACAAACTACTGGAGTAATTAACTAGTATGACACTTATAAAGCAAAGTGTTCCGCTAAATACTTTAAATGTGCGAAGTGTTCCGTTAAGGAAAAGTTTAGGAACCACTGTACTAGGCTGTTCCAGTTTGTATTCAGTGGTATTTTAAAATGTGTAAGGCAACAAAATAAATGTACATTGAATGTCTTCAACATTTATTCTAAGTATTCCTAAGAATAAATATGAATGCACTATTTCACATGATCACATAAACGCAGTTGCGACCTACATATTTATTAATTAATACAGGAGGAGTTCTATAATTTTAGTGTTTTTTTTCGCGTTAGTCAATTCAATAATATAACATTAACCATTGGGCCTACTCTATATGGGGGGGGGGGGGGGGGGGGGAGGGCGTGGTTGCTGGCTCTTGGGTTCGAATTTTGATTTTAAAAAACTTAGATTTTTTAAATAGAGACTCTAGGACTCTCAAATCCGATGAGTACCTGATGAGTACTTGATATTAGTTGGGAAATTAAAGGCTGTTAGACGTTGTTTTGGTCACGTGACACCCTCATTAAACGTCGGCTACAGAGAGAAATGACCTTTACGTCACCTGCCTTATAGATTGCAAGATCTGAAAGGGGAACTTCACTTTTTTTATATATTACTAGTAGCAGGGGCGAACTGGGAGTCAAAATCGGCTCGGGCATATCTAAACAATCCGGCCCACAAATTGTCTGCCACATGATGGGCGTCTAATCATACCTGTCCTCATAAGTATTTTGTAAAGTTTAATAATGTATCGAAAATAGTTAGTAAATGAATAGTTTATTGATGATTTTGAAAACTATCTGATAAGCGCTATTTCTAAAGGAATAAAGTATAACGATTGGAATGGGGAATCTCTTATTGTAAAAAATTCTCATTTTCATTCAAGACATCTGACATCAACGAACACATTGTTTATGAGTCACGTTCACTCCTTGACATTTTCTCATGCATATGGACTTCAATTTACAAATATAAACCTTAATCCTCCATTATTTAACTGCCCATCTCATACGGTCATGGGGGCGCGGTGGCTGAGAGGTTATGCTTTTCCAAATCTGGGGTCCTTGGTCAGAATCTCGGTGAAGACTATGAATTTGAATTACGGGATTTTTAGGACTCCCCTGAGTCCACCTAACTCTAACGGGTGCTGACTTTTGTTGAGGAAAGTAAAGGCGGTTGCTCGGCGTGCTGACCACATGATTCCCTGTTCGTCAACAATTGGCTAAGAAAGGTCGCAATGTCTGAAAGAGAACTTTACTCACATATAATGCTTTCTCAATAACTTGGAAACCTAGTTTGACTGCAACTTAGAGTTGGCTATACACAACACACACTCACAACAGATCATGTTCGCTTGTTTGTAATATGCTTACGTTCAGTAAAACAAATGCTGTCAAGATTATCTCATATTTTAGCAAAGCCTCTTTATATTTCGACTTAAGTCAATAATTTTGTTGTCTTGTCTTTAGTGTTTCTTATGGCGTTGAGCCTCTTCATTTCGTAAATGCTGTCATGATAAAGTTGGCGAATCTCTAGTACTTGCGAGAAAACATTCATAATTTTACTTTTTCTTTTTCTTTTTTTTTTTTGCACAGGATTCCAGCAATAGTTGTTGCTTTCTATTTGATATCGTATTCGTTTCTGTTCTTTGTTTTCGATTCTTTTGCAATTCGATTCCAATCAGCACGTTTCTGCACTGTTCAAGATAATAATTGTGATTTGTGAAGGCCAACTCGAGATCATGCGACAACTGGCCACCAAACCAATAGGACTTGGACCGTTGTCCCTTTATAGATTCATCCGAATATAATCACACTATCGATCTCTATAAGAAATAAAGGCCTTGATTTTCTCTTTTTTTTAAAATCATTTAGTGACGTGTACTAGAAGCACTATATAAGAGGAAAGATATTTACGACAATGCTTTAGATTAGTATTAGACTTAAAAAGTATAAAATGTATTCTTGTTTCATTATGATACTCACAGTGTTGCTTTTAAAGAGAATAATATAAAACTTGAAACAACTTACTGGTATTCATGCAGCCCTTTCGGTGGCCCTACCTGCCCAATGGGGTACCGGCCCACCGGGCATATGCCCGAATGCCCATATAGCCAGTCCGCCCCTGACTAGTAGGTATAGTGTGAGGATATAATCGTCGAAAGAAGGCTACATCATTTGATCGCGAGGTCTGATAAAGGTACCTTTTTTTAAAAATCTTTTTTAACTTTCACTCTGTAGTGTGGGACTGTGGGAATATAGTCAATCGATGGACATTATCAATGGAGTATTACATTCGCCTCTTTATATTGGAAAATAACATTGTTTAATTCTAGTTTAGCTCTTCTACTTTGTGAAATTAGAAAAAATGCGTCTTCTATTTAAATATTGTGATCTTACCTTTCTTTTTAAATCCTAATCCCTTTCAAGTTCCTCAACAGTTGTGACTGTCTTCCCCTTTGAAATCTCTTTCAGACTTCCCCATTATTTAAGACTCAAGGTTTATGTGCTAGTACTTCATCTACTGTTAGAAAGTGTTGTTTTTTTGGGGGGCTAAAAGTAGATTGCTGAATTCCAACAAGTTTAAATGTCACTGTTTGGAAAGAAAAGTAAAAAAAAAAAAAGGAGCAGTAACTCATTCATCAGGTAGATCCTACAGGTTTCAAATGCTTCGCGGTATTGTTTTGAGAGTTACGGTCCCTGCTGGCTCCGCTAAGACCTGAATAAATATCACCTTTCACCTAGAACTGTAGACACAAACTCTCCCCCTGCCTCCAAGCAGACCTCCCGAGTCCAAGGGTTTAAGAGTAGCGAGCCGCGATCTGTAATAGATTGCTTCAGTGATCATTGAATCGATTGGTTCGTATCGATCGATATGATATCTAGACAAGGAGAGAAAAAAAAAGGAGTGGGGGACATACATACACGCTCCAGTGTAATGCTGTATTGTGTAAAGAAGTGTATATTCGTGAATGTTGGTGTTGGTGTAGTTTTGTGTGTGAACTGTTTGTGTAGTTTTGTGTGTGAACTGTTTGTGTAGTTATGGGTGTTTATGCTTAAGTAGGTCTTTTGTGTAAGTGTTTGTGTGTGTACGTGTTTGTATAGCTGTGTATACATGTTTTTGTGTGCTTGTTGTGTGTGTGTGTTTGTGTTGGTAAAAGTGTGTGTAGATGTTAGATGTTGGGGAGATTTTTTTATCAGCAAGTTTCAGAGCAAGACCACTTGCACACTGCTAGCTTGGGCTCTGACTTCCTGTGGTTTATTTTAGATGTAAAAACAAAATTTTGTTTCTTGGTAAAAAAAAATAATTAATTGTATATATTATTACTAAATTAAACTAAATACTTTGACATAGGCCTACTGATAATTAAAGACTTATATTTTTTTTATGAAGATTTGGTATAATGGGATCAATTGGATATGGGGTAGGCCTAAATTTCAATGACATATTTACATCTATAGTCTAAGAGAATACCGGTACCCTAAAGTTCTCTACAACTTAGAGATCTACGCTATGTCGTTGTTTTCTTTTAGAAACAAATGTTGAATAGAATTCTTTGAATTATCAATTGGTGATCTATGGGGCAGATGATGTAAAGGTCATCTGTATCTGTGGCCTACCGTTAACGAGGGTGTCATGTGGCCAGCACAACAACCAACCGCCTTTACTTTTCTCCAACTAATGTCATGTGGACTCAGAGGCGACCGAAGATCCCGAAGTTAAAAATCCCAGTCTTCACCAGGATTCAAACCCCGGACCCCGGTTGGGAAGCCAAACGCTTTACCGCTTAGCCACAGCGCCTCCTGTTGATAAAGTTATAATCAACCTTAATCTTCTGTCCCTCCACTTTCGTCGTTAGGGTGCATTGACCGTTCACGTGACCAAATCCCTCCATTTTTCCCGGTCAGTAGTTGTTCTTAGTAGGATATCAAGAGAGAGGCATTTGACATTGTCAAGACAACTTTTCTTTGATCGACCCTTTCTTCGTGTTCCCTCCACTGTACCTTGAAGAATGACTTTTGACAGTGAGTCATGTGAATGATGTGATACAATATGTCAGAACCAGCTCAGCTTTCATCTCTTCATAGTATTGAGGAGTTCCTCCATTTTGCCAGCCACAGTGTTGACTTGTAAAAGTACAAACTAATTTTCCTGGTATTTGAAATCATCTTTTTTCTGTAAGTTTTACTCTCAAATGCTTGAATTTTTCTTTAACTCTCAGCATTCAGGGTCCAAATTTCACAGCTGTATAGAAGTACAGAAACCACTAGCGAAGAATACAGGTTTAATTTTACATAATCAAGATACGTGCAAGTTAAAAGCCAGCGTTTTAAAACATCACTTTCGATTCCTGCTAGTAACTTACTCTCTTCATTGCTAGGTGGACGTTAAAATAAAAAAAAAATGAAGGAAAATGATTGGTTAGATGTAAGTATTAAATTTCTGAAACTAATTGGCAGCGAAGTTGATAGTGTCCCACTGATACCGTAGGAGTCGTTGGTTCGGTCCACAAACTGACCTATTTTTTTTTTTACACCTATCTGATCTAATCCGATCAAATAAGATCCACATATCCTAGTCGCGCAAGACTTTTCATATCGGGATGCCAGTGCGCATCAAGGGACGACAAGACATGTCCTTAGAGCACATGTAACATGTCAATATTGTTCAAATTCAGTATTACGGGCCTAGAAATTAGGCCCCTAGTTTTACTTACGAAATATTTTATATTAATGTAGTGGCATGTGCTTATTCTACACTTATTATATACTACGGCATTTCTATTTTAATTTTTTTTTCTGGTGTCTGGTGTATTGATTATTTTTAGTGGTCAGTGTTTATTTTATTATTATTATTATTATATATATATATATATATGTCTATGATCTATAGGTAGACCTCAAAGGTTAGACAATCCAGCTGAAAAAGACGCTCATCTTATTTAATTTAGAGTAGTGTTTCTTTATGCCAGCAGTAGAACTTACAACTTATATTCTCTATAATACTATATCTATTATAAACTACATTATGAATCTAATTATTAGATCCAGCAGTGTATCACTATTTATATTAGGTAAATCTAGACTATTCCAATCTTTATCTAGACAATCTGAATCTAGCAAATCTAGTAATACAGTAATAGCTAGTCTACTCTAGACTGAGACTACTGACAGCTACAGTACTAGTACTAGGACTAGACTACTGCCCGGACTGGGATTTATTTACTAATACTATCACTAGACTAGTATTAGTAATAAGTAGTAAGTATCAGTATCATTAGTCTTAGTCTAGTAATAGTATCACTAGAATCTTAAGTTTAAGAATTAGATTTAAATTTAATACTATTACTAGTATTACGACTACTAGATCTAGATTTATCTTTTATTAAGACTTTCATTTCTAATAGCAATAGTGAATAGATAGTAGATATAGATCAAGATTTAATAATTTCTTTGACTTGACTTGAACTTGAATAGATGAGTAGATCTAAATAGATCTATCATTTAGATCTTTGTTTATCTAGAATTAATCTAGAAATAGTAGAAATATATATAAGTTTTATTTAGATCTTATAAATAATACAGACGTTACTTCAAAAAAGATTATTACGTCCTACGCGTCATGCGTAGATCTATAATCTATCTAGAAATTCCAGTGTTTAGTCTAGTCTAGAATACTTATAGTATACATTACATTAGTATGATTAGTAACTCCTAGTTTGTGTATAGATGCTATCTTGCTACAAAAAAAAAAGAGCTTGGGTGAGATAGTGAGGCAGATGTACCGGCACTAAGTCTAAGAATAGATAGTGAGGCAGATGTACCGGCACTTAGTCTAAGAATAGATAGTGAGGCAGATGTACCGGCACTAAGTCTAAGAATAGATAGTGAGGCAGATGTACTAGCACTAAGTTTAAGAATAGATAGTGAGGCAGATGTACCGGCACTAAGTCTAAGAAAAGTCTATTCCTCTAAAAAGCAGTAGAAGTCACTTAGCCATCCACATCTTTAGTTTAATTATGGTGCTAACTGCTAACATGCCAAATGGCAAATTTGGTGTACATTTCAATTAAAAGGCAATATACTACAGCAAAATAGCTTGCAAGATGTAATTCCAAACTTTCATCATATCTATAACTATAAGAAGTACTTCTATCAATTTTTTGAAGTGTTGACTTACTATTAATAGTTGTTTTTTTTAAGTTTTGGCTTAACATACTGCATATAATTAAAATATAAATCTTTAAAGTTATTTTTAGATTGAAATGAGAAGTTTTGATTTAAAAAATCTATATTACCGGTATACATGTTTCATTTATTTTCCTTTTTTATTTCATTATGTTTCTCTCATTAGATAGATAGAATATGATGAAAGAAGTTCAAGATCCTATCAAGACCAAATGTGCCATTTGTTGGCAAATATTGCGCCCTAAAAGTCCACTGCTGCATGGCACAAAATGTAGCAAATACAAAATTAAAGAGAAGCTGCAATTTTTGCTTCCTCCTCAAGACTTCAAAAATCTTGTAGATGAAAACATTTTTTCCAGCCCTCGGCTATGCAATGTTTGTTTCATAACAATTAACAAAATCTGCAAGACTATATCTAAGGCTAACAGCCTCATTGGGAAAAATATCAACATTAGGTTATATAAACCTTATAGGTCAGAATGGAAATCCGACTTGACGGATACTAATAGTTATATGAATGACCTTTTAAATAAAAGAAGCCACTTAGATAAATTACAACAGCCGTTGTCAAGAGAACATGATTCATCTTGCTTGTTGGTGAATGCAACAATATCTGAACAAAGAGATGATGAATGTAGCTGCCGCAAAGTAAGCAGCAATGCTGTTGAGGAGACTAAGGTTGGAAGTTCAAATTCTTTCTTCCACAGTCCAACACTTGAAAGGAGTGATACAGCTTTAAAAGATATTATTACAGGTACAAAGTATAGTGCACCATAGTTTTGTTAGACTTCTATTAATAAGAGAAAAAAGCTAATAATGGCATAAAAGACATAAGACAGTAATACTATACTTGTAGACCATTTCATCTAAGCTTCCATTTTGTATGCTAATCTATTTTTAAATAATAAATATGATTTCACATGTAAATCTATTCTTGAATAATTTAAGATTATCATTTGTATGTTAATATATTCATAAATGATAAGAAAAATAATTTTGTATGTCAATCTGTTCTTAAATAATACATTTCATTGAAATCTAAAATGTAAATTTTGCTTTGATTTAGGTGAGCAGGAAATATCGACTGTATCAGAAGAAGATCCTCACCTTCCGCGTTCTTTTTCAGCACAGTTTGACATTCATAATTCTGCGAACAAAAGATCGAAAGTCTTGTTGCCTTTAAAGGAGAGGAAGAAAAGGAACAGTTCTAGAAATCAAGCTTTGTCTGCCAGCATTAAAGTGCAGCCTTCACGGGAAAGTAAGCGTGCTTCAGCGCTCAAAAGTCACAACAGAAAACTGTCTTCTGAGATCAAAGCACACTCTGATCTGGAACCGTTGTCAGATATTTCCAATGTGGAAAGTGAAGATGAGCATATTCCACTTTCAGAGAAGCAGGTCAAGAGGTCAAAGGTTAAAGGGGACAAAAAATGTAACTCCTCTAAAAAGAGGCCTAACTTTAGGTCAAATATTAAATTTACACAACTAAAAAGAAAAGAATCAAAATTCAGAAAATCGACTTCTAGACAAACAGCCAATGATGAATTGAGAAAAGAGGCTGAGGATGGACTAAAAGTAGACAAGGCAAATGGAGTAAGGAAAGTCCCTGATGATGCACTGAGTGTTTGTTGGGAAGCATCCTTCAAAACAGACATTCCTAAAGGCTTAAGTAAAATGTCCAAATCAAAACTGTTAAAACTGGCCACTAAGGTAATATTTTTACAAATTTATTTTTGCATTTGTTTTTAAAAAAATCTTTTTTTTTTTTTTTTACTGTTATTAATACTTGGTACACTTTAATGCTTGGAACTCTTAGGTGAGCAAAATAACTGCGGACAAAAAGAGCCTATTGAAGACAGTGTTGATTAAGTGTAGCATGAATAATTGTGATCATAGCTACACTTGCTGGTCTGATTTGGCTGTTCATTTGAAATATTATCATTTCAGTAAGTATATTTTTGTTTAACATGATGTTAAATTTTAACACTCAAGAAAATAATTTTATCATTACTGTTGAAGACTAAAATAAAAATAATTGCTAACTTAATTTGAATAACAAATCTGTGTTTTAAGAAAGCATATTACAAACAGAAAGCTTGTTTTTTTTTAGTGCCAGGGATATTATGTAAAATGGTTATATTATTCTTTTGAAACTTTTGAAAAATATAACAGTTTTAAATGATAATTTTTTTATATTTTTTCTCAATTTTCTCTCTTTTAAATTTTTTGTCTATCTACAGTTTGTGGTGGACCAAAAATCTGGCCTATATAATTAGAATTTTGTTTTTTGTACTTAACAGATGGAGAACCAACCGGAAAGGATGATTTTACTCTGGTTTTGTTCAGTCTGACAGATAATGGAGAATTAAGCTTAGGTACATTATTTATTTTGAATTACAAGTTTCAGAAAAAACTTGTACTGCAATTTGAATGCTTTTTTTGACACTCAAAAACAATACATAATCCACCTGATTATTCAGCCATAATTCTTTTTCAGAAGAGTATCCTTATAGATGTGGTCGCCGAGGCTGTTCTTTGGCTTTCTCTCAACAAGACTTTTTACAAGTGAGTTATTCATTGTCATAGCTTGCTGAATTTTATTGAAAAAAATTATATAGTACCTCCTATATTAGTTCCCATCAATTATTTTTAAATTTTCAAATGTTCTAATAAAGAAAACTGTATATTCAGTGAGATTTAAAAAAAAAAATTATTTTTTTTAAAAATATTTTTTATTACGGTACATGTATGCTTTTTTTATTTTCTGATTTTGTCAGAAATCTAAATTTTTTATTTGCTTTTTTTATATAAGAAGATTTCTTGTGTTTTTATTTTTTTTTACTTTAAATTTCTCATTTATTATAGTATTATTTTTTTGTCCCTGGTCAATATTAAAGGTATCTTAGAAACTAAATGTTAGAGGTTTAAATCCTGTAGGAGCACCAGTTAGTCCATGGCTCAGATCTGAAGTACATTTGTGGTTATCCTGATTGTGTAGAAGCCTTTAAGGAGCCCAGAGACTTGTCTGAACACCTGAAGTCTCATGCACCTATGCAACATTCAACTAGTGATGTGTTAAAATCTGGCAAGAATAGTACAGAGACAAAGGATAAGACACCACATAAGAACACCAAAGAGATGAATCAAACTGAACAAAAATCTCAACACACAGGTTTGTAGATATGTGCTTGTAAAAATCAACTTAATAATATAGTTCTGAACTGGCTCTAAAACATTTTTAAAGCCATAAAGGAACTGGTTACTCATGGCTACTCTTGCTATATTAATGTACTGTTGTATGTACCTCATAGCTGAGACATTTCAAGGTCATCAACAATGAAATCCTTTGCTGAAGAACTCTGAGGACCTAAGTAAATCTACCCCTTGGTAGATTAACTCTTTAAGTATAGGTAAAGCCAGGGGTTCTCAACCTGTGGGTCGTGACCCCCTTGGGGGGTCGATTGACGATTTGCCAGGGGTCTCCAAAGACCATTGAAAAGATGGATTGTTATTGTCTATTTTTCTATTGCTGTGTGTGTGTGCGGGGGAGGGGGGGCGCGGCTAAGTGGGGGATTGAAAAAAGGGTCGCTGAGCATAAAAGGTTGAGAACCGCTGGATTAAGCTATTGTGAAAGAAGCTTAAAACTTTACTTCTTTAAAAGGGGTTCGAATATATTCATGACATTTAGAGTTATGTGTTATTTTATTAGGAAGGAAGCACCAGATTTTGGAGCCAATCAATACAGAGACATTCCCTTGCAATCTATGTGGTAAACTGTTCTTGAATGATGTAGGACTCACAGGACATAAAAGGAAAGTTCACAGCAGTAAGTTTGTAAGACTTAGTATGTTTTTTATTCATGTATTTTTTACTCTGATCAGAATCAATTTTTTACTTTTATAATTTATTGGTTGTAATTTTCATCAAAGTTTTACAGATAAACATTTAAACAGTAGCTTCTCCCTCATAATTTCTAAAACCATGAAAATCATATTCTAATGGCCCATGAAATTCTGTAAATAAAATCTGTTTCATGAAGTAATTTCAGCTATGTGGTGCAAACTATTCTAAATTTTTATTCAGGAAAAAGATTTATGCAACAATAGATTAGGGTAAAAATACCTTTTGCATTTATTTCTGTCAAACTGTTTATGTGAATATGAAAATAAAATATACATTTTATATAAATAACAAAGCCTTGTTGGCCCTATCTGAACATTGACTTAAGAAGCTAATAGAATTTCTCATTCAGAATTGTTGTTCTTGTTTACATCTGTATTGTTAAGTGGGTTGTCTTTAACAATATGTATTGAAGTATTCATATTTAAATTTAGATTTGTACATTTTTTCAAACCAAAATGTCTATTTAACAAATGGTGAGTGTTAGTGTAAATATTCTGATGTATCATTAACAGTTGGTAAACCAGGACTACATAAATGTCCATACAATGGCTGCCAAGAGTCATTTGTCAAGAAAGAAAAGCTAGAGATACATATGTGCAGTCATTCAGCTGAGAGGCAACTGTTTTGTGAAAAATGTGGCAAGAAATTCAGTTGCCAGCGCTACCTGGACGTCCATTACAAGATCCATCTAAGTAAGTAATAGAAAAGTTGGTACATTAGTAAGAGTCTCTTATTATCAGTTTAGGTCATTGTTATGCTAGTGTGCACTTTGTGATTTCTTGGCAAAATTGATCAGATAACTTAAGATGTATTTAATGTTTTTTTTCATATATTTATGAAAAGTTGACTATAATGTCATAATAATACTTACTACTATAAATAGTTTTTCAAATGTATGCAGATTGTATTTTTTTTTTTACTCACAATCTTTGATCTGCCACCTTGTGGACTTACATTATTTTCTGATTATTTTCACCCTGCTGCCTTCCAGTGGAACAGTTTTTATTGGCCATTAAGTTTAAAAGATGGAGAACTGCTGATCCAGCGAATGATCTAATTCACAAAACCTTTTTCTTTGCTCCACTAATTTTTTATGAGCTCAGTACCCAATTATCTGTCAACAAACTAATATATTATTTGAAAAAGAAACTTAATTTTTGTTATAACTATTTTTGCCTAATTCCTCTTAGTGAAAATTAGTTTAAGCTAAATCTAAAAGTAGACCATTATCTTCATGGTATTGTTATCTTCATCAGAAAATGAGAAGCATGCTAGTCAGCCCCCAGCTCGAGATATACCTTGTGAGTTTACTGGCTGTACTAAGATGTTCACGTCGAGGGAAAACATGAAGAGTCATGTGCTGAACCAACACAGGGGCAGAAAACCAAAATCTATTCCTGGTGTCTTCTTCTCCTGTTCAGTTGAAGGCTGCGGTAAAAAGTTCTCGTTCAGGTCAACGCTGTATCGACACAACAAACTTGTTCATCGTGGTGGGGATTACAAACAGGGCAGCGAGTACGTGAAGTACCCTTGTACATACAAGGGCTGTAGTGTGGAGTTCAATCGCAAAAACTTGCTGGAGGAGCACATGGTCATGGAACATGGGAAGCTGCCCAAACGTCTACTTCCACTCCAAAACAAAGAGCTGGACTTCATAGAAGGGATATGTGGCCACTGTGGTATGGTGCTCACTGTGACTCTGTTACCTCGGCATGAAGACATTTATCACAGTCTAGAGGCTCTAAAAGAATCAAAAGAGGTATTTTAAAAGTGGTCTCTTAAGTTAGGTAATGGTTGAAAGGATTTTTGTTAACTCATAATCTAAAAAAATGTTTTTAGCCACAAGTTAACTTTGAAGGTAGAGCCTTAAAGGGTTAGGGATGGGGTTAATTATGTATATGTGTGCCAGTTTGGTGGGAAAAGACAGTTGATGAACTAAAACTTAAGAAATGCTGCTTTCAGATTAAGTGTCAATGGATTAATTCATTCAAGAGTTAATACTAAGTATTAAATATTTTCTGATTAAATCAATGATGATATGATAATCAAAATAGATATGTCAAAGCCCTGACTAAATACTAATTCTCCTACCAAAAAAATGAATTAGTTATAATGTCATTGATACATGCACCAGTCAGTTTTCCCAAATTGATCTTTTGTTCATTTAATGATCCCAATAAATTTGTATGCATTCTGAAGTCAAATAAGCAAATTTAAATTTTATGAAAAATCACGGTTGTGTGTACTGAATTTTCAAAGTGTAAACAGGAATGTTATAAAGTTCTAGATCTATATATAGGAGTGAAGAGAGTCTGAGAGTGGAAAAACTATTTTTTAGGAGGGGGGTAAGCTATACTAAAAGTCACTGGCCAAAAGTATGATGAGAAGCAAGAGTATCAGCTAATATAATTTAAAACTAATTATTCATTCTTGACTGTCCTCAGAGTTCACCTTACCCATGTCATTTGAAAGGTTGTGAAGAATTGTTTAATGTCCTAGAAGACAGAAAAGCCCATGTACAGCTTCATATAAGTAAGTTTAATTTTGTACTTCTTTGTACTTTTTTGTTTTTGAAGAAATATCTGTATAAGACAAAAGAAACATGATAGACCAATTGTAATGTCAGGCCTCTAACTTCCCTCAAAGCTAGGGCCTATAACTTATTACACATCTAATATAAAGACTCTAACTTACTGTTTAACTCATGTGAGGCCCATAAATTACTGCACAATTTATCTAGGGCCAGTGATTTTAATTAAACAGAAATCTTTAGAGTAGCTTCTGCAAAGACACTCAAACAACTATTTCATATACAAATATATTTACTATAAATTAAAATTCAATAACCAAGCAATCCTCATTTGTGAAAAATTAAATGTCTTAAATTTAAAGATATAAAAAAAACTTTCTAAAAAAATTTTTTTTACAGTTTCTCTGAATATTTTCACTAAGTAGTTTTATTACCCAGAACTTTTTAAAATGCTGTTTAGCAAAATTGTTGACAATGAGACAATAATGGTTCCTCACATCAAACATTTGTATTTTCTTTCTTTAGATAATCCTCCTTACAAATGTCAAGTAGGAGACTGCAGGGAAACATTCTATTTAGAGAAAAATTTAGACAATCATTTATGGAACCACAGCAAAAAACAATCAAAGTGTGATTTTGTTGATTGCGGTCAAGTCTTTGATGACCAGTTACAGCTGGCTAAGCATTCTAAAGTCCATTATGGTAACACATTGCTAAGTAATCTTCGAATTTTAACCATTTTTACCAATATTTTCACCAATATTTTCGGAGTGATAACCACATTCTATAAAATTATAAAGACACACGACTCATTATATTTGTAAAAATGATTACTACATAGGACTGTAGAAGACTTTCATGATTTTTAGCTGAGATCAACTTTGAATTAATAATAGTAATCTGCAAAGAATATTACAAAGTCCACTAATTGATATAACTCCATGGGTAAATTTTGATCTGAAATTAGTAGATTTTAATTTCACTAAATGAATATATTTATATACACAATGAAAAGAATTTTTTTTTTCCTACTACAGACAACAAAATGAAGTGTCCTTGGCCTAATTGTGATATCTGGCTGACTGAGACAGGGCATCTCAAGCCTCACTTTATAGCCCACAGTCGGTCACTCATGGCTAACTTTGATTTAGACTTTGTGTGTGAGATCTGTGAGCTGGCATTCAGTAGCAAGTGGGGCCTGATGATCCACAAGAGAATGCATGGGGAGGATGCTGCTGGTACGCAAGATTTCATTGTCTTCAATGTATCCATGTTTTAATTCATAATAAAAAGGTTTATTCTCAAAAAAAAACTTGTTTTGTAAATTGTCCCCAGCCAAACCATGTTTGTCTAGATTAACAAAGTTCCGATGTGAGGAGTCTGGTTGTGAAGGGACATTTGCTGACCAAAAAGGTTTCTTTGACCATTTCCTGTATCACTATACAAACATTCCAGCTAAATGTGACTTCAATGGTTGCAGCGAGACTTTTAGAAATATGATAACGATGTCCAGACACACCAAACAGCACTATGGTTTGTTCAGAGCTTACATTTCTTTCTTTTGTATAAATTGAAACTTGATGTTTAATTATACACTCATCACCTTTGAGATTGTTCAGCATTATGTACTATAACATGTGCTAATGTAACTGTATAAGTCCACACAGAGAACTGTTTATTTTGTTACTGTTGAAGTATGAATGAAACTTTACTTCTCTATTTTTACTTGTTTCACATAGTGCTACATTCACCTCATTGTTTCGTAGGGACCAGATAATGTGTGCATGATATCATAGGCACAATTTCATCTTTCCTTTAAATTTGTAACAGCTTTTTAAATTGCACTAAATATGAAATCAGTAAAATAAACATGCAAAAATTAAATAAAAAGCTCAATCCCTCGCTAATTATTTAGGTCAGTGCTTTAAACAATTTTGTTTCAAAGTAAATAAAAAAAATAAAAATGGGTTTAACCAACATTTCTTTTAAGCATTCCCCTATTTTCTGAACAAAGAATATTTAAGCATAAAGAAAGTAAATGATTATTTAATTACAAAACATTTATTTTAAGAGTAAGCTATTCTATTTACATAGACTAATTAATGGGTGCATTCTATAATTATATATCTATGAATGTGAATATGTATCAAATATAAAAGGCACATATTATGATGATGAAATCCATTTCCATCAGTATATTGTTATATTCCATTTAAAATAATTTTTTTTTACAAGTCAAGTATTTCAGACAATCAATAATGGAAAGGATTGTGTTTCAGATGGAAAGTTTAAATGTCCTTGGCAGTCCTGCGATAAATTATTTGCTTCCGTGTTCATAGTAAAGAAACATTTGTATCGTCACATCAGTAGCAACCCAGATGTATCTGCGAACAAACATTTCTCTTGCAATCAGTGCTTCATGACATTTAAATTTCAGGAAAACCTCGAAAGTCACTTCGAACATCATAAAGAGAAATCTGGTAAATTATATATTGTTGTTATGCTTGTGTTGTACAATTTTTGCAGAAACCTAAAGATAAATAATCTAGTTAGGCCTCCCTCAGCTTAGCAATATATTTATTTACTAGAAGCCTCTGTAGTATAAACAGTTTTTTTTCTTTGGTCAGACCCTAAAGTTGTTTTCTGTTGCTTAATCTTTATAGCATTTCTGTACATCACATTGTTAATAAACTAGGAGAATAAATACACACTAATTTTGCTTAGAGGCTATAAACATTGACCATAAACTAATTGAGTCAAAACAGTTTAGACTTTTACAAAATGGGCTGACTATAGTTGTAAAAGGAGTTGAATATTGTGCCATACTTTTATCTGTGTAAAATTTTAAAACCAAAAATTCCCATTTGACATATAAACGGTCCATAAGGGAAGTTTTTTCTTTTTTTTTTTAGGCAATGGTTAAATGATAGTTGTGTAAGCAGCACTGAAACTCTCTGCCCTAACCCTTCCTTGGACTGCATTGAGGCTTAAACTTGAGAATATTCTCAAATTATTAGGAAAAAAGAAGGAAATTTTCCTCAAGATTCTTAGCCAAGAGCTAGACCTTCTAATTTTATACATGTATATCTTTTGGCCTCAGGTTACACCTTATATGGAAATAGAAAATGGATTTGGCCATATTTCATAGACTTTTTTATGCATTGATAGTAATGTATTTATGGCTCCTTATGTTTATGAAATGTGCCAGTGAAATAATAAATTAAAATCTTTTGTTAACAAAAAGAGATTTACGTAAAGGTCCATTATCACAATATAAAAAAAAAAAAGAATTAATAGTTTGAGTCATTTAAATATTTTTTGTAACTTAACAGTCATACAGTTTCTATACAAAAATCAATTTGAAGAATGAAATCTAAAAGTACCTGTTCATATTTACATATATATCTAATTGTTAATAAAAAATTTTTTATGTTCATTAGAGATTTAAATGGCATTAAGTCATTGAATTTGATTAATTCAGGTGACCTGTTCCATATTTGAATGACACTAGAGAAGTTTGAACAAGAAATGTGTTGAAACAATCTATGAAATGATGCTTCAATGTTCATTTTAGATATATTCACTTTTGGAAAGATTAATTGTTCTTCCTTTTTTTTTTTTTTCCAGACTATGTTTGTCCTACTTGTGGTAAGAAAGGCAGACACAATCACATCAAGGCACAAAAACAGGGTAAACCACGCAAATCTCAGGTGTGCTCAGAGTGTAAAGCTTGCTATGCAACTGTCAGTGGATTAAAACTACATCTCCTACAAAAACACAAGATAGGTAAGACAATATCTCCCAGCATGCTTTATGGAAACTACTATCATATTTCTTGTTTTGGATAAATTTAAGAAAAAAAAAAAGTTTTTTGTTGCTTACAAAAGCCTTGTGACCCGCTGTCTTAAAATGTTAGCTTTAACAAGTGTTTATATATCAGTGTAATAAGCTATTTCTACCACTTTAAACAGTACTTAAGAGAATGTAAGCTTATGGTTGAATAACAACAGTATATTCTTTGTTGTGAGTTGCATAACATGAAGAGAATATTAACTGTGATCATTTAATTTTATTGAAAAGGCCTTGACTATGCTTTATCAAACTCAAACTCTGGAATATTTTAATATCACTGCCTAGTATGGCAATCTGAACATTAAAAAAAATAAATAAACTTCATAGAATCCTAAATGCTGCTGGTAAAGTCATTAGCAAAAAACAAAACTTTTTGGGCAGCTGTTTGAGACAAACATCCATAAAAAAGATAAAAAGATTATAGAAATAAAAAATCCCCTTTGGGTCATGATTTTGTGATTTTACCATCACAAAAGAGATACAAGACCACAAACAGACACAAACACTCTTTTTTTTCCCCTGGCAATCAAATCATTAAGTAGAAACAATCTGAAATAAACTTTTTAAATGTAAATTATAAGTGAGTCTGGTGTGATTGTACATTTTGTTTTTTTATAGTTATAATGTTTTGTTTGATGTATTGCACAAATTGTAAGACAAATTTTCTTATGGACAGTAAAGATTATTATTATTCTTCTAGAATATATTTTGATGATTGTTTCTTTACCAAGAAATGTATGCAATATTTTTATGTTTTGTAACCAATAAACTAGAGATCGCTGATTTTTCTATCTCTGCTAAATTAAAAAAAGACCACTTCAAACAGTTCAATGAAATGATGGTAAAATTTAAAGCAGCAGTCTCACTTTAAACTTACTAACACAGATGGAGTCAAGTTATTATTCAAATCTTGTCTCATTTAAAATGATTAAAAAAAAAACTCCTTCCCCCACTCAAAAGCTAAAACTATTTCAGCTTGAAAATTATGTAGAGTTTACATATCTTCATTTTTAAATTCAAGAGATTTCATTACAAATTGTTTGTGTTTAGGTAAATGGCCATTTCAATGTAACTACTGTGGAAAAGGTTTTGTCAGTAGCCGAGAGATGCAGAGGCATATTCCATCCCACACTAAAGAGAAACCTTTTGTGTGCAATATATGTGGTACAAGCTTTGCTTCTCACACAGGTCATCGAGCTCATGTCAGGAAACATGCAGGTAAAGAAAGTAGATGTGGTTGGTAAAGGAAGAAATCCTAAATAGTAGTGGATAGCTGCTGAATCTCTTCAAAAAATGTGAGAGTTCAGCTTAATAAATTGCATTTTTTTTTTCATTTCTATGAAAAAAAAAGAAAAGAATTAAAAAATAAAACTTAATATTAACAAAATATAGTCTCCTCTGATGTAATTGCTATTTCATCCACTGGACTATAGGCATACTTTACTTAAAAAAAGAAAAACAACAATTTAGTCAATAATAGTGGGAAGTGTGGTGGAGTGGTTAAGTAAGCTTGAACTTGACTTGGCTACCTATGATGGGGGCTCGAGGTTCGACACCTGACTCGAGCAGAGTTGTGTTTACTGAGCACCTAAAGGCAGCACGGAAAAACCTTCTTCCAGATACCTCCTCCACCCACTGGTCCACAAATGAGATTAGACCATAGCACTCTGAGCATGTTATAAGCATGAAAGTAGCACTATATAAAAGCCATAATTTAATTTTTTAAATTTTAATAATGAAAATAATTGTAAACATTGAGTTTTTACTTTACAAAGGAAACAAAATTCTTTTGTTTTTAACCTTTAATCATGATTGGATAACTGGGTCTTTCTTTATGCTCTCTACCCCATAATTTATTCTCTGCTGAGTTCCCACATAGCAGTGGAATAGTTTATTATAATATTATAGTTTATTGTTGGGTTAAAGAGTAAAAACTAGTAATAGTATAATGTATTGAGAATACTGAAAGCCAGGTTGACTATATATTAGTTCTTTTTCCCATAATATAAAATATATCAGGAGAAGTTTAGTGCAGTTTTAATAGATTTTTATTTGCAATCCTTTTTGTATAATGTTAGGAGTCAGTGAAAATTGAGTTGTAATGAAAAATTTAAGTATTTCTTGCATATGTAACATGAATCCTTGTTGATAAGTATTTCTAAATGGTAGTCCAGCAATAGATAATGCTTTGTCATTTGATATAGATATGATTTTCTAATTAATAATAAAATGTTTGTAAATGCCACCATTACACTGCTACTCAAGCCATTTAATAAACTTGTAATTGAGGCATAACACCAAAATTTCTAAAACTGACTCCTCCTAGACCATATTTTGGAAACCATTAATCTGTTTTGTAACTCTAATCATTTGCTTAACTGGAAATTGAATCTATTCTGGGTTATTCAGAAAAATTATGTGCTTTTTTTTGTGTGTAAATATCAATACAATTTTCTAGAACACTAATTTTATTGGGTATTATTTATATTCATTTTTTTAACAAATATTTTTCTTAGTACGGTATACTCTCTTACACAAATTTTTTTTTATGTTTCTATATCACCAGGCCAGAAGTATGAATGTGACGTTGAAGGTTGTGGTAAAGTGTACACTACAGCTATATCACTGCGGGGTCACAAAGCGCAACACGAAGGCTTCAGTAAAACTTGTCCCTACTGTGGCAAGACCTATAAGAACCCATATGGGCACAAGTGTAAAGCTAGCAGAGACAACAAAAAGAAAATTCTTCGACCAGGTGAATACATAGCTGTTTTTTTTAAGGCTGCTTAAATATTTTTTTAAACATAAAACATATTAAAAAAAACAGCAACTTAACAGTTAAGTTTCATAAACTTAAATTTTTTTTAAATAGTTAAGAATATTTAGTAGATTATAAATCCATTTGTGTGCTTAACAAGTATTAATGCTATAGAAATTCATTTTCATCTTATCTTTTTGATAAAAGCAAGTTTTAAAAATATATTCCAATGCCTTTTGGATTAACTTATCTAAATGAGATAAACTTATTAAAATATTTTGTTCAAATTATTTTTTTCATTTTTTTTTAAACTCAATAAATTCAGCAGGGTCCAGTCAAATAACTAGATCGAACCTGTCACAGCCAGTTACTTTGTTACCTCAGACAGTGCAACAGAGCCTACCTCCTACACCCCATCCACCCCCACAGCAGTCTGTGCTGCAGGTCCAGGCTCCTGCCACCACACAAGTGCAGCACACACTTATCATGCCCCAACATTTGGTTACCCATAACATGGACTTGCACCAGACTGCCCGGCCAATCATGGCCCCTGACACCCTGAGTCACAGCCATATAATGCAACACAGCCTGAACCCAGTGATGCCACAGTGCATGCCCCAGGGCCACCATCATCTCCTACCTCATCAGAACATCATGCAGGAAAGGAGTGGAGTTATCCCCATGGACATCACCAGAGGCAATACAATGGACATGACTGGGGGGGACTACACATTTAACAATTATGTTGTGTTCTGGGATAGCCAGAATCTCCAATGATTGCTGGGATAGACAAAGTTAGCAGTGGAGGCTGGGAAAGCCTAAAAAATGAAATCTACAATGAATCTCAAAAAGGAATATACTGATCTGTGTCATCTTTTGTTTTATTTATTTGTGTCGATATCTCATACATTTATTCTTATCATTTATATATTTATTAAAAGTCGTTTATAAGTTCTCTTTACTGAAAAGAAATCAGCTTGAGTAGTTTGAATGTGATGTAGTTTCTGTTATAGTTTCTGTCATTATCTACAAGCTCTTGCAGCTATTGGACTAATCTGTATACTTGTTTAAAGTTTTACTGTAAAAATCAAAATGAGATTTAACTTCAAATATAAATACATCATTAGTTAGAAAGGAATGGAGAAGGACTGTTGACGAATCTTGCTTGGTGCCTCAACAGTCTAGCAGACTAAGGGATAGGTAAAGGTAAAAAATGAATAGAATGAAAATGTATGATTTTATGGCAAACAATAGCAGGGAGACTACTTTAACAGCACATAAGCATCAACTCTGACACTGGCATAATGTAATGCACATTCAAACAAAAACTTCAGTAGGATAGAACACATAGAGATTTCCAATATGCATTTAAGTTATTTACACATCAATCATTATTTAGTTATTTACACAACAATCAAAAATATTTCTAAATGTGTTGATTTAATTTTACATGATCTGGATTGAAAACCTTTAGCAAGTGAAAGTCGGACCTGCTAAATTCTAGGGACCAGTGTATCTGTTAATAATAATTATTTATTTTTTAAAGTGCATTAGCAAACCTAAACATGAGAGTTGAACTGACAAAATTATATGAAAAAAGTTTTATTTCATTTGAATATTTTTTTTGTTTCGTAACAAATTTTCAGACCCTTACAACACATTTGTATACCCCTCCAACGCTGTTTTGTAACCTAAACCAAACTGGTAAATGAACTAATGGGCAAGAACACTTTCTGGTTTTACTGGAACAAAAATGAACATTTCATGAGTTATCCTAAGAAATTCTGCTCGTTCACATTTTCAAAGACTAAAGATACAATAAAAGTCTACTTGGACAACCTAGTTGAAGGAACGAAATCCTAGGGGAAAGTGAGGTAATATGAGATGGTGGGCAATATTGGCATTTGTGGTATATTTTCATAGGTCGGTATTATATAAAATATGGCAAAGTGGAAATGAGGCATAAGCTAGGAAACAACATCTGCAGTTTAAATTCACAGTCTGGATTGCAAGATTAGTCTAATAAAATGATTTTGTTTTTAGAAAATTGGTGGTTCTTTTTACATTACATTTTTTTTAAATGCTTAAAAAGTAAGCTATCCTATTCTATTTGGTATATAATGAATACATGAGCAAATATTAAGCATATAACAGTTTCAAAATTCTGCTCAGCACAGCGATATGGTTGTAATAACAAACTTGTCAGTGTACTACCTTATGGGTAATATGGGATACTAAGTTGGGGGTAAATTAGAGTCCGATGTTTTTTAATGTTTATTTGCTCGCATATTGGTTCTAGATCATACTACGTGGTGAGTGTTCAAGCAGAAGAAAAACCAAAACAATCAATTTGTCTAAAGGTGACTTAGTCTATAATATTAATTAAAATGAAGACAGTTATTTCTTCTCATCAGCTCCGGTGTGCGCAAGGTTCACTTTACACAGTCACTTGTTTTATTGTCTACTTAACAGAAAATATTTATAAACTAATACAATTTTTGTGATGTTTTAATGTCTGTTTTGTTTCCATGATAAACAGAATCATATTTTGCTTGTATCTTTATTTTTATATATTGTTTGGGTAGCCCATATTAACCATTCTTTGAGGGTCCCAGGACACTTAAAATCATTTTATTTTTTTCCTAAAACTCAAAAAGTAATGCTCATCTCATCTGTTCTTTAGTAGAATATTTATTTCATATATACTGAATCCATTTTATATTAGCAGTCGGTAAAAAAAACAGCCTATCAATAATAGGTTTTAAAACTTTAAAAGTTAAGTATCTCATATTACCGGTACCCCACTTTCCCTTCCTATGTGTAATGTCCTAGATAAGTTAATTGCAATTACCACGGGCATACTAGGTTACCAAAAAGTCGGGTTGGGAAAAAGTTTCCTAGAGTCTAGCTTTATTTTTTTTTTAAATTACAAGGACAAATTTTGTGTGAAAACAAACTCAAAATGGACACCCTGTGTGGTCCACTAAGGCAGGTTTCAATATTTTCAACAAGGATATCAGAAGCTACAAATTATCAACAGCCACCACCCTATATCTCCAATACAAAAAGGTGTGCCGTTGGCCAACGTATCTTCTTATATAAGATGATTACATCCTAAGCGTCATGCATTTAGTCATGCATATTAACCAATGACTTAAATTCTGCCAAGTCACTGGTTTTCCTGGCTAGCTCATGCAACCCATTCCATGCTCTAATAGCACTAGGGAAGAAGGAGTATTTGTACAAATTTGTCCTAGCATATGGGACGAGGAATGTGCCTTTATTTTTGTGTCTTTCAGAGTATTTTATTAAATTTTGTTTTTGTATTTGAAGATTATGGTTCAGTGTTTTATGTATAATTGCTACTTTACTTTTGAGTCTTCTGTCCTGAAGGCTTTCTAAATTTAGTGATTTTACTATAGGTGTTACTCTAGTCAAATGTGAATATTCGTTTGTTATGAATCTCACTGCTCTATTTTGTGTCTGTTCCAGTTTCTTAATGTTTTCTTGAGTTGAGGGGTCCCAAATGGAGGATGCATATTCTATTATTGGCCTAACCAAGGTTAAATGACATTTTAGTTTTATGTTCTTATTTGATTTATAGAAATTTCTTTTAATAAATCCTAATGCTTTGTTTGATTTTTTTATAGTTTCATCAATATGTGGATTCCATGACAGTTTGTCATTTATTATAACACCTAGGTATTTTGCGTTTTTAGTCTGTGTTACTGGTTTGCCATGAATAAGATAAGTGGAATTAATTTGTTTTAGTTTTTTTGTTACTCTTAACAACTGACATTTTTCTGGGTGGAAAGACATGCTCCAATTTGATTCCCATTTCTGTAATTCATCTAATTCTCTTTGTAAAATATCTGTGTCTTGTGTTGTTTTTATTGTTCTATGTATTATGCAATCATCTGCAAATAATCTGACTTTTGTTCCTGAACTAATGCAATTTGGTAAATCATTTATGTAAATTAAAAATAGTATTGGACCCAAGACTGTTCCTTGAGGTACACTTGAGTTTACTGTTATTGGTGTTGATTTAGAGCCATTTATTATTACAGTTTGTTCTCTCCCTATCAGAAAATCTTTAATCCAATGATGCAGTGGACCATTAATGCTAAAATATTTTAATTTTTTAAGCAAACTATGGTGGTGAACTTTGTCAAAAGCCTTGGAAAAATCTAGTAAAATAGCATCTATTTGTTCACTATTATCTAAACCTTTTGAAAAATCGTCAATTAGTCCTATTAGTTGTGTTTCACATGATCTATATTTCCTAAAGCCATGTTGGTATGGGGTGATAACATTATGTTTGTCTAAGTGGTTTATGATGTTGCTACATATTATGTGTTCTAGGATTTTCCATGTGGTGCTGGTAAGTGATACTGGTCTGTAGTTTCCTGGATCAGATTTTTCTCCTTTTTTAAATAGGGGGGTGACATTAGTTTCTTTCTAGTCCTTTGGTACTCTGCCCTGGTTAAGCGATGCCTGAAAGAGTATTTTGAACACTGAGGCTAGCTCATTGCTTAGTTCTTTGAGTAATCTAGCTGGAATACCATCAGGTCCAGATGCTTTATTTGGTTTGGTGTTGGATAATAGTTTTTGAATTCCATTTTCTTGTACTACTAAATCTTCTATGTTGTCTACTTGGTTCAAATTAAGAAATATGTCTTTGTCTCCTGGGCTGAGAATGCTGATGCAAAGTATTTGTTTAGGATGTTTGCTTTAGTTTCATTGTCATTATGTATTATGTTATGTTCATCTTTTAATGGCGCTATGCCTGTTGTTTCCATTTTCTTAGACTTAATGTATGATCATAGGTTTTTGTTGTTATCTTTAGATATTACATTGTTTATGTATTCATTCTGCAGCTGTCTGCTTACTTTTTGGGTTAGGTGTTTAATTTTTATATACTTTTTGTGAACTCTTTCTGCCTTGGTTTCTTTAAATTTTCTTTATAGGTTTTCCTTCTGTTTACAAAGCTTCTTTAGTCTATTATTAAACCAGCATTTATTTATTTTGTTTGATGTGTATTTAGTTGGTATATGATTTTCTATAATGCTTTTAAGATGGTTTTTGATGAAATTCCAGAGGTCATCGACTGGTTGGTTAATGTCTTTTTCTAATAAGAATGTTTGTTGAAAGTTTAATGCAGCTTGGTGTAGTTGTGTTAGGTTACATTTATTCCAGAGTAAGATTTTTCTTTTGGGTTTTGTATTGGCTACTACTTTTATCTGACTGTGTATTTTAATGATCTCATGGTCTGATAGACCAGGGATAATATCATAATCAACTACTAATCCAGGTCTGTTGGTTAAGAAGAGATCTAATGTGTTGTTTAATCTAGTTGGCTTTTTAATGATTTGATCTAAACTTAGGTTGTGTAAAGTTTCTATGAAAAGCTCATTTATGTCCTTAAGGTTTTGGTGTTTATCTATGGTTAGTGTTTTCCAATTTATATCAGGTAGGTTGAAATCACCCATAATCCAAAAAACTGCATTTTTGTCTCTTTAAGTGTAGTAATCTGATTACATAGTTCCTGCATGTATTCTAAACTAGAATTTGGTGGTCTGTAAATGCTGCCTATTATTAGGGATGTTGAGGTGGTATTAATTTTACAAAATGTAGATTCTATATTTTTTGAGTTAGGTAAGGTAATTTCTTCTGCTATTAAGAGTGTTTTTTATTGCTAAAAGAACTCCTCCATGATTATCAGCCCTATCTTTTCTAAAAATTTCATAATTACTATTGAAAATTTCTGCATTATAAATTTCAGAATGTAGCCAAGTTTCTGTTCCTGCAATTATGTCTGGTTTCTCACATTCTAATAAAATTTCTAAGTCTGCTGTTTTGTTCCTAATGCTTTGAAAATTAAAACTAAGGTTTTAAGGTATTTTGGTATTACTTCTTTAGTAGGTTTGTTTAGTGAGGCTGTTGTATTAATTTTAGTAGATTTAGGTTTAACAGGAGTGGATCTGGCTAGTGGTTGGTGAGTTTGTTTTGGGATGGTGTTTAGGATGTTGTATGGGTTAGAAGTGTCCGCATCAAAGGAATCAAACAGTCCTGATGTAAACTGAGGTAACCCACACGGTACACAGTGCCATGATGCATCTTTGTTGCCTAAGGCATAATACACAGGTGTATTCATATGGAGACATGATGCATGGTACCATTCATCGCAGGTGTCACATTGAATGGCTTTCTGTTTCATGGTGCATACTTTTTTGCAGATGTTGCATCTATCTTTAGATCTAGGCCCTGCTATTAATATCGAAAGTGTTACCGATATTGTATTGATAATTTGTTAGTCGACCATGGAAATATCTAGATATATATCTCTATACTCCGACCACAAAACTAGATTCTAATAGCGGTGGTCAAATTAAAACACAGACCTATATATAATATATCAAGATCAGTGAATATGTTCTGCTCATAGCCTCTCTCTCTCTCTCTCTCTCTCTCTCTCTCTATATATATATATATATATATATATATATATATATATATATATAATGTATGGTTCTGCTCTTCTATATCTTCGAATAGTAAAGAAACCGTTTCCCGGGTCATTTTCGTTTAGTTGGTGCGGTTGGTAATATAATTTGGTTACACTCTAGATCTAGATCTATATTGCCAATATTGTGTATTTTATCTAGATATAGAGCCAAAGTCTACATTTTTACAATCTTAACAATTTTAGCTTAAGATGGAGACAACCGATGGAAAAATCAAAATGCCTAGGGTGGCAAAAGTAAATTTTTTTTCAACTTAGTCTTAATTAACTTTAACTTGTCCCTCTGCCTCTTAAGTTTAAGACGGAGCATTTTAGCATGTCTTGTGCCAAAAGGACGGAGCACTATTTCCAGCCTTAACACTTCACTTACAAAAAAATTCCTAACAAATAAACTATTTACTTTACATACACAAAACTATATATATTATTTAAGGGAAATGAATTAACTAATTTATTTAATCTTTTGAAATTTATCTGAAATATTAACATTTATTAAAATAAGCCAAGCCAATTTGCATAATTTATGCGCATACAATTCCAAAAAAGTTTTTTCAAAACAGAACAGAATTATAAAGGTAAGAGTTTTTTAAGAAGTTTTAGACTTGATTAAGCCCCAATACGTCTTTAGAGAAACAATGCACATTGAGACCCTTCAGACACTTCTATCACATTATTTTACTACTTCCCCCCCCGGTACCATGGAAACAAACCTTCATAATTGTCACGGTGACAGTCACCCATTTATGACCCGGGGATAGTTTTTTTTTGGCTGTTTGTTCAGAAAGTTGGCATCATATTTATTAGTCTCCCTGACAAATGTTTGAACTAAATTGATAGTAAAAAAAAGCATAAAACTGTTGGGTGCTAATCTCTTGGTTCTCAAATGGGTCTTCTCTATCCAGCTACCCACCCTTACCTCTAAACCATGTTACCAAGAATAGACATCATCAAACCATACTAGATCTAGTATTAGTGTAAACTTAGATCTAAAGCTTTCCTCAATTCAGCTCTTGTTTTATTAATTCTAGCATATTTAAAATAAAATCAGAGTCAGTGAGTTTGTTTTCATCAACGGCTGACATATTAAAATTTTCACCTCTCACTAGCTAACTTCAAAAAATCAATAAAAAAAAATTATCGCGTTAAAACAGCGAAGGAAGCCGCCATTACAGTCTACTAATGTGTAAAAATAGTAAGAACTAATCTGATTGGCTGATACAAACGGCAAGCCAATCCTTTGTGGTTGGAAACATCAGCCCGATATATCGACCGTGTTGTCTTAAGAAGGTTAAGTTAGTTAAGCGATATAGATGTAGATCTAGATTAGACATAGATCTATAAATTAAATAATCTTTGTGTAATTTCATTTAGATCTATATCTACTGTGCTGACCTATTGTCGATAGTCATAAGTCATAGTATGAAAAAACTGTACGGTATTAGTACTAATAGTAGTATCATAAGTATGATATTCAGCCATATTTGCCCCAAAATAAAGTTTTATAAAGTTAATAGAGTAATGAAATGGTCAAAACTTTCAGAAACCACTTAAAATGATATCTCCCTAGTGCCTAGTGGACCCTAGACCTAGATACTAATATTCATTTGACTTGACTCTTGAGTATGATTTACTATGATTGAGTTTGAGCTCTCAACAGTCTACTTTTAGTTTTAGGGCTATTGTTTTGAGTTTTGATCAATTTCAAATTGGTTTTTATTGACATATTATCTATCATTTTTATTGCCCAAGAATAGAGGAATTAAAAAAAAATCAAAAGCAGCAAACAATTATTTTTATTAAAACATGAATTCAAAATAATATTAACATAAAAATGTGTCCCAAAGTAAAGTATATTTACAGACCATTTGAAAAAAATAAATAAAAACTAGTTATTATTGCAATATAATTATATTGAAAACATTTTTGCTTATTAATTATTGTGCCCACCCAGACCCCATCCCTTCGGTAAAAGAAAAGTAGCATATACCTTATAATCATCCTTAATAACAAAACCATTATCATTTTTGACTTATTATATATATCATTTTTATTGCCCAAGAATAGAGGAATTTAAAAAATCAGAAGCAGCAGACAATTATTGAAAATTTTAAAAATTGGGTCAAGCACTCACATAAGATATGTCCAATATTTTGCGACATCCATACTACTTAGTATATTTTTAGATCTATATCTATGTGGCATCTCTACATTATTACTGTAATACTTCTATTTCCTAGGCTGGATCCTGGACAAATTTATAGAAGTCTAGATTGATCTAGCCTTCTAGTTATAGACTATCTGGATCAAGTGAGCACAAACACCAGAATAACTAGATGTAGATTAGCTCTGGGACCTAGATTTAATTTAGATAGATTAAAATGTTAATATATTTTCTTACATATCAGAATCTTGTAGGTCTAGTCTAGAAAGTAGAATAAATACAATATTGAGAGTTTGTGATTTTATCGATCGCTGACAATGTCTAGTCAGTCTAAACTAGGTCTAATCTATAGAAGTATATTTAGGTTTACAAATTTCGTTAGTTTATCAAATTAATTAAGACAGAGATGTAGATATTTATATTTAGTCTATCTAGATCTAGATACTATTAAAGAATTTAGATAGATGTGGGCTCTAAAAGGGAAAAAAACACTTGCACGCCTGAACCAATCGCCGTCTATCCTAGATCTAGATCTGATTTATACTTTCTATAGACCTATGAGTTTCGCTTGTTTAATCTAATGATCAATTTATTTCTCACGTTTAGATGTAAAACTACGGCCCTAGAAACTATTAGTTTAAAATCTGTAATATATGGATTTAGCATAGATCTAGTGTCAAACCCCGTGTTTTTTATACTCTGCGCTGGCGTCCGCTGAAATAAAACATGGAAGAAAGCCAACAGCCTGCTATAAATTCAGAATAAATGCCTTTAAGCAGTTGATATTTTAAACAAATGAACTGTGGAATATACTACAGTCTCTAATTACTTTTCGTAGATGTTATCGCTAAGAGTTATTCCTGAGAGAATTAGTAAAAAATAGAACGTTGAAAAATGTGTTTTAAAAATGAAAATGGCGGAATTTACATGAAATTTTTAAAAATTATTAGTACTTGTTGTTTACAGATGGAACAAACTTGGAAATGACATTGAAGCTATGAATTTTTAAATTTAGGACAAACAATCCATTTTTTTTTTATCACATGGAACATCCATTTCTAAATGGTAAATCTGTATTTTATACATGATTTAAATAAAAAAAATGTTTCTTACCTTTCGAAGATGGTGCACATAAATCCAAAAGTAAATCTTGTCCGTCCTTTAGTGCATACTTGCTGATATTCACTAATCCATTAGAAAAACGTATTTCAAAAACATTTTGCTAATGAAGCTTCCACAAACATAGCTCTATCCATCAGTAAACAAATTTACCTTTGAGGGTCTATTTTATGTAGAAAATGAATGCTGAACTACAATAATGCATTCATTTTCAGTGGAAATTATGTATTTCTTGATAATATATGATTTTATGTTCTGTTGTGAGAAATGGTAACAGGGATAGCTAGACACTTAGATAGTTAAGGTTTTAAGCTGTTAAGTGTCCACATTTAATTTGTGGGTGTCAGATAAAAAAGGAAACAAAAATTGATTCTTATGTATTTTTTTAGTTATATATTTATTCAAAGGGTTTATTAGTTTGCTCTCTTTTATTATACACCACTACTGCTCATATCTGTTTAATAAATATTTTATTATACACCACAACTACTCGTATCTGTTTAACAAATATTTTATTAACACCACTACTACTCGTATCTGTTTAACAAATATTTTATTATACACCACTACTACTTATATTTGTTTAACAAATATTTTATTATACACCACTACTACTCGTATCTGTTTAACAAATATTTATTATACACCACTACTACTCGTATCTGTTTAACAAATATTTTATTATACACCACTACTGCTCATATCTGTTTAATAAATATTTTATTATACATTTCTAAAATTTTAAGTATTTTAACCTTTCCAAAATACTAGAATCAAATAGACTCTATACTCCTTGAATTCCTTTGATATTTTGAAATGTTAATATAAAATAAAACAAAAACCATTGCAACATTATTAATTGCTTTCATTTTTTGTTTTCATTATTTTTATAGGTCAAGAATAAAATGGCCGCCTCTGTTCAGATCACAGCTGAACAACTGCTGCGTGAAGCTAAAGAAAGAGAGTTGGAGCTTGTGCCACCGGTAAATATATGTTCTTGGAATAAGTTAAAATAAACAATTTTAAAATGATATGTTCTTGGAATAAACTTAGTTTAAATAAATAAACAAACTTATTTCTTAGTGATGAATACTTTATTTTTCAAGATTTTTAAATTATTTTTTTTAGCCACCCAAGCAAAAGATTTCAGATCCTGAAGAACTAGCAGACTATCGTATGAGAAAAAGAAAGGCAAGTGTTTTTACCTTTTATAAAATTTCAACTTAGTTCAGAAATTTTGTTACTTTAGTAATCTTTAACATTACTATTAACCGTTATTAAAATGTAACACTTTTTTATGTTGTTTCTGCAGATGTTTGAAGACAATATTCGAAAAAATCGATCAGTTATGATGAACTGGATCAAATATGCACAATGGGAAGAGAGCCAGAAAGAGAGGGGGGGGGGGCAAGTTATGGCAACTTTCTAAGGTCCTGTGTTCAATAGGGCACTACATTTACCAGAAATTTGTTTTTGTGGGATACAGATACTTAGTTATTCCTTTTTTTTTAAAAGCACTCAGGTTTATTCCAAAGTCCTGCACACCCTAGCATCAGTTCAGCTAAATGATCTTTTATTAAAAATGGGAATATTTGATAGAAATGTCTGTGTTGTTTGTCTGTTGCTATTATCTGTCAACGCAGTTCTAAATTATAAATTCTTATGTACTTCTGCCTAATATAAACTCTATTTGATGTGATTATATTTATAAAAATACAAGTTAAAAATCAAGTATAATACTATTTGAATTGTTTTTTAAGGAATAAACTAGTCTGTTAATTTAATCTTATCCAATAAAACAGAATATTACTGTTAAGGCTTTTCTCTGATACTTAACTAATACTCAGCTCAATAACGTTCTTTCATAAAGTGGATCAGACTATCAGAATATTTAATGGAACATTGGTGTGAAAGGAAAAGTTCAGATTTGTGTACACTCCTTAGTTGTATTTTTTTTTTCTATTTTCTATTAAATTATCAAAATGATAGATTCATTGTTTCCAGTTTACTGTTATTATTATTATTGTTTTTCATTAAATTGAAATTAGGATTCCAGACCTTGATGTTTTTATGAACATTGATGAAAATTTGTATAAGTCTTATACACTTTTTTCTTCTTATTATTTTAGTTAGAAAAATTATTATGAGCTATCAGCCTTACTAGTGTATCTTCTTAAACTGTCAGGTAGAGTTGAGCCTTTGGCTCTTGGAACTCTAGGCCAGCAAAAGTGAACAAGAGCTCCCTCTCACTGGCCTGAATGAGAACAGTGTACACTGTTCTGTCTGACGGGTGGGTCAGACTCGCTGCAAGAGACTGCATACACTAAGACTATACCAGACTAACTGTGCGGGACACGCCATTTATGTAACGGCCTCCTGAGGAACAGCGCCTGGATTGTGACATGGTTGTGGGAGATTTTCCACTAACTCCGCACGGTGCAATGAGAATGCTCTCGCACCCCCTTAGGCACCCCCACCTAGTCTGGCTTTGCTACCCTTTAGCCTAATCGTTTCCTCTTATGATTATTTCCACCTAGGCGCCACTATGAGGCCGGGTAGCATGCCGTATCTGTGTATCTTGCATTTTGATGCAACCATAAATTATTGAATTGTGTAGTCTTAAAAAGAAAAACTAACCTATTAATGTAAACTCGTTACTCAAGATGTCTCAATCACCATATTGTTTCATTCGCCCATACTTTCCTTGTTTATGCTATCACATAAATTTTTCTAAGGATGAACAGTGTCTTCAAAGTATTTGCAAAAAATGTATATTTAATCTTCAGAGCTCTTTAATCTACCTCTTACTATATTATATTGAGCTATTTGGTGCACTTTTATTATGATGTTTTTTTTTTGGTAAATTTTAGAGCTAGGTCCATTTGGGAAAGAGCATTAGATGTAGACCACAGGAACATCACCCTGTGGTTGAAATATGCTGAAATGGAGATGAGGTAGTTTTTTTTTTTGAAGGAGATGTATGAGAGCATAATGCTTTTAAGAGATAAAGTCACTAGACTGACCTTTGAGGGCAAGGTGGCTGAGTGGTAAAGGCTTCAGAACTGATGGGTCTCAGCTTTGAGTCTCAGTTAAGACTGTCAATTTGAATTTTAGGATTTTGAGACCACATTGACATTAGGCGGTTGGTCATTGTTCTCACCACATTACCCTCTTGTTTACCATTGGCCATAGAAACAGGTGACCTTTAGATCATTTGCCCTATAGATCTTTTTATCTTACTTTTTTAGAAATATAATTTATATTTAACTCTAGCAGCTTACATTTATTACTCAGGATGAGTAGCTGTTCTAAGTCTTATAGCTTATCTGTCACATGCTACTACTGTTCATTGCACACATATGCACATTTCTAGCTTAACCAACCAACTCAAATGCCAGACTTACTTACTTTCTTGGACTTAAGTGCCAGATAAACCTTATATTGTAGTGTTCCTTTTTTTGTGTCTACTAAGGACCTGGCACATAAACTTTGCAAGAAACACTTGGAACAGAGCAGTTACAATTCTTCCTCGTGCCAATCAGTTCTGGTACAAGTTTACTTACATGGAAGAGATGTTAGGAAATATAGCAGGTCAGTCACCATACATTTTATTAACAAGATAGAATAGGATACTAATACTATATATCAGTATACATATAGCAAATTTACAGATTTAGGGCATTTTGATAATAATACATTCACTCTTTTTCTTTTTAATCAAGTAATCTGAAATTTGTTTTTTTGGTGTTAATTTAAATACATTTCATTTCTTTGTTTTTCTCCCCAGGTGCTCGAAACGTTTTTGAACGATGGGTTAAATGGAAACCACAGGAAGAAGTTTTTCACTCATACATCAATTTCGAGATCAGATCTGGAGAAATCGATAGAGCCAGATTTTTTTTTAAAAATATATCCTTGCTATCACATTTATTTATTTCTGTCAACATGGCCAATCATGTCGTAAGAATTTTCAAACTAGGTCAGAACTAATGAGTTTTATGTGTTAGGAAGTATGGGATGGTCCTGTGATAGACCAATTAAGTCCATTGTTAGCCTCTACAGATTTTATTATGTACCTATGTGTAATGTGTATTTTTGTTTCATAGTTTAACAATCAGAAGAAAGAGATGAGAAAGGGAAGTCACTCTAGCTAGTTTGACTGGCTATTGCAATTTTATGCTTTGAAAAAATGCTAAAAAAAAAAACAACAACAAAGAAACCAAATATATGGCTGCAAGATAAACATTCTGATGTTAGGGGACAAACGTGTTGTGTTTTTTTTTTCTTAACCAATCTCCACTTGTTCTGGTCCACCCAGAAGTCAAAAACTGGTTGAAATACGCAAAGTTTGAGGAAAAGAATGGTTTTATCTATCATGCTCGGTCCATCTATGAAAGATCAGTGGAGTTTTTTGGTAAAGACAATATCAATGAACAGCTTTCTGTTGCATTTACCAAATATGAGGAGACCCAACGAGAGGTTTGTGCTTTTCAAATTGTCTTTGTGCTTATTGTGTAACGAGTTTAAATAGAAAAATAAAGGAAAGTTCCCCTTACAGACTTTGCAATTTATTGGATAGATGATGTAAAGGGAAGAAGAACATTTTCAACTATTTCTGACAGTCACTTGTTTAAACAACTTGAGAAAAAATGTTTCTAATTGATTTTTATTTCTTTCAGCACATAATCTACAACCATGTGAGAAATTTAACGGGGAGTTATAATTTGGCCCTCATTTATAGCAGAAGTGGTTGATCAATCATTAAGGAGTCATAGGGCATGTTTTTGAGTAATGCAGTCATAGGATGGGTGTGCACCTGATAAAATAAATGTAGTGTGAAACGTATTCTTCCTGCATTGTTGAAGATGGGCAAAATCTCATTTCCTATGAACTTAAAGAGAGCTTTGGCATCTTATCTTTGCTTTGAATAGCTGATTTCATTTAGGGAATGTGCAGGTTGGACCTTATGCTGTCTCATACAGTACATGTTATTTGCTGTCATCTATCTTCTTTACCTTGTTGTGTCTGATAGTGGACTGTCTAAGAAACTCGTTGAATGGCTTAGAGGGGTCAGCACTAAAGAGCTGTAACACAATTATTAACTGATACAAAGTTTGAAGGAGATATTTTGCTTATAATTGTTTTCTTACTTCTGCCAGCATGACAGAGCCAGAGTGATCTACAAGTATGCCCTTGATCATTTGCCCAAAGAGCGTTGTGAAGAAGTTTATAAACATTACACTGTCCATGAGAAAAAGTTTGGCAGTCGTGCAGCCATTGAAGATGTGATTGTCAGTAAAAGAAGATTCAAATATGAGGAAGTAAGTTTTACTACTTGATTTATTGATGTCTGTGATTTCATGATCTGTTAATAACTCATTACATTGTAAATATGTTTGTCATTTTTTGAAACTTCTGCATTCAACTGATTTTCAGGAAGTCAAAATAAATCCAATGAACTATGATGCCTGGTTTGATTATCTTCGTCTGCTGGAGTCTGATGGGAACATGGAACAAATCAGAGATACTTATGAAAGAGCCATCGCTAACATTCCTCCATCTCAGGTATCTCGTTTAGTTTGTTTAGCAAATATATTTTTACAATCTTATTTATCTTGACATTCATTTAGAGTTTATTTTGTGCACTTCTTTTTTCCTCCTACGCCTCAATATTCTTGGTGAGAAAGTTTTTTTTTAACATTTTAACGTTATTATATTTTTTTTAAAAAACTATTTTAACTTAGGTGAAAAGACATTGGAGAAGGTACATTTATCTCTGGATAAACTATGCCTTGTATGAAGAACTGGAGGCTGAAGACCCAGAGAGGACGAGGGAAGTCTTCAAAGCATGTTTAGACATTATACCTCATAAAAAATTTACCTTTGCCAAAATTTGGCTCATGATGGCTCAATTTGAAATCAGACAAAGAAATCTCAATGGAGCCAGAAAAGTTTTGGTGAAAATTTTATTTTTTAATTTGGAAATTTTGTTACATTAACTTTAATTAATTCTCTGTTGAATGTTTTATTGGATTCTTGAAAAGTAGATTATATATTCATAATTATTTAGTGCATCTATTTTAACAAAGCTAATTAGAGTGTTTCAGTTTTGAAACCTATTTAAAATAACCTTAATTTATTTCTTTAAAGGGAACAGCCATAGAAAGTGTCCTAAAAATAAACTCTTCCGAGGTTATATTGAACTAGAACTGAGTTTGAGAGAGTTTGACAGATGTCGTTTGTTGTATCAGAAATTCTTGGAGTTCAGTCCAGAGAACTGTACTACCTGGATGAAGGTAATGGTCATAACTTAAGGGTTTAGATGAAATTTGCTTGCTGACTCTTTTAGTGTCAAATAAAACGGTCATAACTTAAGTTGTAGATAACATTTGTTAGCTGACTCTCTTATTGTAAAAAAAAAAAGTTATTCGTAAGATGTGGAGAAAATGACTTGGGGCACCACACAAGATCTGTTGACAGTCTTTCTCCATCCCTCTGTCTTTTAATTTGGATAGAATTTTCTTCAATGACAGGCCTATCCATTCTTTTATGTTGTCTTCTCATCGCTTTCTCTGTCTGCTTCTTTTTTTCTCCTGGTAGCATTTCTGATAGTCACATTTTAAGTTGTAAAGTTTAGACATTATAAACCCTGATCATTTTTTTACCATAAAAAAACCCCATTAATTATGACCTTATTAAGCTTTATTAAAATATTTATTTTTTTAGCTAGTTATAAGAAATGAAAAAAAAAATTTAATTATGGCCTTATTAAACTTACAGACCTTCCTACCGTTACGCAAAATGCGTATTTCCCAAAAATGACCGTCAGTACGCAAATACGCATTTAACCCACCACGTTACACATTTCGTATCCTTTTTTTTTCCCCTCTCTTAACTAGCTTACGAGCAGTCACGGAGGTCACGCTAAGCCATCCTGTTGGGGGGGGGGGGGGGGGGGGGACAGAAAAGGTGGGGGAACACATTGTGTCCAGATCTATACGTTGATTGTTTCTTAAAAGCAATTAGATTTAGTCTAGAAATGATGAACGTGAGAGTGAGGGAGTGGCAGGTCGGTACCAGGTTGGTACCGTCAGTTAGCTGATACACCAACACGACTTTTTTTTTGTTGTAAGTTCATTAGTAGAAAGTAATTATGTTGAATCCCTGATTACCATTTTCATTTGTATAGAAAAAAATATTGACATGCTATCGATTCAAAACACATTGAGTGACATTGTAGATATCTAATCTAGATCTGGATTCTAGATCTAGAATCTAGATAACTTGTTATACAGGAATAGATCTAGCTAGAGTCTAGCTAGTCATTACATTATGTCATGATTCTCTACATTACTCTACAATCTAGATCCAATTTAGTTATAGTATGATTTAGATTGACTAGATCTAGATCGATAACATCTACTACCATGTAGTCTAGATCTAGACTAGATTCTTAGTCTTTGTATAGAATAGATCAAGGATGAAGGTAGGCCTACGAAAGTTTAGAGTAGACCTACGTTTGTAGCGGATCCACGGCATCGATAACACTCTTGAGCCCAGATCTAGACTAGAGTAGATTATATGCATTATATAGACATAGATCTAGTCTAGATATCATCTCTTTTGTCGTATTGATCTAGATTTAGATTGTAGATCTAATCATGACATCTAGATCTAATATATATATATATATATATATATGACAAAAGAGTGGATTGCGTAAGTGTTACGCATTCAGGTGCCAAAATACGCATTTTGACCATCAGCGTTACGCATTTGGACTTTTTTTGGTAGGCAGGTCTGAACTTATATTAAATATTTATTTATCTAGGTAGTAAGAAATGCAAAAGAATTTTAGTTAAAAAGAGAAGAAAAAAATGGATTGATGGATGTCAATGATTATGTCCTCAGTATGCTGAACTGGAAACCATTCTTGGGGACATTGAAAGGGCAAAGCCATTTTAGAACTTGCAATCAATCAGCCTCGTCTAGATATGCCTGAAGTTTTATGGAAGTCTTACATTGATTTTGAAACTGACCAAGAAGAGTATGACAATGCACGCAAACTTTACAAGAGATAGTTAGCGAGGACACAACATGTCAAAGTAAGTTGCTGTCAAATACAAGACAATGTGTGAATAACTCTAGCATAATGTAGATGTGTGTAGTATTGATACCAAAGTTCCACCTGTTTGTTTGTGTAGTATTGATACCAAAGTTCCTCCTGTTTGTTTATGTGTAGTATTGATACCTAAGTTCCTCCTGTTCTATGTTGCAGCTGGATGCTGGCTGGGAGGAGTACTTTGACTACATATTTCCAGATGAGGAATCTGCTAAGCCAAACCTCAAGCTTTTGTCACTGGCCAAAAAATGGAAAGAAGAGAAAGAGAAGACTGAAAGTACAGAGATCAGTGCCAGTGGAAAAGTGAACAGTTGAAATCACTTCTTTTTTTTTTTTGTTTAAGTTTTGAATGCCTCATTTTCAGGAAAATGTAAAATGGAGCACAGAATAGACAAGTATTTTAAAAACATTGACTTGTTTAATTTAAAATTCGTATCATTAAAATTACATTTGGATTTTTTGTGTCATTATTTGCAATAGTTGACTAAGAACATCTTAAAAAAAACAAAACTACTGAGTTCATTTGTTCTCTAAACATAATTATAACATTTGTGTGTCGAACATGTATATTGTTTGCTATTAAATGTTTTTGCTGTGCTCTATTCTCTTTCTAAGAATGAGGCATGTTTAATGCTGATTTAATGAAACATTTCAATCAATGTTTACTTTGATGAGAGTATGTTGACTGACTTAGAGAGTATGTTGACTGACTTAGAGAGTATGTTGACTGACTTAAAGAGTATGTCAGAGTGCAGTAGAATAAATGATTGGTTGACCTTTGTAATATATATATATATATTGGTATGTGGCAATGGGAGAGAACTTTTGTGGCATTTTTCTGTAAATAAGGTTAACATGCTGTTGTAACATTTGATCTTCTTATTCATGTAAATACATTTTTGTTTTCAATACAATAAAAAAAAATTATTCACAACCTCTGCTAGATCTCAATACTGCCATGTTTATTGAACAGAACACTTGTTGTTACTGAACTACAGAAATGGAATCAAATGGGAACATGTCTTTCCAACCATAAAAATGTCAGCTATTAAGAGTAACAAAAAGACTAAAATAAATTCCACTTATCTTATTAATGGTAAACCAGTAATACTGACTTAAAAATGCAAAATACCTAGGTGTTATAATAAATAAAAAAACTATCATGGAATCTCTATTTTGATGAAATTTAAAAAAAAAAGTCAAATAATTTTTGTTTATTAAAAGAAATTTCACAAATCAAATAAGAACATAAAACTTAAATGTTATTGAACTCAGTTTGGCCAATACTAGAATATGCATCGCATGTTTGGGTCCCCTTAACTGAAGAAAACATTAAAAAAACTGGAACAGACACAAAGAAGAGCAGTGAGATTCATAACAAATGAATATTCACATTTGATTAGAGTAAAACCTTTAGTACAATCACTAAATGTAGAATACCTTCAGGATAAAAGACTCTAAAGTTAAGTAGCAAATATACTTAAAACACTGAACCATAATCTTCAAATACAAAAACGAAACCTGATAAAATAGACAGACACTGAAAAAGGCTAATTCCTTGTTCCATATGCTAAGACAAATTTGTATAAATTCTCCTTCTTCCCTAGTGCTATTAGAGCATGGAATGGGCTGCATGAGTCAGCCAGGAAAACCAATGACTTGATAGATTTTAAGTCATTGATTAACATGCATGACTAGATTGACCTATGTATTTAAAAATCCTTTTGGAATTAACATCTGTATTTTATTAGACATTCGCTACTGAGCTGCAGAGAATTGAAATCAAGTTCCAGGCTCTACACAAGTTTTTTGTCCCTCTCCCCCCCCCCCCCTTCCCCCAGTGCTATGACAGTGGGATCCCAGACAAGTCATAAGAACCAAATAAATACAAGTCAGAATAAGCTGAAAGCTTAGTTTTAAAAAAATTACTTTTCAAAAATGCATTTTTTGATAAATGATTCATATAACTGTTATTGAGCATATGGTCATTTCTTTGTCTTTATTGTTGCTAATGTTTGAAGTCATAGAACTTTTGTGAGGTGTGAATAATACTTTTAAACTTAAGAAATATTTGACTACAGAAATGTATACAATACAACATACTAATATGTATTTGCTTTTCAATCATACAATCTCATTACCTTCACCTCCCTGCCCCTTGAATGTAAAACTATTACATCAGTCCCTGAAAACAAAAGTGGCATAACTCTTGTATAAGGTAAAATGATGACAAACATACAAATCTTTACTTTTCTGGACCATGGTGTGCTGTGGTCATGTGCCTGACCAGTCTCTCCACTTCTCGTGGTCTGAGGCCACTCGCACTAGCACATTAAACCAAGTTACATAGTCATGTTATCCAGCCAGCTATCCCATTGCTGGTGTTTCCTGTGGTGCATACACGCTCTTCTTAACCCTGGAGGAGAACACAGTGTCGCCAAATCTTTTCTTTTTCTTTGCGTACATCTCAGGGGAAATGCTTCTGTTCTTCTGCAGGCTGTGAATTTTATCTTGTCATTAGTTCTTCTTTCAAGACTCATTAATTCTCCTATCAAGCCTGTCATTAGTTCTCCTAACAAGATTTTCTAAAACCCAACCATTAATATTTTAAAATATTTTATTCTCAAAATCTTTATAGTTCCATGATAGTTTTTCATTTATTATAGTTCTCAAATGTGAACATTAAAGTCTGGGGATAGACTTCAAATACCAATAGTAACTACATCATAACTAAGATACATTAATCCGTTACTTTAAATGAGATTTGTCAAATTGGAGGTGTTAAACAGCCTAAACAATTTTGTGAAGTTAATTTTGTGTGTAACATTAGCTTGAACAAAACCATATAAAAGTAACAAGAAAAAAAAATCTTAACGTGCCTTTTCTTATTTACATATACACCTCACCCATAATAGAATTTGCTATGTTCATTAGAGATATAAATAACATTATGTCATTTGAACAAGAAATGTGTTAATACAATCTATGAAATGATGCTTCAATGTTCATTTTATATACACTCACTTTTGAAAAGATTAATTGTTCCTTCCTTTTTTTTTCCAGACTATGTTTGTCCTACTTGTGGTAAGAAAGGCAGACACAATCACATCAAGGCACAAAAACAATGTAAACCAGGTAAATCTCATGTGTGCTCAGAGTGTAAAGCTTGCTATTTTCATTTTATAATCACTGGGCAGTGTTTTATACCATCTGAACCAATAGATCAGCATTTCGATTAGCTGGTTTAGACAGAATGAATATCTGTTGTAAGAGATTCAGGGTACACAACTCTAGCAATAATATCTTTTTTTTTGTCTGTATTGAGAAACTACAGTTTTATGGAGTTATTAAATTTTGAGTTTAACTGTATCACTGACCAATGTTAATGGGAGTGCCCTGTACAGTCACAAAGATCAACGGTCTTCTAGCAGTAAGATTAATAACAAACAGATATTCACATTTGATTATAGTAACATGTTAAGTAAAATAGTTGAATTAAGAAACACTTAAGGATAAAAGAGTTTATAAAACTAAAGGAGCAATAATACATACAACACTGAACCATTATCTTCAAATACAAAACCTAATAAAATACCCAGAAAGACACAAAGATAAAGGCACATTCCTTGTTCTATAGGGTAAGACAAATGTATACTCCTTCTTCCCTAGTGCTATTAGAGCATGGCATGGGTTGCCTGAGTCAGCCAGTAAAACCAGTGGCAGAATTTAAGTCATTGATTAACATGCATGACTACATTGACCTAGGGACATGAGTAGGACATAACCATCTGTATTTTATAAGATGAGATAATGCAAAAAGATGGCACTAGAGGGAAGGGGGGGCTTATGAATGCTCTTAGTATATTTCATCTGCAGATGAACATGCCGAGAGGGGGGGGGGGGCTTATGAATGCTCTTAGTTTATTTCATCTGCAGATGAACATGTCGAGAAAAATGAAAAGATTTAAAACAGTCTAAGAAAGAGTGCCCAAAAGAAGGAAGGAGGTTTTAAATAAGTAGCAAGTCAGAATTAAAAACATGGGTTTAGTTGTTTAGTTAGATTGGTTTATATTTGTATCAAACTGCTTGCTATTATTTTGCTTTTGTTCAAATTTCTGTTTTGACTGATGATTTTTCACCTTTATATGGTCTGTAACATTCACCTTCTCCTATCTCTTAGTTTGTTGGGGCACCTCACAAGATCTGTTGAATGTCTTTCTCCATTCCTCTCTGTCTTTTGTCTTGGATAGAATTTCTTTCAATAAAAGGCCTGTCCATTCTTTTATGTTGTCTTCCCATTCCTGCTCTGTCTGCCTTCGACACCCGACTCGGGCAGATTTGTGTTTACTGAGTGCCTAAAGGCAGCACGGAAAACCAACTCCTAGATACCCCCTCTCCCCCCCCCCCCCCCCCCCCACTGGTCCACAAATGAGATTGGACCAAAAGCGCTCTGAGCATGCTGAAAGCAGCCTTATATAAAAGCTATAATAATAATAATAAATATTCTTACCACTGGAATACTCAACCTCATCCTCAATGACTGCAAACCAGTTGGTCCGCAGCTGTTTATTTGGTATTCACAGCTAACCCTTATATCTAAGGGTCTTTTCTCTATCCTCCACCTGGGTGGTAGCTCCCCCAAGCAGATGCAAGTCCCACTCTTTCTTTACTAACCCTGCAGGGTGTCAAGGAGTGGCGGAAGGCAAACTTAGAAACCAGAACTGTTGAGATGACAGTCCAGAGTGTATACCACAAGCAGCAATTCTTGACATTTTTTTTTTTAAATAAAGAAATTCAGCATGCGTAATTAAATACCAATAATGATTTTCAAGGTATATCAAATGTTTACATGGTCAAAATTCTGGATTCTGGATCACACAAGAAGAAACTATTAAATAGACAAAATTGTAATAATGACAAATGTCTTTTCTTCTGAAGATTAAGGATGAGTGGAGTGTTTCAGGTGACTAGAGACAAACCCATCTGAACAGAATTATACAACACTAACTTCAAATCACATAATTTGTGTATCAGGATAATGACAAAAGTGAAAAAGAAAATCATTTTACACGGACACAGAACGGCATTTGACAATAGTATTAGTATTTATATGACAGTCAAATTCCAAGTGAAAAATTGGCATGTTTTGAAATTAAAGACACATAATAGTCAACTTTAGTATTTATATTCATAATTATCATAAAATCAGACTGGTCAACATTTTTATATGCATATGAATCTGAGATGATGACTGCAGAACTAGAGAGGAGGATCCTAGCAATGGAATTGAGATGTTACTGAAAGATCCTAGGAATTACATACAATGACCTCATCACAAGCAAAGTGATTAGAAACAGGATTAATAAAAAAAAACCTCAAAATTAAACTCTGTTTAATGCCTATGCCTAGGTAGCCAAGCCAAGTTCAAGCACACTTGGCCTCTCGACCACGCTTCCCACGCCCTAAAGTTAGAAAGTGTCTTTTTTAATGTCACATTGCCTGTCAATTCTGTTTAGTTTAATCTTTTTTTTTAATATAGTGCCTATCACCCTAAGTGATGGTCAAGCTAAATAGATATTATTATAAGCAGCTTTTTTTTCTGGGTATTATTCAACCACAGAAGCTGTGAGGGATATCTGAAATCTATTGCTTACTTGTCTAGCAGAAAGATTTCCATCCATTTAGTGATAAAAGATTAATTGTACACGAGTTTTAGTAGTCACCACATAACACTTACATTTTGATGCTCAAGACATAAATGGTTTAGTTTTCTTTATACTGAGAGTGTCCAAGAAAGATAAGGTCAAAGGTTAATTGGAGTTTTTTTTTATGCTGTGACAGTGTTAAATTTCCCTTGTGTTTTTGTATGAGTTTAAAGACATGAGTTTAAAGGCATTAATCATATTTTTTGTTTTACAAATGTAGGACGAACACGTTAATAAACTTTGTCTTTGAATCTGAAATTGTAAAACAGAGAAAAAACTTACAACGTTTTGTTTTTTAATTTAAATTTACCAGGTACCTGCTATTCATTTACTTTGTCTGTTGGTAAATTAAACAAAGATTTCTTTGATGTATATTTGTTAATGACCATAGGCATTAAAGAGAGTTGACACAGCTAACTGTACTTTTCAACATGATAATGTCTTAAAAGAAATTAAGAGCTTTTGATGGAATTCTGTGGTTGAATAACATAAATAAAGTTAATCACAGGAGTCCATCAAAAATATAAAATGCTAAAAAAATATAAAAAATTAAATTAAATTTTTGAGATTACATATTCTTTATGTAGAATCTTTTTTGAACAAAGTTTATCAGTATAAGTATTTAGACATAGGAACAAATGATAACTGGATATATTTGTAATTTGAAACCTCTGGCATGTATTTAACTTGTTAGTGTCTGCAATATCAACTGTAGTTTTCTATGAAGAATTCTATTTGAAAATGTTACTTCTGAACACTGCTGAATTACTAGATTTTATTCAATTATGTTTAGTAAATGAAATATTGTACAATGGCATATTTGTTTGTATTTTAGAATTAAGGTTTTTACAGCTATATATTAAAAACATCTTAAATTTAATGTAGTTTCTGCACTGAATAATTTTTAAAACTTTTGGATAATTTATACTAATTTTGTTATGTTTGTATATTTGTAGAAAATCATATTAAAGGCATTTATTTACTTACATAATAGTTTTTATAGTCATTTACAGACTGCAGTGGAGATTCTTTGTACATTGAACCTTGTTGGTAGTGTCAATGTTATTAAGTTTACATCAAGTATTTAAGTATAGTTCTGGGTGTTCACTACATTGTTCATTAAACAATGACCTGGAAGAGTTTTATACCATGTGAACCAATAGATCAGCATGCTGATTAGCTTTTAAAATATGGTTTAGACAGAACAAATATCTATGTAAGAGGTTAAGGGTATACAACTCTAGCAATAATATCTTTGACAATAAAATATTTTGCTTTTTTTTTTTAAATTGTAAGTAGTCTGTGCTAAATATTTTTTTGTTCAAATTACTTTTGTATTGCCTATATGGGGAAATTATATTTCTGACATTTCTTTGCTCAGCAAAAACAAATCAGGATTTGAACTCAAGCCCCCTTGACACTGGTTTATGCCAGATATCCGGCAGTTTATAGGCCAAATTTGAAACTCACAGTGCCCCAGTGCAGGTAGAGGAAACCATGTCGCATTAATATTTGCTGTTCAAGAGAGCTAGGAAGCACTTCAGCTGGGTTTCAGTCCAATTCTTTAGCTAGAAGATTTGAGTCTCACAGGCTGACACTCTAATGAAGTCTGATATTTATTATTTTTTTTAAAGTTGTACGGATGTCTTTAAGCTATATAACTTACCCTAGTCCAATGTGTTGATTGACATATTTACCAGGTACTGGTACTAAACAAAATGGCTGCTTAGCCTCCCCCCTCCCAGCAACCTTTAGATTTAGTTATTCTAAAATTGTACTAATTTCAATCATTCTTTTCCTTATGTCACTAAAAACTTCTTACAAACAGGTTTGTTTAGCTAATTGCTTTGTAACACTATTTGTCTTTGAGCAAGTTTCTGTCTAAACTATCAGCAAATCTCAAACTTTGATCTGATTCTATGGCAAAGGATCATCTCATTTCCCAGGCATCATCTTTGGTTGGAATGATGTCCCCCACTCAGCAGTTCCCCCCTCTCCATGCAGCTATTTGAAGGAATGGCGAATGCCACTACAATTGAGATCGCAGGATCTGCAAGGGATTAGCACTGTATGCTTCAAACTGTCTAAGAGTTGCTAGCTTCGGATTTCATGTATGTGTGTACTGGTAGTAGGGTGCTTATATCTATATCACTGCTAACAATTCCATCCTTATGGAAACAGGTCTAATTAGCTAAACACATGTTTAAATAATTTTTTTAAAAGCTTGTTCTAGAATTGATATGATGAATCAACTGCAGCTTCACAAAGAAAAACAAATCTTTACTTTGTTCTAATACAATAATAAGCTGCTTATAAAATAATTATATCAATGAAAAACTGCAACATGAAGAATCTTGATGTTTGAATCCCTGTGGGTATCAGGTCTTTTAAATTTGTAGTAAAAAGAATTTTTAGCACAATATTTGGCTAAACAAATTGGTATCATAACTGTTTCAAAAGGACATACCTCTAACTTAAAAGTAACTAAACAACCTCTTGGATAAATAATGTGTATACAAGTCTTTTTACATTTATATATGTATCAGCAAGGTTTGGTCTGCATATACATGTTACTGAATTCATATTTTGAGATAACTATTAATGTATTTGAAACTTAATAGTAAAGGGAAGTAACTGCAGCAGGTCACTGTGATGGCCTCAATACACCTTGAAATGTGACTTGGCAGAGTTTAAGGCATTGGTTAATATGCATGACTAAATGCATGCGTAGGACGTAATCATCTTCTTTTTTGAAGTAACGTCTGTATTATATAAGATAAATGCACAGCAATTACTTCAATGAACATGAAGAATTTTAATCAGCGATGAAATGGAAAATGACTAAAAAGATATGACAGGCAGCGCTATTAAGATTTAGTCAGTGATTATCCTCTATAATTGAAACTCCCTTAGTCAACTAATCTAATTTGACCTCAATATTCAATCATTTCAAAGATGAAGTGAATGATAAACAAAAAATGGAAGCTTTTTGATGTAGAGCGAATTTTTAAACTTTACGAGCCATCTACAGCGACACAGAAGCCGATGAATCCGATCTGCCTTTAAGATTTAGATCTACTATCGACAAGCAAAATATTGCTTTTTTTCTTTTAAGAGGTCGAGATAATATTTGTATGCCAGTGACTATTCAAGGTAAAATTAGGAATTTCAACTTGTTTTGGTTAAAAGTCGCCTTATTATTACATTTCTTTAAATGAAAGCTGCCAATGTATGGCTGCCTGGTCGTGCGTTTTGCGCGCTGGACTGTCGTTCGGATTTATCGACGGTCGAAGGTTCAAACCCTGCCCGCTCCCATCCCCCGTCGTTCTGCGGGAGGTTTGGACAAGGAAGTAAACTATCTTCAACTCTGAAGGAACATCCGAAACATGTAAAACAAACATTTTACAACCCAGAAATTGTGTCTGTTTTTAAGGAGATTTTCATCAGTTTTCAGAAGATTTTCATGACTTTTTCGTATAGCCTATATTACAATTTCAGGAGAATTCCAGAAACCTTTTATTATTAAGTTAAAATGGTTTATTTTAATAAATTACACCTAGAATTCGCGCGGGGCCTATGAAAGTGCGGGGCCCACTGCGGCCGCATAGGTTGCAGTGGCCTTAGACCGGCCCTGCCCTAGAGGCACTTTTATTTGAAATAATTAGGATTTATAAGTACAATATCGCGCCTACCGGTAGCTTTGCTTAGGTTGGGGACGTACATGAAATTAAACTTAGTATCATATATACAAGGGCAGGATCCACCTATTGGCAACACAAAAAATAACTTAGAGCCCCGAAACATTTTTAGCACTGACATATAGATCTATTAGGACTTGTAAATGGCCGATATCTGAAATATAGCTTGGCCGGCTAGGGTTTAATTTGTATTGTTTTATTCTCTGCGCACTACGCGGGACATCCGAGCAACAGAAAGCCTGTGTGCTGTTGTCAAAGACTGTAATTACGTCATCTTTTAGCGTCCTTGGCTACCGATAGACGATTGTTCAGCATGACACAGAGACTGTGTGTGGTTTCTTGCTATTTGTGGTATTGTACCCAGGGTCGCCGCGAGGGTTATGGCCGCCTGCGTGCGAAATTTAAAAATGCCGCCCCCCCCCCCTTACTTTTTTTTTCCATGTTTAGAATCGAAATTAACGTAATGAAATTTCAATAAAACTGCCCCCCCCCCCCTTTTTTTTCTGACATAGTGTTGCCTTCATAATTTTAAAGCGTTGTAAAAAAGTTCTTTCTGGAGATAGTATTGGGGATGCGGCAGGTTTCAACTCAAGCCGCCACGGAGTATGAATCCGGGGAGGGGCCCTGGCAATGAGCTTATTCTGGCGTTTTCAATTCAGAAATTCTTTCTACTGGCGCCTACAAAGCCTTTTTTCTGGCGAAATAAGAAGAGAGAATATTTTTTAAAGGCCAACATTAAAGTGTTTTCTTTTCGAGCGGACTTTTCATTCTAGTGAAAAAAGGAAGTTGAGGGTCATATTAAGTCTAATAATAAAGAGGCAGCCCTTGTCAATAGTGTTACGCGACGACATTCTAGGCACATATAGCGCACGGACGTCTGTATTGGGCGTGATCTTTTTATGATCATCTTCGTGTAAAGTAAGACGTCTCTGTCGTGGACCTTTACTTCACACAAAAATCGTCACTATAATGAAATGCAATAGTCGGAAGAAATTCGAAATTCTGAGATAAGAAAACCCAGAAGAATCACACTAACGGAGACGTCAGGGCGGCCGCAGTGGCCTCCACTTTCATAGGTCCCGAGCTAATTGTAGTTGTAAATTATTTAATTAAACCATTATAACCGCTGCCTCCTGATTTTCCAAGAGCTCCTGGAAATCTGAAATTATTAAAATAACCCCGAAAAATCATAAAAATCTCGTTAAAAAAAGACGAAAATGTCATTTTGGGGTGTCATTCAATATGGAAAACGTCAAATACTACTCGCGATAAAAACTGAAACAAAAAATACATTGTCAGCTTTCATATTAATAAAAATATAGGCCTAATGCAAAGACGAATTTATTTTCTAATCCAAAATCTTAATTTTCACGTATTATCATTATCCCTACCAGATCCGTTTCGCATAGGGCCTTGCCATTGTTAGGGCTTGCCCTGGACAACGTTTAGACATGTTTTCTTAAAAAGGTTTTTACCAATATTGTTGCCTACACCTCTCGCGGGTCTACATTTGACAAGGTCTTAGTAGAAGATGAAACGACGTCTCTAACTATTTTAATTTTTAAACATTGGTGATAATGTAATTTTACTATTATTACTAATATATTAGAAACTGCAATGAAAATAAAACATTTTTTCGCCGCCCCCCCCCCCCCCTTGTTGTTGGTCGGTTGTTGGCTTATAGTTTACAAATATATGTAGCCTAGATCTACATCTATAATCACCCAAAACTTTTCTACGCTTCACAAACGGTCATTTTTTAACATATAAGTGAAATGATTTTAAAATTGACATTTTGTAATGACTAGATCTGCTTATAAGACTAAACGACAATATTTATATGCAGTAAAGCTGTTCCTGCAAATTGATGGAAAGAGTGATAAATAGAAGGCTGACATGGATCCTTGAGTCAAATAACCTACTCACTGAAGCCCAGGCTGGCTTTAGAAAAGGCAGATCAACAGAAGATCAAATCGCCTTTATCACACAAGAAATAGAAGATGGCTTTCAAGAAAAGAAACCAACAACAATTGTGTGGGTTGACTTAGAAAAAGCATTTGACAAAGTCTGGGAACAAGGTCTCTTGCTCAAACTAATCCAGCATCACATATCCCACAGAATGTACAACTGGATAAAGGAATATCTAAATAATAGAAAAGCCTTTGTTTGCATGCAAGGACAAAGAAGCCACACAGTGGGTATTAAAAATGGTGTTCCCCAAGGAGGAGTCCTATCCCCAACACTTTTCTTAATATTCATAAACGATCTAAATCAAAACCTACCCAGAAAAGTTAAAAGCAGCATGTATGCAGATGACCTTGCCTTAATTAGCACAGAAGAATATGTAGGAACATCGAAATTCCGATTACAAGATGCTCTCGATATACTAAATAATTGGTCCAAAGACTGGGGCATGTCCATTAACACAAAAAAGACCACCTATACCATATTCTCACTGTCAACAAAACAGCAAACAATAAAATTAAAATTAGATTATGAAGCTTTAGAAAAAAATGACAGCCCTACATACCTTGGAGTCACCTATGACCCGAGACTAACCTGGAAAAGCCAAATAGATAAAACACAGAGTAAAGGCATCCAGAGACTATCCCTCTTGAAAAAATTAGCTGGCACAGATTGGGGAGCAAATCACAACATCCTGAAAAAGACCTATACCAGTTACGTGAGACCTGTACTAGAATATGGTGCCACAGCATGGGGCTCAGCAGCCCAAACCAACCTAAGAAAAATAGACAAGGTTCAAAATATTGGTCTAAGGATAATGACAGGAGCAATCAAAACAACACCCATAAGAGCTATGGAGGAAACCGCTGCCCTGATCTCTCTGGATGAAAGAAGAGAAATAAAAATCCTTTCCCAATTCACTAAATTGGAAACCATGGAGAGGCACCCACTCAGAACAAAAATCCTCAAAACTGGCACCAAAAAACGTCTCAAAAGGACTAATTTCATACAGGAATCTCTAAACCTAAAAAAGAAACACCAACTTGAAAATATTACCCTGGAATCCTCGATACACTATAATGAATCCCCACCCTGGGACGAAAGCCCTCTTCCTACTATAAGGGACCATATTGAAAGCATTAAAAGAAAATCTGATTACAGACCAACAGAGCTCAAGAAAATAGTGAACTGTTTTCTACATAATAATTATCCTAGCAATCAGTGGATCAGAGTTTACACGGATGGCTCAACCCACAAAGCCACCACAAATGGAGGAGCTGGAATACTTATCGAATGGCCAGATGGAGGAAAACTAGAAAAATCCATTGCAACTGGAGAGCTCTCTGACAGTCACAGAGCAGAAAGAGAAGCACTAGCACTAGCTGCTACCATCCTAGCAAATCATCCAAGTTCCCCACACAGTCAGATTGTCTTACTAACCGATGCAAAAACAACCCTCCAAAGCCTGCAAATCTCTGATTCCTCATATATTAATAACCTCAAAACAGCACTTACAAAGCTCAACAACAATAGCAAAAAAACTGTAATTCAATGGATCCCAGCTCATATAGAACTAGAAGGAAATGAGAAGGCTGACTCACTCGCCAAGAGTGGGAGAATTAACACACTATTAAACTCTGCACTCTATCCAGAAGAATTGAAGGAATTAATAGTAAATAAAATAAATGAGAAATGGATGAGCTCTCATCCAAATCACAAGAAAGATGACGCTTACTATAAGCTATCCCGACAAGACCAACGTCTAATCTTTCGACTCAGGACCGGACACAACAGAATGCGACAACACATGTACCGGAAACTCAAAATTGGAACCAGTGAAATCTGCCCATGTGGAGAATCACCAGAGAATACAGACCACGTCCTCCAAAACTGCTCTCTATACCAAGAGGCTCGTATAAGACATTGGCCCCAAATCACCCCAATAGAAAAGAAACTATATGGAGAGCTCCCTGATCTGGAAACCACTGCGCATTTCATCTCATGTATTGGTCTACTCATCTGAACACTCCAACATAATCAATGAGAACAAAGAAGAAGAAGAAGAATATGCAGTAAGTAGATACTAGGAAGAAAAAATTAACTAATGCGTTAACTGATCTTCTGTAAGCGTCATTCAAAACAAATCCAAAACAAATATAAAAAACAATCCGCGAACATTCAAGGTCTATGTGGATTAGGCGCTTATAGAAAAACCCCGTGGGAATCTTTCGTTTGCCGCTCTTTTTTTTATCATAAAGTTTCCAAAATAACTTCCATGAACAAATATCTTTTCTTTTTTTTTTTGTGTGTTTTTAAAGGATAATGGAATAATTATAATTTATATAAAATTTTAAAAGATTTAAGTAATTTTTTTAATTAAGCAAATAAATTTTTAAAATGCACACATTGCACAATAGGTAGCGGCGGCCCTGATTGTACCTTTGTTGCCCCTTTCAACTAGGAACGAGATCTACCTTTAAGGTGTGAGCTAGAAATTCGACCAGGGCTAGGTCCACTATTTTACTGAGTGATTCGCTAGGATGAAGCCGCTAGATGTTGCCAAGGAGTGGTGAATCCCCACTTTCCCCCATACATTTATTTTTGCACAAGAAAGTCGAAAGTAAGCAATAATTACTATTGAGATCTAAGTCTAAATCAACAGCTATGCCTATATAGATCTAAAGGCATTAGAATAACCTACTCTAGAAAAAAAATCTTAATCCACACCCTTTCTGACCATTAAGTAAATAGACTATCCAACTGGTTTTAACAACCTGGTCAGCTAGACATACACATGTAGGCCTAGTGTACTGTACGACGTACGTGTGTAGTCGATGATACTACAAGACTACCCTGCATTTTTTTCATTACGCGTTATGCAATAGTGTTTGCTTAATGTGGAGTGGTCAGACAAGAAAATAATACACTGGCGCGGCTAGTCAAACATATACCCTCCCTATCCAGAAAGTAATAGACAGTGTGTCCGACTGATTGTAACAATCTGGCCACACGTACACGTGTAGGCAGGGCCGCCTCTACCTATTGTGCAATGTGTGCATTGCACGCATGCGGCAGGATTTAGGGGGTGGTCAAATCGTTATTTCCAAGATTCCTTTGTTTTTAAATTTATTTAAATAAAAAACATATTTTATAAATTCCATTATCCTTTGAAAACCTAACCAAAGAAAAACAACAACAAGCAAACGATATTCGTACATAAGAAATGACTTTGGAACAACTCAAATAGAGCAACATAAAAGGATCTCGCCCATTAGACTAAGACTAAGACTGCTTTATTTGAACCTTATGGAAATTTGTTGTGATTACAAAGACTCATTTTCCCATCTAAAGACAACACAACAGAAACATACAATAAATAGAACAGACACAACATATTCGGTTCATTCAGCGACCACACATAGGCATCTTGGTCCTTTTCATGTTTCCTGATCAACGAGTGGCGTTGATATAGTCTGACCGAGTAAGGTACGAACGAGTTTTTGTACCGCTCCGTTCTTGTTTTGATTGACAGCAGTCGCCCACTTCGCGACGACCTGACGTAGTTCTGATGGAGCGTAATAGAGCAGTAAGATTCATAACAAATGAATATTCACATTTGACTACAGTAACACCTATAGTAAAATCACTAAATTTAGAAAGCCTTCAGGACAGAAGACTCAAAAGTAAAGTAGCAATTATACATAAAACACTGAACCATAATCTTCAAATACAAAAACAAAATTTAATAAAATACTCTGAAAGACACAAAAATAAAGGCACATTCCTCGTCCCATATGCTAGGACAAATTTGTACAAATACTCCTTCTTCCCTAGTGCTATTAGAGCATGAAATGGGTTGCCTGAGCTAGCCAGGAAAACCAGTGACTTGGCAGAATTTAACTCATTGGTTAATATGCATGACTAAATGCATGACGCGTAGGACGTAATCATCTTCTTTTTTGAAGTAACGTCTGTATTATATAAGATAAGATAGAATGCTAAAAGAATAAGATCGAACCGTAATATATAGTCGGATGATTATATCTATATAGGTCTAGTTCAGAAAAAAAAAGTTATGGAAAGTTTAATTAACTTTCTTTAGTTTAGTTTAACTATCTCTTGAAATTCATGATAAACTAATAGTTTAACTACTTTATGTTAGTTGAAAACTAGTTTTAGTTTAACTTTTAAAAGTTAGTTTAGTTCCCATCTCTACTAACTATCAACAGCCACCACCCTATATATCCACTAATACAAAAAGAAGAGACATACTTGACGTAGGGGCTACGTATATCGAAAATGTTATCGATATCATATTGTATTGATACTGACGACATGCACTTAGTGTATCTAAACGAGACGAACGGACAGATCAAACAAAAACTAATAGCGGCTATAAGATCGATATCCCCCTTCGGTGGCCGCTAAAAATGTTAATGGATATTATATAATATATACAGGTTAGTGAATTAGAATATGTGCTGCTCTTCTATATCTTTGGATAGTAAAGAAACTGTTCCGGGTCATTTTCGTTTAATTGGTGTTTTAATTTGTTTACACTTAACATTGTGTAATTTATCTAGTCTAGAGCCAGATTCTACATTTTACAATATTAACAATTTCAGCTTAAGATGGAGACAACAACCGATGGAAAAATCAAAATGCCCAGGGTGGCAAAGGTAATGTTTTTTAAACTTAAATGATTAGATCTAAGTGATTTAATGCGTTTTCATTTCTACCTTTTACAAGTGTTGACCTATTGTCGATAGCCACAGAATCATGTGAAAAAACTAGATATATAGATCTAGATTCTATCTAGTATTCTTTTAAATACTATTTTAGTATTAAATACATTTCTAAAATTTCAAGTTTTTAAACTATTTTCTGAAATACGAGAATCAATTAGACTCTATACTCTTTGAATGCCTATTTTGAAATGTTAATTACTTATATGTCTTAATAATACAAAATAAAACGGTATTAGATTTAGTTTACATGACTAGATACGCAGAATCAGGTTTCTCTTATATTTTAAGAATATGCAGAAAAAATTGCAGATTACAAATAGGTAATTTGATTTCTTCTGAGATAAATAGTTTTTAAAATATATATTTTTAAGTTAATTTCTTATTACTGTATGGCAATATTGTCATTGGAAATGTGCCATTTTTGTTTTTAAGGCTTAACACTAGATTATGTCCCTTATGTTAATTGCCAACTTTTTTTCTGTTTGTATTTTGTCTTTGTTTCTAACAGATCTAATAGCGAAACTCATTTAGAATGCAAACAAGCTTTTGTACTTAAAGCAATATCTAAAGACTAAAGATAAATTACGTTATAAAAGTAATAACATAGTTCTACAAAGATGAAAAAAAAAATTAATAGAAAAGAATATTCATATCAAATATATAATCTCTAACTTTAAGCTTGACATGTTGTAGCCATAACGTAATTTAATCTTTGTTGTTTTTATGATAATAAAAAAAAATTATACCACCACATCATTTAAGACTCAAGTATATTTCTTTCACTTGTTTGATTCCTAACCAGATATTTTTTGTAAATTAATAATTTGATAAGTAGGAAAAAAAAGAGAAGAAATAAGTTCAAATTATTGTTAACATTTTATTAAATCTTCATTTCAGTAAATCAACGTAATAAACATAAGTTAACAGCATAAGAGCAAAAAAAACTCTCTTTAAAAAAGTTATTAAAAGTTCAATATAGATAAGGGAGATCAATATGCTTGAAAACAACATGGCAAACCTTATAGATATCTGGCCATCTAAACTATTACCAATAAAACAAAAAAATAATAATAATAATTATTAACTGGTTTCATTTTTTTTTTAGGTCAAGAATAAAATGGCAGCCCCTGTTCAGATCACAGCTGAACAACTGCTCCGTGAAGCTAAAGAAAGAGAGTTGGAGCTTGTGCCACCGGTAAATATATGTCCTTGGAATAAGTTTAAATAAACAAACTTAAAATGATATGTTCTTGGAATAAACTTAGTTTAAATAAATAAACTTATTTCTTAATGATGAATACTTTATTTTTCAAGATTTTTAAATTATTATTTTTAGCCACCCAAGCAAAAGATTTCAGATCCTGAAGAACTAGCAGACTATCGTATGAGAAAAAGAAAGGCAAGTGTTTTTACCTTTTATAAAATTTCAACTTAGTTCAGAAATTTTGTTACTTTAGTAATCTTTAACATTACTATTAACCATTATTAAAATGTAACACTTTTTTCATGTTGTTTCTGCAGATGTTTGAAGACAATATTCGAAAAAATCGATCAGTTATGACGAACTGGATCAAATATGCACAATGGGAAGAGAGCCAGAAAGAGATACAAAGGTTTGAAAAAAAATTGAGTTGCGGGGGAGGGGGGGCAAGTTAGGGCAACTATCTAAAGTCCTGTGCATTTACCAGAAATTTATTTTTGTATGATACAGATACTTAGTTATGCTTCTTTCAAAAGACACTCTGATTTATTCCAAAGTCCTGCTCACCCTAGCATCAGTTCAGCTCAGTTATGTTTTATTACAAATGTGAATATTTGATAGAAATGTCTGTGTTGTTTGTCTGTTACCTTTGTCTGTCTACTCAGTTCTAATTTATAAATTCATATTTATGTCTTCCTAATATGAACTCAATTTGATGTGATTGTATTTTTAAAACTCTAGTCTGATTCTATTTGAATAGTTTTTATTTTAACACATAAATAATTAAGCAATAAACTAATGTGTCAATTTAATCTATGGCTGAAAATAAATACTCAATAAAAAAAAAAGCAATAAATCTCTGCTACTTAACAAATACTCAGCTTAACCATGTTCTTTAATAAAGTGGATCAGAATATTTAATGAACATTGCCGTGAAACTCTTTAGTTTTTTTGTTTTTTTTTGAAGGTGTGGGTGGGCAGTGTGTTATAAATATTCCTTTTGTTAATATTGTTCTCTATTTTCTATTAAATTATCAAAATGATAAACCATTGTTTCCAGTTAACTGTTATTATTATGGTTTTTCATTGAATTGAAATTAGGATTCCAGAACTTGATGTTTTTATAAACCTGGTTAAAAACTTATTAGTACTTTTAAATACATATAGTGAGATTTAAAACATAAGTCTTATACACTTTTTTCTTATTATTGTGGTCAGAAAAATTATTATGAGCTATTACCCTTACTTGTGTATCTTGAATTTTGAGATAACCATAAATTATTGAATTAATGTATTAGTGTAAACTCATTACTCAAGATGTCTCAATCACCATATTGTTTCGTTAGCCCTACTTTCCTTGTTTATGCTATCACAGTGTTTACTTAATTTTTCTAATGATGAACAGCGTCTTCAAAGTAATTGCAAAAATTGTATATTTAATCTTCAGAGCTCATTAATCTACCTCTTACTATATTAAATTGAGCTATTTGGTGCACTTTTACTATGATGTTTTTTTTTTGGTAAATTTTAGAGCTAGGTCCATTTGGGAAAGAGCATTAGATGTAGACCACAGGAACATCACTCTGTGGTTGAAATATGCTGAAATGGAGATGAGGTAATTTTTTTTTTTTGAAGGAGATGTATGAGAGCATAATGCTTTTAAGAGATAAAGTCACTAGACTGACCTTTGAGGGCAAGGTGGCTGAGTGGTAAAGGCTTCAGAACTGATGGGTCTCAGCTTTGAGTCTCAGTTAAGACTGTCAATTTGAGTCCACCCTGACATTAGTTGGGGGAAGCAAAGGCGGTTGGTCATTGTTCTTACCACATTACCCTCTTGTTAACCATTGGCTAAAGAAACAGGTGACCTTTTCATCATTTGTCCTATAGATCACAAGGTCTGAGAGGGAATGGTCAATTCTTTAGCCACTTATTAAAACTTGCTAAGAAAAAATAAGTCTGTTTAAATTTGTTGTTCTAGGTCATCTCATTTCATAAGCAGAGGTCAGAATCTCTTGTTGTTTTTCATCTTACTTTTTGCAAATCAGTAACACAACAGGTTGATGTATTTGTCAAGACCTAAAATAAATGCAAGTATAAATGCTTTTTGCAGAGTGGATTGTTTATGCCATTTTTAGTCAGAAGAAATGTTACTTCTAGTAAGTCTAAAAGTTTTCTGATTTCTTGCCTATTTCCACACCACCTATTTCTGGGGTAGATCGTATCTGTTAGTGTGCACCATTATCTTTATGTTTCTTTATTCAGAAGTGTAATTTATATTTAACTCTAGCAGCTTACATTTATTACTCAGGATGAGTAGCTGTTCTAAGTCTTAGAACTTATCTGTCACTTGCTACTACTGTTCATTGCACATATATGCATATTTCTAGCTCAACCTCTTGTTTTTGTCTACTAAGGTGCAGGCAAGTTAATCATGCAAGAAACATTTGGAATAGAGCAGTTATGGTTCTTCCTCGTGCCAATCAGTTCTGGTACAAGTTTACTTACATGGAAGAGATGCTAGGAAATATAGCAGGTCATTCACCATACGTTTTATGAACAAGATAGAATAGGATACTAATACTGTATGTCAGTACATCCAAAAATTATTTTCTGTTAATTTAAATACATTAGATTACCCTTTCTTTTTCTCCCCAGGTGCTAGACAGGTATTTGAGCGATGGGTTGAGTGGGAACCAGAGGAACAAGCCTGGCACTCATACATCAATTTTGAGCTCCGCTACAAAGAACTTGATCGGGCCAGGACCATTTACGAAAAATATATCCTTTTTATTACATTATCTTATCTTATATAATACAAACTTTACTTCAATTTAGGGAAGATACAAAAAAATCAATCTTTAGTCTATATGCTATAAAACATAAAGATTTAGCTTCTTATCTTATTAAAATACAGATGTTACTTCAAAAGAAGATGATTACGTCCTACATGTCATGCATGTAGTCATGCATGTTAACCAATGACTTAAATTCTACCAAGTCACTGGTTTTCCTGGCTAGCTCATGCAACCAATTCCATGATCTAATAGCGCTACGGAAGATGGAGCATTTGTACAAATTAGTTCTAGCATATGGAATGAGGAATGTGCCTTTAAATTTGTGTCTGAGTATTTTTTTCAGATTTTGTTTTTGTATTTGAAGATTATGGTCAGTGTTTTATGTATAATTGCTACTTTATTTTTGAGTCTTCTCTCCTGAAGGCTTTCTAAATTTAGTGATTTTACTAAAGGTGTTACTCTAGTCAAATGTGAATATTCATTTGTTATGAATCTCACTGCTCTATTTTGTGTCTGTTCCAGTTTCTTAATGTTTTCTTGAGTTGAGGTAACCCAAGCAAACGTTGCATATTCTATAACCGTTAAATAACATTTTAGTTTTATGTTCTTATTTGATTTATAGAAATTTCTTTTAATAAACCCTAATGCTTTGTTTGATTTTTCATCAACCCATGGGGATTCCATGACAGTTTTTAATTTATTATAACACCGAGCCTTTTTGCGTTTTTAGTCTGTGTTTTCCTGGTTTACCATGAATAAGATAAGTTGAATTTATTTGTTTTATTTTTTTTTTGTTACTCTTTAAGTGCTGAGCTGTTTTACAATGGGTGCATACGAAATGGAATTACAACTCTGATGTTTAGAGGCTAAGCTTCCACACACGTTTTAAGGGTTAATAACTGACATATTTCTGGATGGAAAGACATGCTCCAATTTGATTCACATTTCTGTAATGGACCTCATTCACCAATCGTAAACAAACAACATTTAGGCACGTGGTCTTATTGATAAAACAATGAAAAAAAATGTTATGTGACAACCATCATGAATTAAACATGAGATCGTAAATTATATAGAAGAGTTAGAGCACCACGTGGCTAAATGTTGTTTGTTTACGATTGGTGAATGAGGTCCATTCATCTAATTCTCTTTGTAAAATTTCTGTATCTTGTGTTGTATTTATTGTTCTATATATTATGCAATCGTCTGTGAATAATCTGACTTTTGTTCCTGAACTAAAGCAATTTGTTAAATCATTCATGTAAATTAAAAATAGTAGCGGACCTAAGACTGTCCCTTGAGGTACACCTGATATTACTGTTATAGGTTTTGATGTAGAGCCATTTATTATTACAGTTTGTTATCACCCTAAAATCCTTAATCCACTGATGAAATGGACCATCAATGCCAAAATATTTTAATTTTTTAAGCAAACTATGGTGGTGAACTTTGTCAAAAGCCTTTTAAAAATCTAATAAGATAGCATCTATTTGGTCATTATTGTCTAAACCTTTTGAGAAATCATCAATTAGTCCTTTTAGTTGTGATCTATATTTCTTAAAGCCCTGTTGGTATGAAGTAAGGACATTATGTTTGTCTAGGTGGTTTATTATTGTGACATATTTTGTGTTCTAATGTGATGCTGGTTAGTGATATTGGTTTGTAGTTTCCTGGGTCAGATTTTTATCCTTTTTTAAATAGGGGTGTGACTTTAGCTTTTTTTTCCAGTCCCTTGGTATTCTGCCCTGGTTAAGAGATGCCTTAACAAATATTTTGAATACTAGTGTTATCTCATTGCTTAGTTCTTTGAGTAATCTAGCTGAAATACCATCAGGTCCAGATGCTTTATTCAGTTTAATGTTTGCTAATAGTTTTTGGATCCCTTTTTTTAGTACTTCTATATCTCCTATGTTGTCTAATTGGTTCAAATTAAGTAATATGTCTTTATCTCCTGGAGCTGAGAAAGCTGATGCAAAGTATTTATTTAGGATGTCAGCTTTATTTTCATTTTTATTATGTGTTATGTTATCTTCTCCTTTTAATGGTGCTATGCCTGTTGTTTCCATTTTCAGACTTTATGTATGATCATAAGTTTTTGCTCATTATTATCTATTTCTGTCAACATGAGCCAGTCTTGTTATTGTAAGAAAACTAAGTCATTGCTTGCTGGTGGGATCACTGGATGGATTTTAAATAAGATTTATGTTAGGAGGTATGGAATGGTCCTGTGATAGATCAATTAAGTCAATTCTCAGCTGCTACAGATTTTATTATGTACCTATGTGTAATGTGTATTTTTGTTTCATAGTGAAACAATCAGAGGAAAGAGATGAGAAAGTAAAGTCATTCAAGCTAGTTTGACTGGTTATTGCACTTATTGTATGTACTTACTTAACTCTTTCTCTCCAAATTAACGATACCATCATTGATTTGACTCCATTAAATTAAATTGATTTTTGGTTTTAGAAAGTATATTTTGTATTATATAAGAAGAACTATACTTCTATACCAAAAGTAACATTTTCTGATTACAAACAAAAATGTTATTGAAGTTTAATCAAAACAGGGTAGAATGTACAAATGTGAAAAATAAAGAATCCTGCCAGAACATGGAAAAATAATTACATGACCATATTAACTTTTTTGCAATTTTATGCTTTTAAAAATGCAAAAAAAAAAATAAAGAAATCCAAATATATGGTTGCAAGATAAACATTCTGATGTTAGGGGATGAAATTGTTGTTGTTTTTTCTTAACCAATCTCCACTTGTTCTGGTCCACCCAGAAGTAAAAAACTGGATAAAATATGCAAAGTTTGAGGAAAAGAATGGATACATTAACAGTGCTAGATCCATCTATGAAAGATCAGTAGAGTTTTTTGGAGAAGACAATATCAGTGAACAACTTTTAGTTGCATTTGCCAAGTTTGAGGAGGCCCAACGAGAGGTTTGTGCTTTTGAAATGCTCTTTTGTGCTTATTATGTAACGAGTTTAAATAGAAAAATAAAGGAAAGTTCCCCTTACAGACTTTGCAATATATTGGATAGATGATGTAAAGGGAAAAAGAACATTTTCAAATATTTCTGACAGTCACTTGTTTAAACAACTTGAGAAAAATGTTTCTAATTGATTTTTATTTCTTTCAGTACATAATCTACAACAAATGTGAGAAATTGAACAGGGAGTTATAATTGGGATCTCATTTATGTCAGAAGTGGTTGATCAATCGTTTAGGCATCATAATACATGTTCTTGAGTAATGCAGTCAGAGGATGGGTGTGCACCTGATAAAATAAATGTAGTGTGAAACGTATTCTTCCTGCATTGTTGAAGATGGGCAAAATCTCATTTCCTATGAACTTAAAGAGAGCTTTGGCATCTTATCTTTGCTTTGAATAGCTGATTTCATTTAGGGCATGTGCAGGTTGGACCTTATGCTGTCTCATACAGTACATGTTATTTGCTGTCATCTTCTTTACCTTGTTGTGTCTGATAGTGGACTGTCTAAGAAACTCGTTGAATGGCTTAGAGGGGTCAGCACTAAAGAGCTGTAACACAATTATTAACTGATACAAAGTTTGAAGGAGATATTTTGCTTATAATTGTTTTCTTACTTCTGCCAGCATGACAGAGCCAGAGTGATCTACAAGTATGCCCTTGATCATTTGCCCAAAGAGCGTTGTGAAGAAGTTTATAAACATTACACTGTCCATGAGAAAAAGTTTGGCAGTCGTGCAGCCATTGAAGATGTGATTGTCAGTAAAAGAAGATTCAAATATGAGGAAGTAAGTTTTACTACTTGATTTATTGATGTCTGTGATTTCATGATCTGTTAATAACTCATTACATTGTAAATATGTTTGTCATTTTTTGAAACTTCTGCATTCAACTGATTTTCAGGAAGTCAAAATAAATCCAATGAACTATGATGCCTGGTTTGATTATCTTCGTCTGCTGGAGTCTGATGGGAACATGGAACAAATCAGAGATACTTATGAAAGAGCCATCGCTAACATTCCTCCATCTCAGGTATCTCGTTTAGTTTGTTTAGCAAATATATTTTTACAATCTTATTTACCTCGACATTCATTTAGAGTTTATTTTGTGCACTTCTTTTTTCCTCCTACACCTCAATATTCTTGGTGAGAAAGTTTTTTTTTAACATTTTAACGTTATTATATTTTTTTTTAAAAACTATTTTAACTTAGGTGAAAAGACATTGGAGAAGGTACATTTATCTCTGGATAAACTATGCCTTGTATGAAGAACTGGAGGCTGAAGACCCAGAGAGGACGAGGGAAGTCTTCAAAGCATGTTTAGACATTATACCTCATAAAAAATTTACCTTTGCCAAAATTTGGCTCATGATGGCTCAATTTGAAATCAGACAAAGAAATCTGAATGGAGCCAGAAAAGTTTTGGTGAAAATTTTATTTTTTAATTTGGAAATTTTGTTACATTAACTTTAATTAATTCTCTGTTGAATGTTTTATTGGATTCTTGAAAAGTAGATTATATATTCATAATTATTTAGTGCATCTATTTTAACAAAGCTAATTAGAGTGTTTCAGTTTTGAAACCTATTTAAAATAACCTTAATTTATTTCTTTAAAGGGAACAGCCATAGGAAAGTGTCCTAAAAATAAACTCTTCAGAGGTTATATTGAACTAGAACTGAGTTTGAGAGAGTTTGACAGATGTCGTTTGTTGTATCAGAAATTCTTGGAGTTCAGTCCAGAGAACTGTACTACCTGGATGAAGGTAATGGTCATAACTTAAGGGTTTAGATGAAATTTGCTTGCTGACTCTTTTAGTGTCAAATAAAACGTTCAAAACTTTAGTTGTGGAAACGTAAGTCATACTTGCTGATCGCCTTGTTAATATTATTGTAATCATATAAATAGAAGTGTAGATCGCCAGACACTAGGACCATGCTGACATGTTGAAAACATTGACAAAATACTTACTTGCATTTTCACTTTAATAATTTATTTCTCGATAGCATGATTTATTCTGTTGTACCATTGGGGCACCACTCAAGATCTGTTGACAGTCTTTCTCCATCCCTCTGTCTTTTAATTTGGATAGAATTTTCTTCAATGACAGGCCTATCCATTCTTTTATGTTGTCTTCTCATCGCTTTCTCTGTCTGCTTCTTTTTTTCTCCTGGTAGCATTTCTGATAGTCACATTTTAATTGTAAAGTTTAGACATTATAAACCCTGATCATTTTTTTACCATAAAAAAACCCCATTAATTATGACCTTATTAAGCTTTATTAAAATATTTATTTTTTTAGCTAGGTATAAAGAAATGAAAAAGAATTTTAGTTAAAAAGAGAAGAAAAAAATGGATTGATGGATGTCAATGATTATGTCCTCAGTATGCTGAACTGGAAACCATTCTTGGGGACATTGAAAGGGCAAGGGCCATTTTAGAACTTGCAATCAATCAGCCTCGTCTAGATATGCCTGAAGTTTTATGGAAGTCTTACATTGATTTTGAAACTGACCAAGAAGAGTATGACAATGCACGCAAACTTTACAAGAGATTGTTAGAGAGGACACAGCATGTGAAAGTAAGTTGCTGTCAAATACAAGACAATGTGTGAATAACTTTAGCATAATCTCATCTAGTTGTGTAGCAGCTGTTTTAAGTCTTAGCTTTGACCTATCCACATCTAACTGTTATAACAATTGTCTTTGCTTTGACCAAATCAAATCTAGCTGTTATAACTATTGTCTTAGCTTTGACCAAATCAAATCTAGCTGTTATAACTATTGTCTTAGCTTTGACCAAATCAAATCTAGCTGTTATAACTATTGTCTTAGCTTTGACCAAGTCACATCCAGCTCTGTTCCAATTGTGTACGGCAATGTTTCCCAAACTGTGTTCTACAGAACCCTATAGTTTTACAAGGCCTGAATAGGAGTTCCACAAACTACTGGAATAATTAAGTAGTAGGCAACCACATGAATTAAGCTCTTTAAAAAAATAAGCAAAGTGTTCCGCTAAATACTCAGAATGTGGGAAGTGTTCCCTTAGGGAAACAGTTTGGGTAACACTGGCATAAAGTATTAGCCCCGGATCATTATATTCATTGATACTGTGTATTAGGTTGTCCCATAATGCAGCATTGTTCATTCTAATTGCCAAAACAAACAGCAGCAAATTATTATGCTCAATATTTGTTTCATTTGTACAAAGTCAAGAGAATTGTGTTGCTTTTTTTTTTTCAGGTGTGGATAAGTAGGGCTAAATTTGAGTTGTCTGTCCCTGAAGATAATGCTTTAGACAATGCTAGAGCAGTGTACAGAGCTGGTAACAAGGCGCTGCAGAATACACCAGATAAAGAAGAGAGGTTACTCTTGCTGGAAGCCTGGCTTGCACTGGAGGTTTGTTAGAATTTTCTTAACACTTTACATTTGGCTTTTAAATTTGTATGGAATATTCAGATGGTTTGTAAATCACAAATTGTACATAAAAAATTGTACAAAGCATCTATTCAAAACTGTGAGAGTTGCCATCAATATGTAAAAAATTAAAATGATTGAGAAAGAGAGCACTTAGTGTGATGTCATCTACCTGTAGAATTGATTCAATATTGGTGTAGAATTAATGTCAAGAAAACAACAGTAATAAAATATTTTATTCATTTTTTTAACTTTGGAATTATTCAGCTAAATATTTATCTGTGATAAACAGATATTCTTCAAAATTTTATTTTAAAATAAATACCTAAGAAATACAATGACCTATGTTTTTAAATCACATCTCATCAAATGACAAAAGAATTCTGATGTTAAAAATTATTAATACTTTACACTTGCTCAATTCTGATTTGATTTGACCAATTGCAATAGCCTTTTTCTCTTCACCTGTATGACCATATATAAACACATTCTGCACAAGTTTTTTTATCTTGAAAGTCTGAGCTTCTTTAGCTGAAGTTTGATGAGGAGTTTTCCAATATTTCAAACTTAGTTGTAACTTTCAAGTAATCCATAGTCCCTGTACAAGTTTTTTTTTTTGTTGTTTTTAAAATGTTTATCTCTTTAAAAATGTAACAATTACCTACTTAATTGCATAATTTTACTTTATATAATTGTACTTTTTGTTTGCAACAATTAAAAATTGTATTTTCAAGTCTAGCTACTTTTTCATCTTCTGTAATTTGTAAAAGATTGATTGGATCCTACTTGGTTTTCTTTATCTGCAGGAGGAAGCAGGAACTGACCAATCCAAATCTGAGGTAGAAAGGTTGATGCCTCAAAAGATCAAAAAGAGGAGAAAGATTCAAACAGAAGATGGGGTTAGTATACATGTTACATTGTAGGGTGGAGTGGCTAAGCTAAGTCTGTCATTGTCTTGCGTTGTCATTGTTGCTTAAGATGGTGGAGGGGGAGATATATGGGGACCTACGTAAAGCTCCTCCTTTGTGGTCAAGGATGAGTACAATCTAATTTCCCATAAACTTGATGATGTCTATAAAGTCCAATTTTCGTTTTGACTGCACACAAGGCATGGGTAGGCTGGGTCTGTTGTAGTGTTGCCTGCTTTTGCTTGTAGATTTTGTATTAGTCCTCTTTCTTTGTTGATGGCTTTCCTCTTTGCCTTATAACTTGAGCTATCAACATTCATACTAGCATTTCTCAGTCATGGGTGTTGCTTCCACATCCCTGGAGGGAGCTCTTGAGAGTATCTTTATATCCTTTATATTACTTGTTGATTCCACATCCCTAGAGGGAGCTCTTGAGAGTATCTTTATATCCTTTATATCACTTGTTGATTCCACATCCCTGGAGGGAGCTCTTGAGAGTATCTTTATATCCTTTATATCACTTGTTGATTCCACATCCCTGGAGGGAGCTCTTGAGAGTATCTTTATATCCTTTATATCACTTGTTGATTCCACATCCCTGGAGGGAGCTCTTGAGAGTATCTTTATATCCTTTATATCACTTGTGGATTTCTTTCTGTTACTCAGCTCCCAAAGGCAACTGAAGCTTTTTTTTTTTTTTTTTACCTACACCTTAATACCCAGTTAGGTCACTTTGACATAATGTATATGGGCTTCATTTATAGGACAGTACAAGATATTGTTTTGACTTTGGTACATACCAAGAATTAGAAAAAATGTTACTAAATTACAAGAAAGGTTGTTTTCTGAGAATTTCTGTGAAGCTGTGAATGAAAGAGACAGTGTATAAAGTCAAAATGTAGGACTGCATGGAAGGTGTTTATGTTTATGTAATATGTAGTTTGATACCTAAGTTCCACCTGTTTGTTTATGTGTAGTATTGATACCTAAGTTCCTCCTGTTCTATGTTGCAGCTGGATGCTGGCTGGGAGGAGTACTTTGACTACATATTTCCAGATGAGGAATCTGCTAAGCCAAACCTCAAGCTTTTGTCACTGGCCAAAAAATGGAAAGAAGAGAAAGAGAAGACTGAAAGTACAGAGATCAGTGCCAGTGGAAAAGTGAACAGTTGAAATCACTTCTTTTTTTTTTTTTGTTTAAGTTTTGAATGCCTCATTTTCAGGAAAATGTAAATTGGAGCACAGAATAGACAAGTATTTTAAAAACATTGACTTGTTTAATTTAAAATTCGTATCATTAAAATTACATTTGGATTTTTTGTGTCATTATTTGCAATAGTTGACTAAGAACATCTTAAAAAAAACAAAACTACTGAGTTCATTTGTTCTCTAAGCATAATTATAACATTTGTGTGTCGAACATGTATATTGTTTGCTATTAAATGTTTTTGCTGTGCTCTATTCTCTTTCTAAGAATGAGGCATGTTTAATGCTGATTTAATGAAACATTTGAATCAATGTTTACTTTGATGAGAGTATGTTGACTGATTTAAAGAGTATGTCAGAGTGCAGCAGAATAAATGATTGGTTGACCTTTGTAATATATATATATTGGTATGTGGCAATGGGAGAGAACTTTTGTGGCGCTTCCCTGTAAATAAGGTTAACATTTTCATGTAAATACATACATTCTTTGTGTGACTGGATGTCATTGTTTCATGTCATGCGAGTACATGGTTAATCATATTCACTCATTGAGCTGATGATACAAAACAAGACCTAATCCCATCCATTGTAACACATGTGAAACAAAATGACCAACTTGTATTGATTTTTGTTTTTGATGCAATAAACATTTATTTGTTCCCAACCTCTGCTAGATCTCAATACTGCCACGTTTATTGACTTGTTGTCACTGACCTACAGAAATAGGAATCAAATGGGAACATGTCTTTCCACCCAGAAAAATGTCAGTTGTTAAGAGTAACAAAAAAACTAAAACAAATTAATTCCACTTATCTTATTCATGGTAAACTAGTAACACAGACTAAAAACGCAAAATACCTAGGTGTTATAATAAATGAAAAACTGTCATGGAATCCACATATTGATGAAACTGTTAAAAAATCAAACGAATCATTAGGGTTTATGAAAAAAAATTCTATCAAATAAGAACATAAAACTTAAATGTTATTTAATCCTTGGTTAGGCCAATTATAGAATATGCATCCTCTGTTTGGGACCCCTCAACTTAAGAAAACATTAAGAAACTGGAACAGACACAAAATAGAGCAGTGAGTTTATATTTGATTAGAGCATATTTAGTAAAATCACTAAATTTGGAAATCCTTCAGGCTAGAAGACTCAAAAGTAAAGTAACAAGTACACGGCAAACACTGAACCATAATCTTCAAATACTAAAACAAAACCCAATAGACACGATAAAATTCACAGCCTTTTTGATAGAGGACAGATAGACATAAAGGCACATTCCTCGTCCCATATGCTAGGACGATTTGTATAACTTCTCCTTTCTACCTAGTGCTATTAGAGCAGAGAATGGGTTGCATGAGTCAGCCAGGAAAATCAATGCCTTGGCAGATTTTAAGTCATTGATTAACATGCATGGCTAGATTGACCTATGTATTGAATCATCTTTTTTGAATTAACATCTGTATTCTTTAAGCTATGATAACGTTTACTGCAGAGACTTGAAAACAAGTTCCAGGCTTTACACAAATTGTTTGTCCCTCCCTCCCCTGATCCTACAATAATGGGCTGCTTATCCCAGATAAGTCATAAGAACCAAATAAATACAAGTTTGAATGAGCAGAAATCTTATAACGATTGTGACTTTTCAAAAATGCCTTTTTTTTGACAGATAATACATATGACTAATTGAGCATATGGTCACCACTGAGTCTTCTTTGTTGCAAATGTTTTAAGCATGTAGGGGGAAAGGAAGGGCCGTGCTCTTGGCATTCGTAAATAGAACCTGGGCAGATGGTCATCTGCCCAGAGCCTGGAAACGTGCCACCATTATTCCTATACCAAAAAAGGGAAAAGATGCTTCCACTACTGAGGGCTACAGGCCCATCTCACTCACATCTTGTGTGGGAAAGATGGCTGAAAAAATGGTAAATGAGCGTCTGGGCTTGGTACATTGAGAGTGCCCGTCTTATAGCTCCAGAACAGGCTGGTTTCAGGGCTGGAATGTCCGATATAGACCAAGTCAACATCTTTGTGCAGAGCGTAGCAGATGGATTCCAAAGGACCGAAAGCACATACGCAGTCTTCATTGACTTAAAACAGGCATATGATAAAGTATGGCGGCCTGGTTTGCTTCATAAGATAAGAGCCATGGGGGTGCGGGGACGGATATATTACTGGATTAGAGACTTCCTACAAGAACGTACAACAAGAACAAGAATGTACGGAGAAGTCTCAGGGGAAATGACCCTCGAGCACGGCCTCCCCCAGGGCTCCGTCCTGTCATGCGCCCTTTTCACGGCCTTCATAAATGACCTACCAGCTCAGCTAAAATGCCAAAAGCTGCTATATGCTGATGATATTGTCCTTTGGAAATCCGGAAGGAGCGCAACCTCTATACAAAAAGTGCTACAAGAAAATCTCCATACGCTCTGCTCATACACACAAAAATGGAGGCTAGAAATAAACACCTCCAAGACGGTCTACTCTCTGTTCACGCTCGGGACTGGCATTATCGGGCAACCTTTCCAGCTCTCCCTCAACGGAGTGGCTCTCAGCATGGAAAAGCTACCCAAGTACCTTGGTGTAACTTTAGATCGCAAACTAAAAATGTGTGAGCACATCCAGGATGTTGTAAGAAAGGCCTCAGGGAAACTTTGCATTGTGCGGAAGCTGGCATCCACGAAGTGGGAAGCCAGAGCAGACATGCTCGATCCCTGTATTTAGGAGCAGTCCGATCACAGATAGACTACAGCCTACCTGTGCAAATTTATGGCTCTAGGACTGCTCTTGAACAACTTGATAAAATACAGTCCCAAGCACTAAGATTTGTCTGTGGAACCTTTAGGACAAGTCCAGTAAATGCGGCTGAAATAATGGCTAATATAGGTCCACTAAACCTTAGGAGGGAAAGGTCAGTACTGACCTGCTATGAGCGGTATAAAAGGCTGGATGAATACCTCCCAGCTAGAAAACTAGTGGATGGTTGGAGATGCAGAAGACGTATCCAGATGCAGTCTTTTATGCATCATGCCACTAAACTATCTGATGAAGCTGGCCTCTCCACCAACCGACAAAACATTCAACGCTTTCATCCCCTTCCCCCTTGGTGTCGCCCAACGACCCCAGACATACGCTTGAAATTAGTAGACCCTAATGCCACTAAGCAAAGCCGTTCATCTAATGACCTTCAAATCCTAGCTCTGGAGACCATTAATACCTTCAAGCCCAATGCTATTTTTGCATACACTGATGGGTCGGCATCAATAGATTCTAGAAGAGCAGGCTATGGAGCCTACATCGACTTTCTTGGCACTTACACAGTCAAAATCTTTGGACCATGTGGTGGTGTTTGCAGTTTTGATCCGGAGACCATGGCAGTCTGTGAAGCCTGTGATTCTCAACTCGGCGAGGGACATTTGAGGGCAACACAGATTGTTGTGGTCACTGACTCAAAATCTGTACTACAGGCTTTGCAAAGCCCCGGACCATGGCCCCCCAATATCAACACTGTCATCATGGCTTCACATAACATTAAACAATGCTATGGCACCCCTGTAATTATGCAGTGGGTACCGAGTCACATAGGTGTGACTGGCAACACAATTGCAGACTCTTTGGCCCACCAGGGAGGGCAAATTCCACCCACTGATGAGGCTGTAAGCTTTCATCAAGCCCTGGCTATAATACAAAAAAACAGAAATGGAAAAGTGGTTTGAGTGCTGGGACAAGTCCCAAAAAGCCCGTGGAGTCTGGGAGCGCATGAGGCGCCCTGACCGCATTCCCCGTGTTGGAGGCTGTCCAGGCCACTGTCCTGTTGGCTTATATTTCTCGCGGCTATGGCCAAATTTTGATTCACGGTGCCCCCGCTGCGGGGAAGAAGAGGAAACCGTGCCTCATATTCTGTTTGACTGCTCCAGACTTGCTGATCTCCGTCTCGACAGGTCTGGGAAACCCAAAATTCTCGATCTGTATGGCGACATTTATGCACTACGCAAGACAGCAGGGTATCTGTCCAGGGCTTTTGCAAGAGAGGATTTGAGCCTCTCAAGCCCTCACTCTAATGGAGTTTGATGATGATGATGATGATGATAATCCCAGATAAGTCATAAGAACCAAATAAATACAAGTTTGAATGAGCAGAAATCTTATAACGATTGTGACTTTTCAAAAATGCTTTTTTGACAGATAATACATATGACTAATTGAGCATATGGTCACCACTGAGTCTTCTTTGTTGCAAATGTTTTAAGTCAATGAACTTTTGTAAAGTGAGAATAATACTTGAAAAATAAGAACTATTTTATGACCTACTGAAATGTATGCAATCTCCTTATGAACAATTGAAACGAAACAAAACAAAACATTCGACTCTTACATCATTTCCTGAAAACTCATTCCATTAAGATAAAATGATAACAACTTTAAAATCTGGTCATTCCCAATATCATTTTCAATGAGTCTTTTCTTTTCTGGACTTGACTTGCCATGGTGTGCTGTGGTCATATGCCTGACCAGTCTCTCCACTTCTCGTGGTCTGAGGCCACTCGCACTAGCACATTAAAACAATTTACATATTCAAGTTATCCAGCCAGCTGTCCCACTGCTGGCGTTTCCTGTGGTGCATTGTTAGGACTTAATAATTATTACGTTTTCTAGCATGGGCGTAGCCAGGATTTTTTTTCGGGGGGGGGGAATTTTTTCTTTTTTCTATTTGTATGTACAATGTATGTATGTGTGTGTACATAATTTTCATTAAATTCTGACCCTTCATTCTCTCGGAAGACGCTTATTGTGCCCTAGAATAGGTTCTTCCTGGAGTTAGTGGGAAAATTGTAGACTCCCAGCCATTGCCAGCAAGGGGGTCTGGGGGAGCTAGGAGCTCCCCCAGCGCGGGGCGGACCCCCCCCCCCCCCCGCCAAGCACTATTTCTGGTATTGAAAGCTAACAAAATGCATATTCTGAGGTATCTACAGTGCATTTTGCTGCTATTAAAAAGTTTTATTTCAAAAACCTAATGTGCTATTCTTACTGACTTACACCCTCCCGCGCCGTTCGGCGCATTTGTCGTCAAGCTGTTTGCACACAAATCTGTCACTGGTAATGTCTGAAGCATCTTCCCACCTGCTCTGAGGACCTCCATGAATGTGTGGCGTCAAGTTGTATTAGGATGTCATCGCAACTTTTATTATACATAATTCATTTTGTCGTAGAACATGTCCCGCAAACCTCATGCGACGCTCTGTCACAATCTTACTAAAGGGTCGACTCCCAGTTCGGCATAGAATTTCCTTGATTTAGACCCGATCTCTATAACTGACTCCTAATATCTTTCTTAGCCATCTTTGTTGAGCCACATTTAGTGTTTTTCTATTTCGGCAGATGACTATACACCACTTTATTAATAGAGCCCCGCCACTGGTACAAATGTGTATCCTCTCTTGAATACGCTCTTGGAATTAGGTGACTGTAGTTTACTTTAGATTTTATATCGAAAAGGGAAGTTTTATCGTCAAAATCATCTATTGGGGGTTTTAAACTAAAAAATCTCTGGAGTTGTTTTTTTGCTTTTAAATTCAAAACCCCATTTAGCTACTGTCATAGAATTTGGTCACTAGTTTGCTTTAGAATAATATTGTAGATAGAGGTTTTCCACCTCAAAACGCTCTGTAGGGGAGTTTAAACTCAAAACCACCTGGAGAGGTTTTAAACTTAAAAGAAAGCCATCTGTAGGAGAAGGGTTTAAACTCAAAACCCCCAATTGGCTTGGCTACGCTCAAACAATTTTAGTATGTAATTTCCTTTTTTATAGTGAAGAGGTATTTTTTTGCATCAAACCCCTCAGAAGGGGGGTTTAAACTCAAAACCCATTTTATATCATAGAATTTTGAGTATGTAATTTGTTTTTTTTTTATATTGACGAGGGGGTTTGTCGTAAATTTTGGAGGGGGTTTTAAAATCAAAATCTTCCTAAACTGTGCTCTTGGAATTTTGGGATTGACGTTTGCATTTTTTCTTGTTTTGTTTTATAGAAGAGGGGATTTAACAGCGAAAACTCCTGGTAGGGGATCTAAATTCAAAACCCCCTGGTAGGGGGGTTTAAACGCAAAACCCCTTGGTAGGGGGGTTTAAACTCAAAAACACCCTTGGCTGTGCTGGGGCAAGTGATGGTTTAGTATTAAAATCTCACCTAAAATAAACAAAATCAAAGCAAAAAATCAGTCACTAAATTCCGATTTCATTTCGGGGGGTGGGGGGAGGGAGCTACGTCCATGTTTTTTAGGCATTAAAAATGTCACTTGGGTTGCAATGTGCGTGTGTGTTTTATTTAATTTATAATTTCTTATTACTTATTAAATATATCAGTCCCAAGGTTCAGACACACCAGACACACCAGACACACCCAGTTGTACATAAATTAATAAACGATGTGTATGATGATTTATAATCAAACTATAAATTTAATCCAATGAGATTTATACAATAAAATGACATATGGCTAATGGGAATGTAAAAAAAATGAATACAAGTAGCGCCCTACATAGGCCTATAGCATGATGTGATAATAAATAAGTTCAGTTTAATTAAATACTTAAATAGTATTTAAAACAAAATAATCCCCTATAGTATACTGTCCAATTATAATATTGTCCTCAACAATATTTAATTTCAAGACAAAGACTCTGTGATAGGTTCAGTTCACTTCATATACAAATGTTCATGGTAACACAATTATCTTCTAGCCAAAGACAAATGTTCACCAATGATGAAGATAACCAAAGTTAAAGGTAGCACCAAAAACTCACAACATTACAATGTAACACCAAGACTGACACAGAAATCTGAATCTGGAACTTGAAATCCAGAACCTGAAACCTTATAGAAAGACAAATAACAGATTCTTCTAATCTAACTACAAAATACAAATACGACCGATTCCATATTAAAATAACTTTACAATGTGAAATAAAACTCCACCCTAAACAGGGGTCAAATAGTCCTTCGAGAATATATACCAAGGCAAACGCTAAGGCTGTCCGGTAACATAAGCCCATGAATAATTTAGGAACTCCAAAGATACAGCTTGGTTCTGTCAAGCAATATGGCACGAAAGCACCAAACGACCAAGAAGAAAAAATTGACGTCATATGGAAAATTACGAAGCGCAAGGTGAGAAAAACCATACTGCACAAAATAGCACAAATGACGTCATCGCCTAATGATGAAAGCGGCGCTATTAGATTCTGAACATTTTAAATACAAAGCTAACTGCGACATGCATACACGCTCTTCTTAACCCTGGAGGAGAATCTTTTCTTTTTCTTTGCGTACATCTCAGATGAAATGCTTCTGTTCTCCAAGAGGCTGTGAATTTTATCGTGTCATTAGTTCTCGTAGCAAGCCTGTCATTTGTTCTTCTAGCAAGATTTCCTAAAAACCCAACCATTAATATCTTAAAGTATTTTATTCTCAAAATCCTTATATTTCTCAATCTCACACAAATATAAAACAAATCGAGAAAATTGAAATGTGAACATTAAAGTCTGGGGATAAACCTCCAATACCATGGTGGCCTACATCATAACTAAGTCGCCTAGATCCTACGTGTCAAGCATGTTTCAAAGATATTGAGTTGACCGCTTAAAAGAAGTTTATATAGTTTACAGGTCACCAAAACTCATCTGCCACACTGCATTCACTCTACATCTGGCTTGTGAATTCTTTCTACCGTGACCTCTATGTCGAAGGTGCCGCTTCTACACATGGGGGCTATTTTGAATTCACAACCAAAGGTCTGGACTAATTAAAGTCAATACTTTGAAGGGGGGAAAATGTAAATACTGTCGCAACACATTGTTACTTGGAGACTTTTTAAATGCCTTACAATAATAAAATACCTAGCTCTTTAGTCACGTTCCTTGAAGTTAAAGACTGTGAAACTGATATGTGTGGGTGGCTCTAATTGGTCCAGTCTGTTTGGTCTAGCACCCCCTACCCTCACCCCTCTCTCCTTACCTCGCAGGATGAGTCGCTCGTGCTGACATAGAAGCCATTGGCACTGATATCACTTTCTGGTTTCTCTACGTCGGCTGTCTGAGCCTCGCTTTGAAGATGTTGTCTGAGCCAGACGCTGGGGACTTAGAGCGCCGTGTTTATAGACAATTTCCCCCAATAGATCAATTCGCATCAGAGACTACAAGAAATGAGATTTGAAGTTTGAAGACTTACAAACAAGCTATCTATATCTGGTCTTACCGAGCCATAATCAATACCTTTAGAAGGGAGTACAATTACATTTGACAAAATGAAGCATTATCGAAATGTTGTATAAGAATAGAGCTTTTCATTCACTACTAGTAGGCCTGGTAGTAAAATAATATCAGGTCACGTGCAAAAGTAACCCAAAGCGTAAGAACTTTCACCTATCCCTTAGTCTGGTGAACCATTAGGGCGCCACAAACGATCTGTCGATGTCTTTCTCGAAGCTAAATATAAAACAAGAAATTATAAAAAAAAAAAAAAAACAATTTAAAAAACAACAACAACAAAAAAAAAAGGTTTTATTAAGCAAAGCTTTATCACTTAGTTTGGATCAGTCATGTAATTACATTTGTAATAGATCTATACTGTAGATTACTGTACACTACTTCAGTCAAGTACAATTTCTTTCCCTTGTTCGATATACAAATCAAAATAATTAATTACCAATAGCTAATTTAGTAAGAAGATAATTTTTTTAATTGATTCTTAAATTGAGTTGTCAAGCAAAAAAAAAAAAAGTTAAAATTTTCAGCGTGTGTGTGTCGGAGACATAAAGTGTACATACTTTTTACCAGACTTACAGGCAGACAGAGTGAATTGATATAAGCTTTGTAAAAAAAAACAAAAAAGAAACAACAACTCGCTTATATAGAGTGAAATTGCATTAATTATAATTAATGATTAAATTTATTTATTTTAATTTTTTTTTATAATTAAATAAAAAATTAATCATATGATTGGTATAAAATAATTATTTTATACCAATCATATGATTAATTTTTAAGGACAAAATTTAACCAAATACATGCAGTACCATAATGGGTTTGCTGTCCAAAACCGATACGAGAACACTATTAGAATGTGTAAGTGTATATATGTTGTCATCTTATTGTTAATATTGTTGCACTTTGTTTTGGATGTTTAGCGCAACTTTCATTCTTAAATCATGCTCAGTGCGCAAAGGCCCAGTCACTTTTGTTGATCAGTTGGAGTGTGAATTGTATCTAGGAGAAAGGTTCCCGTGCTGCCCTTTTCGAAAGCAATTTTTGAAACAAGTTACTCGTCTGAATTCGATGATGAATTCCATGATGGAAGGTCGGCGTGTTTTTTCCACTGATTTATTCAAGTAGTTATAAAGTTATAAAAATAGAATAATAGTCTATTTTTAGTTTAAAATTAAAAAATTAGTACATTTTTCATTTCAAACAAGATTAATATGCCAATATTATATAATATTAGTAATTACGACTAATTCATTAAGTAATTGATTATTTTTTTTATTAATTCGTGTGTTGTCATCGACAATGAATAATTTTGCATAAAAGTTTCGACTTGATCCGAGAATGGGAAGCGGGAGAAATAACGGTAAAAATAAAAATTGGACCAGACAGACGGAGTGAGATGATATAAGCGTGATAATAATCTTGATAATAACTCGGTAAAAATGTATAATTGTGTATAATTCAAAAGAAAAGACAACAACAGAAAAGACAAAGATTAACAAGTGTAATATGAGATAAACTGAAAACAAAAAATTGACATCGAATGTCAGTCAGTGAGGACATAAACAGGCTTTCCTCCTGAGGCGATAGATACAGGTGTTTTTGAAGGAGAAGTAGTCTCCCTTTAACTCATGAACTATACACACATTTATTGTGTTCTAACAGTCTGGTGAGACTTAAACAAACTACGGACACAATGTAAGTGTATAGTCTAGTGAGACTTGAACACAGCACGGACACGATGTAAATGTATAGTCTAGTGAGATTTGAACACACCACTTACACGATGTGAGTGTATAGTCTAGTGAGATTGGAACACACCACGGACACGATGTGAGTGTATAATCTAGTGAGACTTGAACAAACTACGGACACGATGTAAGTGTATATTCTAGTGAGACGTGCTTAAACTACGGACACAGTATGTAAGTGTATAGTCTAGTGAGACTTGAACAAACTACGGACACGATGTAAGTATATAGTCTAGTGAGACTTGAACAAACTACGGACACGATGTAAGTGTATAGTCTAGTGAGACGGGCTCAAACTACGGACACAGTATGTAAGTGTATAGTCTAGTGAGACTTGAACAAACTACGGTCACAGTATGTAAGTGTATAGTCTCGTAAGACTTCAGTGAAACGTTTCAACGTCATTCAACATTTATCTTACCTTTATTGTTCTTCTTCATCCTCAGTTCCTCACACTCTCTCTCTTTCTCCTTGTGTTCTTTATACCACTCTCTTTATCTCTGTCTATTATATCACTCTCTTTCTCTCTTCATTTCTCTTGTCTCAGTACCTCTTTCACTCTCATCTCTCTGTCACACACTCACAGTCTCTACCCTCATCTCTCTTTAGCTCTGTTTCTCACTATCCCAATCACTTAATCTCTCTTCCTCTAAGCTCATCCTTATGTTTTTGTTAGTGCTTTCCTTTTTTTCGGTGTAATGTTTCCTGGAATCTTCAATCTTAAAGGATCACTGAACATAGGTCTCGCTTATTTGCAAGTCTTTACTTCATCGGAGTGTTGGCCTTAGCTATGTAGGCTAGACAACGTTCAACAATGCATTCGTCTAAATCCGGTTCTATTATAGTGACAGAAAATACATTTTGTCTACAAGCAGTTCTATTCCGGAAACATTCTCGACACCTCTTCATATTTCAACATTGAATGAAGACTTTCTATTCCCACATCACTAGAGAGTTTCTTCTTTTTCTTCTTCTTTGGTTTCGCTTTTATTCCACGCAGACATCACTGACACATATTTCATCGTCATGTCTCAGAACTAGGTCATTCTGGCCACGAAAATAGGTCATTCTTATGCCTGGTGTTATTTTTCTATGTCTCATCAATCAAGTTAGATTCCTAAACTTCAGTCTGACCTCATTCTTGTCATCAGTTTCGTTCCCATTCCACCCCCCCCCCTTTTCTATCCTCGACAACTCTATGAGTAGAGTGGAAAGACCTCTTACAAAAATCAAGCCAATACTCGTAGGCCTACAGTTACCTTTGGTTTCCATTGTCGTGAACAGGTGATCGAATAGAATTTGAATGATTTAAACCTCTACAAGCCTAATATTTTTCTCAATACATAGATTCTACATCTACACTGTTGGACCTTTTAGGCTTATTTGGTGTTTTTCTTGAATGCTGCATTCTAGATTTAGTTACCAGCTGTTACAAAAAAATAGAATAAAACTGCATTTATTTAAAATTATCGAAGAAACAAAAACTTCATCACAAGAAGAGTTGTAGGCCCTACAGGATGTAGATCTAGATCTAATTGTTGTCAAAACTTTTCTAATCTAGTGCTCGATAAAGAAAGTTGTAGGATTTCCGGTACAGGGAAAATACTTTTGTTACTTCTGTTACCACTAAAGGTGGGAACCAACCCTAAAAAGAAAACAAAACAGGGTCAAGGAAACAAATTGCAGAGTATGATCTTATCTATCTATCTATCTATTTATCTATCCATCTATCTATCTATCTATCTATCTATCTATCTATCTATCTATCTATCTATCTATCTATCTATCTATCTATCTATCTATCTATCTATCTATCAATATTAGGCCTACATGAATATTTTTATAAAAGTTGTTCTAGAAAATGATAATTTTCATGGTGAATTATTTAGTTACAATTCACGGGACATATTACTGAATTTGAACCAAGTAGACAAAATAGAAGATATAATAGTACAAGAAAATGGAATTCAAAAACTATTAGCCAACACCAAACCAAATAAAGCGCCTGGACCTGATGGTATTCCAGCTAGATTACTCAAAGAACTAAGCAATGAGCTAGCCCCAGTGTTCAAAATACTCTTTCAGGCTTCACTTAACCAGGGCAGAGTACCAAAGGACTGGAAAGAAGCTAATGTCACCCCCCGATTAAAAAAAGGAGAAAAATCTGACCCAGGAAACTACAGACCAGTATCACTTAAAAGCATCACATGTAAAATCCTAGAACACATAATATGTAGCAACATCATAAACCACTTAGACAAACAAAATGTCCTCACAACATACCAACATGGCTTTAGGAAATATAGATCATGTTAAACACAACTAATAGGACTAATTGATGATTTTTCTAAAGGTTTAGATAATAGTGAACAAATAGATGCTATCTTACTAGATTTTTCTAAGGCTTTTGACAAAGTTCACCACCATAGTTTGCTTAAAAAATTAAATTATTTTGGCATTAATGGTCCACTGCATCAGCGGATTACAGATTTTCTGATGGGAAATGGTAATCAAATTGGAGCATGTCTTTCCACCCAGAAAAATGTCAGTTGTTAAGAGTAACAAAAAAACTAAAACAAATTAATTCCACTTATCTTATTCATGGCAAACCAGTAACACAGACTAAAAACGCAAAATACCTAGGTGTTATAATAAATGAAAAACTGTTATGGAATCCACATATTGATGAAACTATAAAAAAATCAAACAAAACATTAGGATTTATTAAAAGAAATTTCTATAAATCAAATAAGAACATAAAACTTAAATGTTATTTAACCTTGGTTAGGCCAATAATAGAATATGCATCCTCCGTTTGGGACCCCTCAACTCAAGAAAACATTAAGAAACTGGAACAGACACAAAATAGAGCAGTGAGATTCATAACAAATGAATATTCACATTTGACTAGAGTAACACCTATAGTAAAATCACTAAATTTAGAAAGCCTTCAGGACAGAAGACTCAAAAGTAAGTCATTGGTTAATATGCATGACTAAATGCATGACGCGTTGGACGTAATCATCTTCTTTTTTGAAGTAACTTCTATACTATATATGATAAGAAGATAAGATTTCACACATCTTTTCATTTCAAATTGTTTGGCATACTGTTACAAAGAGGGCTAACTTTGAGAGTTTGCTAAATAACATTGTTACGTCAAGGTAAACTGTGTGAAAAGCCTCTTGAAGTAACAAGTATTTCTTTTGGAGAGCCTTGTCTGGAGAAAATCTCCGTACGAAGAGGGCGAGACGTGTGAATAGACACCACTCCACCGCGCGCACACTGCTGCCAGCAGACGTGGTAAAGAGTAGCAGTGTTGTATTGTATTATAACTTGAAGTCGTTCTCACCTCGCCCGAGTCTGGGCCAAATTACCTTTGTGCGGTACAACATTAATAAATAATGCTTTACTCCAAACACTTAAAGTAAATAAGTCGGAAAGCTGAGAAAGAGATGACGTCATTGTGACGTAGGTGGAGATTCGAACTACCGACCATCGTGATGAAAATTAGAAGCTCTTGCCACAAAATATAAATAAGTTCGCAGGGCCGGCCTTGGGCAAAGTAACTTTGGTGGCCCAAAATAAAATAGAATACATGTAATAAAAAATATTATATAGCAAAAAAAAACAACAACTTATTATGCAATTTATTAAAAAAACAACAACTAGTGTACTCCAACAAAACCATAGGGTCCAGGTTTCGCTATTTCTTCTAAAAAAATGTCCTGTGGAAGCCCCCACCAATCGGAGGCCTTAGACGGTTGCCTATTTTCCCTATACCTAAGGCCGGTCCTGATATTCTACCCAGGCAGTGCCAGGTGATTCATTTCTATAGTAATTGTATTTCTAACAAATCTCAATCCTATCAGTTCCAGAGAAATGCAATTTTATATCATAAAAATATTTTCTTTTAGTGACAACGAGTTAATATTCACTTAAAAATGTATTTCCGTGAAGAATAAGGCCCGTCTATTTCGAATATTCAGTGACTACATGGACATCTTAGGTCTGTGAAAGAACATTTTCCAAGACAGAAAAACAGACGAGAAAAATAATTTTTTTTTTAAAATTCTATAGCAGAATGGATGTAAGGCGAAGTGGTGAACTTTCTGATGACATTTTGACAACAGATTTTTATTTTAATAATGTCAACAAATAGCAGAAGTGAAGAAACGACATACACAGTGAAGAATATTCCATTTTTGTTGTAATAGAGAATGGTGTATGACAGCAGACGCAGTAAAAAAAATAATTCCGTTTTTGTTTTTATACCCGGAAAAGATTTACGAAACAATACAAGCCAGTTAAGATTGGATTTATTTTAAAAACATTTTTATAAAAAGTTTTTTTTTCCGTTATACCATTCCTCCTTTATGAATAACTAATGAATGACAGATTCAAGAAAAAAGGAATATTTTACCCGGACTCATTTTTTTGCTCTCCTGAACACCCCCCCCCCCCCTGGTTACATCAATTTATAGCCTAAATCTACTCAGAGAATAGAAAAGTATAGTTTGGTGATATAGAACCAGACAGCAGTCTAAACTAGAATACTGTATATTGCGCATGAGTAAATTGTATTGGTCCAAAATGAATGCTAGCAGTTCACGTAATGAATTCTTCATTAAATGGTGAGCTCCTTGTTAATTTAAATGTCTATTCTAGTCCTTCAATTCTTGAATAAATACAGGAGGAGGAAGGAAGAGATGGAGAGAAAAAAGAGAAGAGAGAGCGAGAGATAGAGAGAAAAAGAGAATGAAAGATAGGATAGAAAAAAGAGTGACATGAAAAGAAAAAGAAAAAGAGAGAACTGAAGGAGAAAAAGAGAAACAGTGAAAAAGAGGAAGAGAAGATGAGGAGGAAAAGGATGGAGAGAAAGATGGAGAAAGAGTTAGAGAATATGCGAATATCTGCGAGAAGAAAAACAATCGAGTTAACGTCCAGTGAAATTCCTTGTACACATGTTTACCACATGTGGTATAACGGTGTGGCCAACAGCTCAGTTTTGGTATTTTCATTTGTCTGGGATCAGTGTAGATTTTCAAAGGGGCGCCGTTGTCCGCCTCCTACCCCTCTCATAGAACAGTCCCTAAGGCTGCACTGTCTCCACTCGAGTCCTTTTGAAACTACGATCTTCTTTATATTAGCAAAAAGTAAATCTCTGTTCATCTATCAACATCTCCTTCATATTAGCAATATCTGTTCATCTATCAACATCTCTTCATATTAGCAATATCTGTTCATCTATCAACATCTCTTTCAAATTTGCAATATCTGTGTATCTATCAACATCTCTTCATATTAGCAATATCTGTTCATCTATCAACATCTCTTCATATTAGCAATATCTGTTCATCTATCAACATCTCTTCATATTAGCAATATCTGTTCATCTTTCAACATCTCTTCATATTAGCAATCTTTGTTCATCTATCAACATCTCTTCATATTAGCAATCTCTGTTCATCTATCAACATCTCCTTCATATTAGCAATCTCTGTTCATCTATCAACATCTCCTTCATATTAGCAATATCTGTTCATCTATCAACATCTCCTTCAAATTAGCATTATCTGTTCATCTATCAACATCTCTTCATATTAGCAATCTCTGTTCATCTATCAACATCTCCTTTATATTAGCAATATCTGTTCATCTATCAACATCTCCTTCATATTAGCAATATCTGTTCATCTATCAACATCTCCTTCATATTAGCAATATCTGTTCATCTATCAACATCTCTTCATATTAGCAATCTCTGTTCATCTATCAACATCTCCTTCATATTAGCAATATCTGTGTATCTATCAACATCTCTTCATATTAGCAATATCTGTTCATCTATCAACATCTCTTCATATTAGCAATATCTGTTCATCTATCAACATCTCCTTTATATTAGCAATATCTGTTCATCTATCAACATCTCCTTGATATTAGCAATCTCTTTTCATCTATCAACATCTCCTTCATATTAGCAATATCTGTTCATGTATCAACATCTCCTTAGCAATAGGTAAATATCTGTTCATCTATCAGACTATCACATATCGATGACTGGATTGGTGAATACAACCCACTGTCTATAACATTCCTTTATCTAATATACATTTATATCTTTGGAGAAGGCATTCAAGCAGAGTGAAGAGAAAATTCCAACTTAAATATCTAGAATGTTTGTAAAAATTAAATTATCATTTTTAAAATTTAAATGATTAACATTGGCCACAATTACGTCATATTTTGGATTGGATTATTTTAAAGCATTTCTACTTAAGGAAATCAGACTTTATTAATTATTTAGTCATTAAAACAAGGCTTACCTCCCCCATCTCCTTTGTACAAAGCTTCTATTAACTCACTCTGTCTGGTTGTTGTTGTTTCTCTCACACGCAATCCCGGATCAAGCTGAAATTTTGCACATTTATTTCTTTTACCCGACAACACAAGAATTAAAAAAAAATTACTTAATTGATTATTGGTAATTAATTATTTTGTTTGTATCTCGAACAAGGGAAAGAAATTATTCTTGACTGAAGTGGTGGTATAAGTTGAATTAGTTCCTTTATAGGCTGTTGTGTGAGGCTTAGTGAACACAAAAATGAAATAGAAACATTAGATAACTATACGCTCTTCGCTAACAGAGTGGTTACCGTGTTGGCTTGAGAAACATGAGAAGGCTTTAGCCCATGAGTTCGAATTCAGGTCGTTCATTTTTGTTTAAATGTATAGCCTAAATACGTTCTCCCAGATACACCGTACTTTCTCCCCCACCAGTTTCCAACTGGTCCAGACTGGTGATAGGATCATAGCATATTGAGAAAGCGCTAAACAAAAACAATTGGTTAAAATATTTCTAATCGCATAAATTTATTTTTGTTAATCTAGATCTGTTAAAAAATTGAATAATTACACGACCGATCCAAACTAGCTGATACAACTAATAGAAACCTTTTTTTTTAGAAAGTTTTTTTTTTTAAAGCTGCTTGTTTTTTTTTTTTTCATGTGTATAATTCCTCTTATTAGCTTGCAAACTCTTCATGGGTGGAATCTAAAAACTGCCGGACACGGATTTCGAAAACGGCTCTAATGATTTTCCTAGAAGTTTGACTATAGATATATTCGCGGATACATAACTGATTTGGAATGTAGTGAGTGACCTAGTTTAGTTTAGAGATTATGTTAGTTTTGTAAATAAATATATCGTGCGAATGACGTTGCAGAATGGGGGTAAATGATAGAAGAATATGGCTAGGGCTTGAGAAAAGAAGTCTAGTAATGAATCTGATAGTTCAAACGACGGATAGATAGACACGACGATAATTGTCTTCTGTAAATCAGAAGTTGAAGTCCTCAAATTTTTTAATAAGTATATATTTAATTGTTGTGTCCCTTGGACGTGTTCGCGTTTAGAGAAAGTGAAATAGTATCAAACAGACGACACACAAAATCCAAGCCAGGACAGGAACACGAGGGCGCTAGAAGGGAGACTACTCAGAGGGTACGGAACTCTTTCTAATCAGAAGGCATGAGCTTTTTTTTTTTTGATACTTGAATTTGCGCGGGGGCTTTTATTATCCAGGGGACGCTACTAATCCAGACATTTCGATTACACTGCCTTCCCCAAACTGATCTAAAAAGTAAAGGAACATTCAGCTGCAAGTTTTAACTTGAACGCTCGGGAGACACTCGAATTCTATGAATGACTGGAAATTCACACCAATCTTTTAAGTTTTTTTTTTTTATATCTTAATTTCAAGCTAGATGACCAACACCGGGCGACGCTTGTCAGCCTCATCGTGGAACCCGGTTGAGGTGCGTAAGAACCCAGTCCTTTGTAATGTCGGAAGATGGAAGAGAGAACCATGTCACAATGCACATATCGTTCCTTAGGGGATGTTTTATGGCGGATACCCGCAAGGTTGATGTGGAGTGGGGGAAGTGTGTGCTCGGCCTTCGTCCTCGCCTGTAACACAACCGTCTTGGGATACGACACATCGGGAGTGGAAAGACTAACAAAGGAAGACAAAAAATATATTTACAAAATCCTTTTCAAAGATTATATTAAGTTTAATTGTATCAATTATTTGGATCAGTCATGTATTAGTTTGTAATAGATCTAGAGCAGGGTTGGGCAAATTACAGAACGCGGGTCACACGCGTCCCGCAGACACTACAGAAATCATATGTGCCCACAGATTATACTTATAAAAATTCTATTATTTTAAGATAATTTTAATTAATTTTTGTATAGAAATTCTTGAAACTTTTGATTCTTATCAATTATTCTTTTAGGTAATATTTCAAAACATTCAGTCATAGACACAACTCCCATGTCTTCAACGTGGCGTTTGTTCATGGGAGCAGATAGGTACAACAGGTAGCGAACTTGGACTCCGACAGGTTACTCTGGTTGAGCTTTTTTATAATCTCATCCAGGGTGATGATGGAACTTCGTTGTTCCACAAAGGATCCGACGTCATACACGGTATTGTGGCGGTTACAGAATTGGAATAGGAAGAAATTCTCCTTGGTCAGTGCGGCCGCAGGTCCCTTGTAGTCAGCAGGGCTATGGAACGGAAGACGTAAGCCCAGTGTTTGTCGCTGTGGAAACTTGAGACATGAATTGGGTTGAAGAGTTTCCTTTTCAAGTCTGTCTGTTAGGAGAAATCCTCCCAACGAGATAAACGGGTTGTCTTTTGCTTTTCGATAGCTCCACCTAGTGGCTAAATTTACACGAAGTTTACGAATATTATTTACCACTGCAATATCATCAAGTTGGTCAACGCTGCTATCTTATCAAGCTAGTCATCACTGCCACCACAGCAAGTTGGTCACCACTGCCACCACAGCAAGTTGGTCACCACTGTCACCACAGCAAGTTGGTCACCACTGCCACCACAGCAAGTTGGTCACTCCTGCCACCATAGCAAGTTGGTCACCACTGCCACCACAGCAAGTTGGTCACTACTGCCACCACAGCAAGTTGGTCACCACTGCCACCACAGCAAGTTGGTCACCACTGCCACCATAGCAAGTTGGTCACTACTGCTACCATAGCAAATTGGTTACCACTGGCTTTTTTAGTTTAATTAGCGACGGGAAATCTTTGAGCGTAACTTGTTCTCTCCTTAGCTCTCGTCTTAAATATACCATTCAAAGGCACAATTGCGCACCAAGAAAAATGCTTGTTTCACTGAACGTTCGAAGTCGTGCAAATCAAACTTTCGCACCAAGTGAACAGACGGTTGTACTGAACGTATTGACCCCTCCCCTACATCTGCACCAGCGACGCCAACATGTAAATTCATGGAGCGGTGTCTGTTGTTTTTGTTTGTACAAGAAGGAGCCTGGGTTGCTGAGACTTGAAGCTAAGAAATGTTCAGACTAAGCCGTAATGGTTCCAGGGAACGAGCGAAGTCAGCAGATGTTGCCCGCTTGCTGAGACGCTTACAAGAGAAAAGTAAAGGGCTTTTTGGAGGTGGAGGGGGTACGGAGAGAGTTTTTGTATCAGGTGTTTGAATTGTGTGACTAAAAAAAAATGTCGCTTAATGGATATTTTAAATGTAAGGCCAAATGTTGAACGGCAAAGTGTCGATGGCCACATCGCTGATGAAATGTTTGGTGGAACCCAGTTGCACTGCAGTTGTACATAATGGACGGGTCGAATGTCGATTGTTGCGGTTCAAAGCTACAGTAGATTGAGAGATGAAAGGCGTTTGGAACTCTGTTTAAAGTCACAATATCACTGACTGCTAGCGATGTAAACACGGTTTTTTCTCCTGGAGACCATTTTGTCTAAATATATAGTGAAGGGACATAACACTGTTCAAAAGGTGGATCAGTTCTTATTTTCAAGAATTATCTTTACCAAGGTAGACTCCTCTATTGCCTTCAATGTGAGTGTATATTAGATATATAATGATTGGATACAAAAATGAGACATAGACAGCGTTTGAGAATATTGAAACAAAAAGTATCAGTGTTTAACTGTATACACATAGGCTTCGATAAGAAAAGATAATATATATACTTTTATCATTGTAAATCGATAGCAGATTTCTGCATAATATTTTTTTTTTTTTAATTTTTTAGGAAGTTACTAGATAATATATAAACTCTGTACCCACATAGATCTACCTGTTACTTTCGGATATTTCTAAGTTTTATAATTTTTTTTTATTGGGTTTTTAACCTCATTGGAAATTGTGAAATTATGAAAACTTGTTGAATTTATTTGGAGATTGTCATCTATAGCATATAACTAAAAAAATTGCAAGTTATTTTGTGTCTTCCACTTATACACAATATAAAGTCTTTTGATTCATTCTATAATTTAGAATATACACGATACATTTTGTGCACTTTTTAGCAACTCGATTTTCGATTCATTTCATTTTTAGAAAAATAATATTTAATATTACGTTGGCAACGGGGATCTTTGAGTATGCGTCATCTGGATTTTTTAAGTATGGACAAATTTTTCCCATTTGTGTTTTGGTTGCTAGAGGAATAGATAGTCCTTGAAGGATTAATGGACACACCATGGACAACAAATTATTCACATGTTTCAGATGTCGTTTCAGAATTGATTATTACATCCTAGTTCCTATCTCCCAAAAGACTGCTGAACCAGGGACCGGAGAGAGGGCATTCCAGAGCGCAAACCACACGATATGTCAAATAAACATCAACTTTAACTGGGGTGGGTGGGTGGGTGGGGGGACTGACAGGTTGTAAAATAATCGGTGTGTGTGTGTGTATGAGTGTAATTCGTTTTAGGAGGCGTGATGAGCATGAGTGACTTTTGGTCTAAGTCAGCTTGTCGGTAATAAGTAGTGGTCTCCCGAGGTCATGACAACCTGATAAGTATGACTATTAGCATGTCAGAGCTACATGGCCAGAGTTTCAAAGTTTCTACATTGAAATATTTTTGGTGAGACACGAAGTGTAAATAATTCTTTCCTTCAGCTACATCATAGTTCCTAGTCTACATGTCATCAGGACTGGTTCGTGGTGTAAATGTCAGCTGAAATAGTTCCTAGTCTACATGCCATCAGGACTGGTTCGTGGTGTAAATGTCAGCTGAAATAGTTCCTAGTCTACATGTCATCAGAACTGGTTCGTGGTGTAAATGTCAGCTGAAATAGTTTCTAGTCTACATGTCATCAGGACTGGTTTGTGGTGTATATGTAAGCTGCCATAGTTCCTAGTCTACATGTTATCAGGACTGGTTCATGGTGTACATGTCAGCCGAAATAGTTCCTAGTGTACATGTCAGCCGAAATAGTTCCTAGTCTACATGTCATCAGAACTGGTTCGTGGTGTAAATGTCAGCTGAAATAGTTCCTAGTCTACATGTCATCAGGACTGGTTCGTGGCGTAAATGTCAGCCGAAATAATTCCTAGTCTACATGTCGTCAAGACTGGTTCGTGGTGTAAATGTCAGCCGAAATAGTTCCTTTTCTACATATCAGAAGAGCCGTTCCTAAATGTCTGAAATAACTGAACCCGGATAGAAAATATTTGAAGCTTGATGGTACATACAGTTTGATTGATACCTCTATCCAAGTAAAATAATTAAACTGCTGTATCTAGATAACAGAATTACATCAGCCTATCTACAAGAACAGAGAAGCATGACATTGTACTAAGCGAAACATCGGAACAATGCTACGAAGCGCAATATTTGGAGATTTTCATACAAAAAGATAATCAGAGTGATCTGCTCTTTGTTTCCAATAAAATACGATAAGATAGAAAAAGAAGACTAGGAGATATGAAGAAATGGGGGGGGGGATTAATTATAACCTAAATAAAAATGAAAGGAGGATGATTGGGAAAGAATTTGAAACAGACAAAGTAAGGACGATATTTTAAATGATCAATATTGCCGGTTGTGTAGGTAGGAAATCAATATAATTTGTGCCACATTTGTGAGAAAAATATAAGTAGTTTATTTGGTGAATAAAATATAAGGAAGAGCGGATAAGCTATAAATGGTATATGATAAAAACCTTTCTGCGCTGTTTAGCACTGCAGAATAAAAAATGTGTCGCTCATTTTGTGTGTTATTTAGTGGTTAAAGTTAGCGTTTTGACATAGTTCAGTTTATAGTAATAATCTGCAATGTAAAAAGTAAAGTTTCCCTTTCAGATCTTGAGATCTATGGGTCAGATGATGTTAAGGTCATCTGTTTCTATGGCCAACGGTTAACAAGCAAGGTGTTATGTGGCCAGTGTGACAAGTCAAAAGCTCGTTGTCAAGAGTCACTCTATTTTATCACAGCATTAATCATTATTTACTATTATTTATTTATTTTATTTTAATTATTTCTCCGCTCTATCCCCAATTTCTCCACCCGCCCCACCTTTTCCTCTTCAAGCTAGACTTGGTCAGCCACCTTGGCGTCCTTTCATTTATCTTCCCTTGACCGGGGTAAAGATAAACACAGTCTCTTTGATCTTACCGGCCGGATGTCAGACGGGCGCAGTTGACACCACCTTGGGTGGAATGCGAGTCACCTCCCCCCCCCCTTCTCCCACGTTTCTCTTTGATCTAGGAGATCACTCGGACCAACACGCCTATTGACCTTTCCAAGGTGCGACTCCCACCTCGAGTCAAATTTAAGATAATTCTTAGCCTAGGACATTTCCTGTTTCCGCCCGTCTCTCCCAGGCCTTTATAAGGTAAATTAAATCAAGCCAGACCCTCTTATTTCTCTATCGCTGTCAATCGAGTCTGGACTATATCATTTATTCTTACTCTTAGAGGAATACCTGGTGGTAAGCCGAAATTAATCACGAGTTCCATCTTAATTACTTTTGTGTATATTTCTCACTGGATTTCATCATGTGTATTTTATTATTTCATTTACATTTAATTAGTGCATTGTGTATTTCTCACTGTCGTAAGTAGCATAAACATGGCATATGTATATATTTATGTATTGCATTAATCTATTAATGCTACGTTGCTCAATTGATCGTTGATGCAACCATGTATATATTTGTACATCTTATTTTATTTCCTTTATCCCGGCTGACCGCCTTGATAATTTTGCTAGCGCACTAGCACTGCGCTTAGAGAAGATACATGAATTATCTCCCCTTTACTCATTTTACTCTAACGAGAGTTGCGCCTCTTGAAAGGACACCCTCTCCATTCAAACGCGCTCCATTGTTCTCGGCCGACGGTCGTATGTAAACAAACCGTCATGGTCGCTGACCACCGCCCACCCCCCACCCCCATTTTTCTCTTCCAACTTGTGTTATATTTGATATTATTATTTTCCCTTTTTATGTACATTTTTATATTGCTACTATCAACCATCTGTTTTCCAAATCCCATCTGTCATCATCTCCCCTTTGTGCTCAAAAGCAATTTTACCAATCTGACGAATGCACCGAAAGCATCGATAAAATGAATGAGAGACATGTCCTAACTTGTTTTTATTTATCCGCAGCCTCCCTCAGGTGTCTGCCTTTGTGCTCAGTGCTATTCAGCACTGCACTTGCCTATTTATCGGATCACTCACCTGCCTATTTATTTGGCATTGTCTGCCTAGTCAACTGCCTATTTGCTATTGAGTATCATCTACTGCCTAGGTGGATCTACTCAACTGTACTACTTGGCGCTATCGGATCTATTTGCCCGCCTATTCGACAGTCCACCTGTCAACTTATTAGGTGCGACGTCCCTATAGACCCAGATCTGTGCGAGACGTCATAGCTGCGCCAAACCCTCCGCAACTCACTGGACTTATCCTGTCAACTACGCTGCCCACGGCAGATCAGCTCTGCCCGCAGTACCCTTGTGCCCACGGTAGCCGGTCACCCGCCCTACTGTGCCCACTACAGATATCAGAACTTTGGATTGAGACTCCACAAGGACTATATCACCGGCGTCCCTCTACCCGCTAGAGCGCCACCTCCAGCTGCAGAACCTCAAGCCAGGATCACAGCCAGCTGCGACATCAACAGGACAACCAGCTAAGTTCAGAAGACAAAGTGACATACTCTCTTATTAAGTGCAAGAGTGATGATCAAAATTAGTATCAATTAGAGATAGATGCAAACCCTCCCCCTTTTTATTCTTTTATGTAAATATTTATGTTAATAAATATTCTTCATTTTTAACTTTGTATCTCTCTACCCTTGCTTGTCTCGTTGCGTGCCTGCTCCCGATTTATATGCTAACGGGTTGGTGTGTGATAGTTTAAAAAAATAATCATCCCCTAGACATTAAACGCGCCAAACACACGTCACTTTCCCTAACCTGTCACAGCCAGCACAACGACCTACAGCCTTTACTTCGACCAAATAGTCAAGTACCCATTAGTACCCTAACCCTAAAAATCCCGAAATTCAAAATCCCAGTCTTCACCGACATTCGAACCCAGGACCCCAGGTTCGAAGCCGAGCGCTTAACCAATCAGCCACCGCGCCCCAAATCTGCAATGTGATTTTATTGAAATACTTCACGTAGGATTTGGTAGACCGGATACAACAAAAATGTTTTGCTCTTTCTGGATTTGATGTCACGTGACACATCTCAAATGAAAAAACGAAACACGTCCAGATGTCAGTACCCCCCCCCTCTCTTCACATTGTCTGTTGATGTTTCTGCTACTTTAGCTCAGTGCACTGTGGTGTTCCTGCTACTTTAGCTCAGTGCACTGTGGTGTTTCTGCTACTTTAGCTCAGTGCACTGTGGTGTTCCTGCAACTTTAGCTCAGTGCACTGTGGTGTTTCTGCTACTTTAGCTCAGTGCACTGTGGTGTTCCTGCAACTTTAGCTCAGTGCACTGTGGTGTTCCTGCAACTTTAGCTCAGTGCACTGTGGTGTTCCTGCAACTTTAGCTCAGTGCACTGTGGTGTTCCTGCAACTTTAGCTCAGTGCACTGTGGTGTTCCTGCTACTTTAGTTCAGTGCACTGTGATGCTCCTGCTACTTTAGTTCAGTGCACGCTCTCTTAAAATCTTGGTCCCTGGTGCTGTTATTTATTTATGTTCAATATATGTATGTATCATTTGTTTCAGCACCTAGCTTCCACTCCATGTTCACTGAGAATGGTGTCTGTTTCCTGTCATTGATGTGTACGGAGCTTTTTTTCATTACAATTTAATTTTCATTCTACTTCTGAAAAGTACTTGCACTTACCCAGCCCACACAAAGACCTCGACGCACAGCCAAAACATTTCTTTTCTCTCCAGCAATTGATCAATTTTATGTCAACACAATTAACAGAAAAAAAAATGAAGATTAATGTTTATAAAAACTGAATTATTGAAGTCAAGTAGTTACTTATTAATTCTTAAGCATAGACATAAATAAATATAGACTGGCCGAAGGAAGTAATTTCATGTAATTTGAAAACATGTATATCTATTGTATTCGGATTTCCGAAGTATGAAAAATTGCATGATCTCCATTCTTAGAGATTAAACAAAGACTAGTGAACGTATTGTAATACTTTTATAGGTTATGGCTGAAATAGATATGAATACTTTACTTTTATAGGTTATGGCTGAAATAGATATGAATACTTTACTTTTATACTGCTCATAAATGCTGTATAATAAAGTACACAAATTTTCGTTTCATAAAACTCTTTAATCGCGCAGTCTATATTTATTTATGTCTATGTTCTTAAGTTGAGTACTGTAAAAAGAAAAAAAAAACAAACAAACAATAAAAGAAATAGATCTAGATTATTTAAGTATGAGAATAAAAAAGTTTGAAGTCTAAGAACCGAAACTAATCATTCTAATGTAAAAAAAAATGTCTTTTGAATCTATTCTGTAATTACTTGACTTCAGCAAGTGTATCGAGTAAATCTGTGGACTTTTGTGTGTAGATATTTTTAGCTTCTTTTAAGATAGAAACAGTTTGAGAAGTTTAAGAAAGTAAATTTACTTCGAATTAATTCAATTCTTCCAAGAGAAGGGTTCAACTGATGCGGAAACCGGAGTTTAAAGTAATCATTGTTCACAGCTTTGAGGTTTTAAACAATACAAACTTGATGAATTGGGTGTTCTGTGTTTTGTCGTGTTGTGTTTTTAAGTAGATTTGTGTAAATATAACCGTTAATGTCTCTCATATTAATACAACTGTAGTTTGTTCTACATCACATCTTACTCAATGTCTCTCACATCACATCCACACATACACTCACACAAATAGTCAGACTCTTTCATCCCGACCAGCGACACACACACACTCACACTAATAGCCAGACTCTTTTATCCCAAACAGTGACACACACACACTCACACAAATAGCCAGACTCTTATCCCAAACAGCGACACACAAAACTCACACAAATAGCCAGACTCTTTTATCCCGACCAGCGACACACACACACTCACACAAATAGCCAGACTCTTTTATCCCAAACAGTGACACACATACACTCACACAAATAGCCAGACTCTTTTATCCCAAACAGTGACACACATACACTCACACAAATAGCCAGACTCTTATCCCAAACAGCGACACACAAAACTCACACAAATAGCCAGACTCTTATCCCAAACAGCGACACACAAAACTCACACAAATAGCCAGACTCTTTTATCCCGACCAGCGACACACACACACTCACACAAATAGCCAGACTCTTTTATCCCAAACAGTGACACACACACACTCACACAAATAGCCAGACTCTTATCCCAAACAGCGACACACAAAACTCACACAAATAGCCAGACTCTTTTATCCCGACCAGCGACACACACACACTCACACAAATAGCCAGACTCTTTTATCCCAAACAGTGACACACATACACTCACACAAATAGCCAGACTCTTTTATCCCAAACAGTGACACACATACACTCACACAAATAGCCAGACTCTTATCCCAAACAGCGACACACAAAACTCACACAAATAGCCAGACTCTTATCCCAAACAGCGACACACAAAACTCACACAAATAGCCAGACTCTTTTATCCCGACCAGCGACACACACACACTCACACAAATAGCCAGACTCTTTTATCCCAAACAGTGACACACATACACTCACACAAATAGCCAGACTCTTTTATCCCGACCAGCGACACACACACACTCACACAAATAGCCAGACTCTTTTATCCCAAACAGTGACACACATACACTCACACAAATAGCCAGACTCATTTATCCCAAAACAGCGACACAGACACACTCACACAAATAGCCATACTTTTTGTTATCCCCACCAGCGACACAGACACACACTCACAAACTTTATTTTGGGACTGAATTCGACTCTTCAAACAAATGACTGCACGGCCAGAAAGAAATGTCATTTTAATGTCAACTCAAAAAACTTATAAAAAAAAAAAAAAAAAAATGACAGTCGGCAACATCTACATTTGGTTTGTCAAGTTGTTTTGTTTTTGATATTAAGAAAAGAAGTTGATAATGGCAAAGGTCAACAAGGGTTACCATCTAACTGCTATAAGTGTCATGTCAAACAAAGGGACACAATTCTTCCACTAGATAATATTGTCTTTCTTGATAGCTGTGCTAATCCCAGTCGTGCCCGAGTGGTTGACAGTCCCAAAGACCACCTTGGTTGGGGGTGGCAGTTTCCATTTTACACTTGGTTCAAATTCATGACTTGACTTAGCGTTATCTTTCTGTCTGTTCTCTACACCCTTGAATGTTCCATCTTTCACACCCCCCTCTCTCTAGCGTCAATTTCTCCGTGGTTTACTGATGCAGTGTTTCTAATGTTTTGTGTATTATACCGGGGTAAGTACATGTAAATCAAGTGGTCTCAAAGTTGTGTAAACATTGAGAACCACTGCTTTAAACTGCTGTAGAGATATTTTTTGAATTAGCTAGTGCCATTTTGAATGTACTCTTGGTATTGAATTAGTTTCCCTTCCTCAATCTCTCTCTCTCCTTGTCTTTCTCTTAGTTTACTTTTCTTTCCCTCACTTTTATTTTCTCTTTTTCTCTCTCTCCTTCTTGCTCTCTCCTTCTCTCTCTTTTTTTCCTTTCTCTCTATCTCTCGTTTCCAATATCTCTTTCTCACCCTTTCTCTTTTTCACTTTCTTTTCTCTTTTCTGTCTCTCCTTCTACATCTTTCTCTTCCACTATCGCCCCCCTCAGTAGTTCTCTTTCTGTCTCTTTTACTCACTTTGTCTAAGAGCCTCTTATCTGTTCACATGTCTATATTTAGCCTCGAGTCACGTGAATGCACTTATTACCATCGCTAATCACATTTTCTAAAAATAGATTTTCAAGTTGTTCAACTTGTTTCTGCAAAATGCCAACCTACCAGCAACGAAACAAACTAAATGTTTATCTCTGTGTTCGTTTATCTCAAGTTGAACTACGTCTACTTCTAAGTTTATTTATTATTTGCTTCTAAGTTCCCCCCCCCCCCCTGTTCAACTCTTTATTTACAAATATAAGAAGCATGATCTTGAACTGCCTCATTGACGGGGCATTTCACTAGTCACCATCCTCAAACTCCACGTGAGTCAGCGATTGAAAGCCTCGAATCCACTCTTCCAAACGCTCTCTTCCAATAGTATTGCTGGCATCTGTACCACGTGAACAGCGTCTCCCCGTAACTCTTGAGTCTGGTCTACCACAGTGTTTGACTTAATTAGATTAATCAATACTAAACTGCGTCAGATTCCATAAACATTAAGACCACCTGGTTGGAAGATTCCTTTAAACCCTTTTTCCTCGTTAATATTTGGTTATAAAGCTATTTATAAAGTGATTAAGAATTAATAGATTTTGTTGCCAAGAATTCGGTAAACTTGTCTTGATCGCCATTTCTTTGCAGTTAGTGTTATCCTGGCACCAATAAACGCTAACTCTAATCCAAACCATGTTTCTGCTTGTAGATGAGCTTTGATTAACTTAAGGACAGAAGAGTCTTCACCCCGAAATGCCTTGCAGTAGACACTCGAACAGGCCATTGCCTCACTGTTTTCTGTGACCATAATTCGTCTGGAAAAAGGCCAAGTCTCCCCATAGGTCTATAGGACTTCACTATTATTGACTGTTCCATAATTTAGCCTCCATGCCTCCAAGGGTCATCTCTTTCTGACCAGACTGTTTCGGTACAGCCCACGAAGGGACTTCCCATCCCGTTCTGGCTTTCTACATAAGTGTCAAAGGTCACCTACTACACTGTGTCCTACACTGTTCATCTTATGCTAAGCATAATCGTTTAGGCAAATCCAGGCTGGTTTTCAGAACAAATGTAGGATTTTTTTTTACTCGATTTTAAACAAACAAAAAAATAATGTTAATAGATTGAACCAGTGCATACGAGTGTGTCTTGATCTGTAACATGGACGGTGTGTTTGATTGTGTGACAAAGCGGTATCTTAAATATAACCTAAAACATATGCCTCTCTCTCTCTCTCTCTCTCTCTCTCTTTGACTTTTTCTCTTTCACTTATTTTCTCTTTCTTGTTCTTTCTCTCTTCCCCTCTCCTTCTCTTTCACTCTTTTCCCTCTCTTTTTTTTTCTTTCTCTCTTGGTCTCTCATTTTTTCTCCTTCTGTCTCTTTGTTTCTTTTTTCTCTCTCGCTCTCTCTATATCTTTATATATCTTTTTCATTTGTATTTTTCTCTTTCTTTTATTGTCCCTTTCTTGCTCTCTCTCTCTTATCTTTTAAATCTAATCTATATTTATTTTTTCTTTCTGCACCGCTCTCTTTCTCTTTATTTTTTTTCTTATCCGATGTATATCTTTTTCTTTTCTTGCTTCTCCCAATCTCTTGTTCCCTTTCTCTCTCTCTCTCTCTCTCTCTCAGTAAATGTATACGAGGGACATATATTTGTGCTCTGTCTATTAAAGTATGTATTTTAAATTTAAAAGTAAACCGCAAATATAAAGACAGACATAATACTATTAAAATTTGATTCATTACAGTTTACATTAGTAAAACATATTGAGCAGTGGCGTAGCTGGGGAATGGGAGGGGGGTGGAAATTTAAATGTACCCCTTGACCCCTTCTTGAGAGGAGTCCCCAGATGAGTGTCAGTATATTTTTTATACATTAAATATTAAGCCGCTGCCGCTGCCACACTGTTATAGAAGTTAGTGTGTATTCCACACATTAGACTCATATATTTATTAAGTACATTATCTCATGTCATGATGTCGAATGTCAAAACGCAGTGGCCCCTAAAAAGACCAAGCCTCCCCGGGCCCCCTAATCCCTAGCTACGCCACTGATATTTCGTTTGTGTGAACTATTAAAAATGTTACATTTTTTTACAGTTACGGCTAGCCAGAATTAGAAATGAAATGAAATACAACAGAAAAGCAGGGGAAGTAGCTCTGGTCATGAAAACTTCAGTTTTACCAAGTGTGTGCCAACTTCAAAAGGTTACCTTATCCTTCTAGCACTTAGACCTAAGCCGTACTAGACTTGTTCAAACTTATTCATATCATCGCAAGAGAGATAGGGGTACATCACACAAAGGCGTTAACACTTGGAATGCTGGAGTACACGACACAGAGGTGTTAACTCTTTGAATGCTGGAGTACACGACACAGAGGTGTTAACTCTTTGAATGCAGGGTTCTCTACACAGTTAAGTTGAAACTATAAGGCAAAGTTGTTTTCTGTTTTGCGCCGTATCTGCGTTGGTGAGACATAGTTTTTATGTAGGCCTACTTCAACCAAACTTGATTCTTGATTTCAGAAGTGACCCCCTTAAACCCTTCCCCCTCCATTATTTAACCACGCCCCGTTCAATTTAATTAGTGAAGCTAAAGGGGCGTGGTCACTGAGCAGTAAAGCGCTTGGCTTCCGAGCCGAGGGGTCCCGGGTTCGAATCTTAGTGAAGACTGGCATTTTCAATTTCAGGATTTTTAGGGCGCCCCTGATTCCACCCAATTCTAATGGGTATCTGATATTACTTGGGGGGAAAGTAAAGCGGTTGGTCGTTGTGCTGGCCACATGACACCCTCGTTAATCGTTATGTGGATGTTGGATGGCTGCCTGGTCGTGCGGTTTGCGCGTTGGCCTGTCGTTCAGATTTATCGATGGTCCAGGGTTCAAGGCCTGCCCGCTCCCATGCCCCGTCGTCCTGAGGGAGGTTTGGACTAGGAAGTAATTATCTTCAACTCTGAAGGAACATCCGAAACATGTAAAACATTTTACAAACATGTGACCTTTACATCATCTTCCCCATAGATTGCAAGGTCTGAAAGGGAGACTTTCAAGTTAAATGTAAATCTGACCCACAACTTTTATCCCACTTCCGTTTTTCTCCACACAATGAGGTAGCCAGCTCCACACAATGAGGTAGCCAGCTCCACACAATGAGGTAGCCAGCTCCACACAATGAGGTAGCCAGCTTTTTTTTGTTCTACTTCCATGATTTAGTCCAGTGGTGCTCTAACTATTACAGCCCGGGGGAGGAAGGGTATTAATTTCCGACACTCGTGTCACGCGGGCCGCATAGACTCAAAAAAAAATAGTTCAATGGAACTGAACTAAGGCGGATTTATTACGCGCTTTGTTTCGAGTGCGGACAGAAATGTGTCTCGGGCCGTAGAATACATTTTTTACAAACTCTAAATTAAGGTGACGCGGTGGCCATGTGTTTAAGCGCTTGGCTTCCAAACCTAGGGTTCTGGGTTCGAATATCGATCCACCCAGCTTTAATGGGTACCCGACTTTAGTTGGGAAAGCTGAACTGGCCTAATGACACCCTGCTCGTTGGCCAAAGAAACAAAAACTTAACATCATCTGCCTTACAGATTGCAAGTTTTAAAAAAGGAACTTACTTACATACTCTATATTACCTCTGTCTTTAAAAAGAAAAAAAAAACAAAAAACCACCAACTCGGAGTATGGTCACATTTATGAATGCGGATTCGGCACCCACAAAGAAAGGTGGTTTGGACACCTATGACTTCTCCACCCGCCCTCATTTCTGACCGCTTTCCTGTTTTTTTTTTTTTTTAAACCTCTGAAGTGATTCGATACAGCAGATGTCTAGTCTAGTCTTAGAGACGCAGAAAAGAACGAGGTTAACAAGTGAGACGTCGGAGGTTCAATTCTTGGTAGAGTCAGGGGACATAACAAAATAAAGAAAAAGATATTGAAAAAAAAACAACAAACAACAACACAGAATTAAATTTGGTAAGCAACGAACTAGAAGAACGGCCAAATATGTTTGGTGGGATGGCGACGTTGCGTTCGACAACTCGTGTTGGTATAATGTAGTGAACACCTTACACATTTAAGAAGTTATCTAACCTGAAAGTGCTGTGTTAAGAAATGTTGAGTTTTTGTAGTAAGTTGGCAAATTGTAGCTGACTGATCTAATTATCTTTAAAGAAAACAAAACAATAGAGCACTTCAGAACAAAAAAAAAAGTACTACAAACTTGCGAGACTTTTAGAAGTATGGGAAAGAAAATATATATTTTTTTTTTTGTTAAAACTCTTTTTGCGTAACTCTTTTCATGAAAAAAATCTTTTTAAACAATTCTCTTTATTGAGGATTTTCATCTATGGTGGATAGCTATAAAAAAGCTAGCTAATTGGTGTATCCGGTGTACGATAAACGGGAAGCTTTGATTAGCCAGGTAATGTTGAAGTTAAACACTACATTCTGTGTACTTTTCAGTAGATACTATTTCTAAGCTCCATCGCTTGTATCACAAACTCACTTTTATAATTCCTCTTTTCATCATGCGAATTCTTCATCATCAAAACGTGGAATCTAGGTGAACAAGGATCTCGAAAAAGGCTCTAACGATTTTCATTTAAATTTGACACATTATCTATCACATACTATCTTTGGGAGAAGAATTACTAGCTAATTGGACATACTGAGCAAACTGTGTTTAGACCATTGTAGTTTTTCTAATTATAATCTTCTTTAAAATTCAATTTGGTCTGGAGGTCTGGACTTTCTATATCTTGAACACGCGAGTCCTTGACATTTTGTATAGGCTGGATGTTAAGTGTCATGACATAGAAGAAGAGTCCATGACTTGTTTAAAATTAAACAAATATTGTGAACCCCCTCCCCTCCCCAGTGTAAAACAACTCTTTTATTTTTTGTAACACGGATATATTAACAACTTTCTCAATAACTCTTCTTTTGCGAAACAAGTCTCTTTTCAGTTTTAATTCTCTTATAAGATTAGCATTCAACATTGGTTAAATAGACTTAATTGTTCGTGTTTTGAATAAGAAATTGTAATGATTGTTAAGAGTTTCTCTTCCCAGCGACAAGGCGAGCCACATAGTCACTACTGACCCTACCCATCAGTAACTATAGCAGAAGCTACTAGCTTCTAAGAAAAAATGACATGGCTAAACTGAAGCACACATCGCTACTGAGAGGAACTATGTGAAACTACAAAGACTTTCTTCCATATTTTTTTTTAAAAACAAACGCGAAGATATTACACTAGAGATAAGTTCTACTAGAGATAAGTTCTAATAGAGATAAGTTCAGCCAATTATTGAGAACGGGATCTCACTAAAACATATCACCATACTGGAATAATACAAGATTATTGGGAAACTATCAAATGAACTGTTGAAAAGGAAATAAGATGTTGGCTCTAGCCAAGAAGGAAATGAGAAGGAAAGAACATGTTTGAAATTCGGATAAGATCAGAATAGCCAGAGACATGTTCGAATTGAAAGCAAAATCAGAATAGCCAGAGACATGCTGGAGTTGAAGGTACTACCATACTATCATAGTAGCATAAAAAAAAACAACATGTTAGATTGAGGATACGATTATAATAGCCAAAGACCTTTTAGAGTTACGAGAAATGTTAGAAATGCGGGTAAGATCTGAATAGCCAAAGACATAACTAAAATAAAAGACAAAGTGTGTCCGTGCACGTCAAAGAAACAATAGTATACTTTTAAGTTATTTAGCTGCTTTTTTATAGTTACAGAAGAATTCTGACATTGTGTATTCTATTTTAAAATGCAAAAAAAATTCTTTGCAAATTATGTTTTTAAACAGAGTGCAGGCCATTAGGCTAGGCTATTGAACATTTAAAAAAAATTAAAATTAAAGACATTTAACAAATTAAACTGTTTACTAATTAACTAACTAGATTTAATGTCACTTGAATATTTCAATTCAACCTAATAAGACGTGAGGGTCATTCAGCTAATTAGAACGCAGATCATTTGACTAACTCGACTATAATTTGTTGTGAAAGGTTTGGTTATAATTTTAGGTCGTTAAACTAATTAGTGTTAGTTATCATCTAATTTATTTACCTTGACGTCATTTAAATAATTAATACCAAACAATGTTATTTAACAATTTATACAGTAGATGATTCATTAATTAGATGGTAGGTCATTTAGACAGCATATCATCAGACTTAGATACTCAAAGTTCGTTTCTATAATTAGACTTCAGTATGTCACTTTTTTTTATATTTCGGAGTTCCTTCAAATAATAATTATACTAATATTTATAATAACAATACTAATATTTATAATAACAATACTAATATTTATAATAACAATACTAATATTTATAATAATAATACTAATATTTATAATAACAATACTAATATTTATAATAACAATACTAATATTTATAATAAAAAAATAAAATTTATAATAATAATACTAATATTTATACTAACAATAACGAAGATCAACCCTGGCAGTGCCAGAGAATTAATAATAGATCGTTTTTCACATAACAATTATTTCGCACAATAAGTATCCCGTGTTGATAGTCTCATATTTTAATTACAGACCTAAACTCTGTCATTGGTTTTCCTGGCAACTCATTAAATGCTCTAGTGACACTAAAGAAAGGCAGAACTTATGTGAATTTGTCCTGGCATGTGGAATAAGCATCAAACACGTAGGTCGTTTAATGAACTAGACTGCATATCTGTTAGGCCTACGTCTTATTCTACAATGAGACTCTTTAGCGATTCACTAATACCAAAACGACTAATTCATAGTTTATATATATAAGTTAATCTTAATTAACACTGTAAGCACTATTTTGTTTTTATTCCCGATTATTTTCACTGATTATGCAAGAGTTCTTTCTCATATCTCGTTTAGTGAAGTAAAAGAGTAGTTTCCCTTTCAGACCTTTGCGACCTATAGGACAGATGACGTCAAGGTCATCTGTTTCCATGACCACAGGTTAAAGAGCAGGGTGTCATGCGGCCAGCACAACGACCAACCGCCTTTACTTTCCCAAAACTTAAGTCAGGTACCCATTAGAGTTGGCTGGGCACCCCTAAAAATCTCGAGTTAAAAAAAAAAAAAACAAGTTTTCACCGAGATTCGAGCTCAGGATCCTCGGTTCGGAAGAATCACTCAGCCACCGCGCTACCTCTTCTTAAGTTGACTGACAACAAAGTAGTTAAACATTCTATTGTACTTCTTGTACAGGTAAATGAAAGGGAGTCCCAGTTCTAGTTTTACGTAACGCCATTATTTGTTCTTTTGGACTCATTTTCTGAAAAAAACATCCGAAAAAACAAAACAACAAACATCCACTATGAACATGGGCGTGGCTGGGTTAAATGTCTTTCTACAAAACGGGAGGATGGGGGGGGGGGGGACACCTGAGGTGTTAGCTTGACAGAAGGGTTGCACTTGTCGAGTGTAATGGGTGAGATGCGCTGTGATAAAGGAGGGGGGGGGGCATAACCTTCAACACTTTCGCCAACGACTCAAAGATGTCTGTGTACCGGGTGTAGGAAAAGATCGCCTGTCAAGATCTGAACTGAAAGGTGTAGGAGCGTGCAACTTAAAAATAAACGTACTTACGCCACTAGAAGAAGAAACAAAAGATCTGTATTTGTTACCAAGTAACAACGTGACGTAACCATTCAGCGACATGCCTAGGTTCGTAAATTTGAAGGTAACCCATGTCATTGCGGAGGTGAATTTGAAAAAAGGGTATTTCAAATCCGCATTCGTGCCACCCATTGGGCAACGTCTCATCTGTGGCAGCTAGTTAGATTTGTAATAGAAATGTTCACAATCTAATATAGCGCAGCTTTCATCAATAGGCGATGACGTCATTGGTGCTAGTTTATTTGTGTGCAGTATTTCTCTCCCCTTGTCGCTTCGTCGTAATTTTTCTTATGACGTCAATTTCTTCTTCTTGTACGCTTGGTGCATTCCCGCCATCTTGCGCTGTAGAGCCAAGCTGTATCTTTGGAGTTCCTGAATGGACCTCGTTCACCAATCGTAAATAAACACATTTAGCCACGTCATAATATTGATAAAACAATGAACAATAAGTATCGCGTAACAGTCACTATGGATTACATAATTTGTATAGAAGATATATAGAATCACGTGGCTAAATGTTGTTTGTTTACGATTGGTGAATGAGGTCCATTATACTTGTCCATATGTTAATGGACAACCTTAGCGTTTGCCATGGTATATATTCTTGAAGGACTATTTGACCCCTGTTTAGGGTGAGTTTTATTTCACATTGTAAAGTTATTTTAATATGGATTCGGTAGTATTTTGTAATTAGATTAGAAGAATCTGTTATCTGTCTTTCTTTAGGGTTTCAGGTTTCGTTTCAAGTTCCAAATTTCAGATTTCATGTTTCTACATTCAGTCTTGGTGTTATAATTGTGACTGTGAGTTTTGGTGCTACTCTGAACGCTGGTTATCTTCATCGTGATAACATTCGTCTTGGCTAGAAGATACTTATGTTACCTTGAACAGTTGATATGAAGTGAATTGACCCTCGGGCATAATCTTCGTCTTGGAATGAAATATTGTGAAGGAAAATACTATCGGACACCATATTACAAGGTGGTTATTATTTGAGATAATTCAGTAGTTAATGAAACTAGACTTTGATTTAGTAATTTCTCATATCATGCTATATGTATTTGTATTCATTTATCATTACTATTAGCCATATGTCATTTTATTGTATAAATCTCATTGGATTAAATTTATAGTTTGATTATAAATCATCATACACATCGTTTATTAATTTATGTACAACTGGGTGTGTCTGGTGTGTCTGGTGTGTCTGGTGTGTCTGGTGTGTCTGTTAGTCTGAACCTTGGGACTGATATATTTAATAAGTAATAAGAAATTACACATTAATTATAACACACACGCACATTACAATTCAAATTACAATTTTAATACCTAGGCAACTTAATAATTAGTAATTAAATCAACAAAGACCTGACACCATCCCCAATCTGCGTTTTTTTTTTAAAATTAATAATGTATCCCCCCAGGACATCTTATTAGGAGATGGCTGTCCAGTGGTGTGAATCCTGCCCGCCGCCAACCTCCGCAGTTCTGCAGGAGGTTTGTGATGTAATAGTTTTCAATTCTGAAGGAACTTCCGGTACAGTTACCGGCAAAGTAGCGCTAAATTTGCCGAGAGCAAGACAAAAGTAGTGCAAGGCCAAATAGCGCGGATTTACGATATCTATAATAAATACCGTGGGCTGGATTTTTTGTTGAGACCTTTTCATTCTTCAAAATGAATATTAATAGATCTAAAAGAAGGTCATATTTGTAAAGAATGACAAAGAATAGGTAGAACTATTAACACATTCTCATTATTTACTAATGTTTAAAAAAGGTTGCTAAAAAATATTGTTTTGAAAAGTGGTCATCCCGTTTAATAATAGTGGTAATATTATTCGTATACATTATTAAAGTAAACAGTTTGTATGATAGCACATAAAGTATTCACGCTCATACCCCATTGTCTCTTTAATATTTCATGTGAAATTGACATCAGTAAGTTACATTTCCTGGACTAGTGGAGGGACAAAAGTTGAAAGGCGACTGCCGCTTCCCTTGTCTTGCCAACAAGACTCCTCAGCTGAGCCTGGTATTTGTTTTTCTTTTTAAAAAAGTTGGGGGCTCAAAATAAATAGGGAAAGGCACTTTTGAAATGTAAGTAAATGCCAAATAAGTAATAATAATATACATTTATATTTTAAATCCCTACTTTTTCATGTTTTGACTGAGTTGTAAAGCACCCCACATCTCCCATATGCCACTTTCAGTAATGGCCAGGTTTACAACAGGTAACAGACTTGTCAGCTAAACAATTAAACAAAAAAAAAAAAAACGTGGACAATAATAAAGTAAGGGGCACAATCCTCTGACTCCAGGTCCAGGATCTCATGGTTCTGTTCTGTTTTTTAGATGCTACGCATCGGTACAGCGTACCGGCACCTTTTTCAATGAGGGAAAAAAATATTAATTTTCATGTATTTTAAAGTTTATTATTAATTTATTAGTAGTTAACAGTTAGACAATCCATCACTGAGTACCGGCACCTATTTTTTTTTTTTTTTTTACAAAAAAAGCACTGCTATTTTCTATAGCAGTGATGCTCAACCTAATTCAATCTGCGGGCCATTTTTATTTCCAACACTAGTGTCGCGGGCCACATAATGGTAATGATACACAAACTTAATGAAATTAACTTGAAACTACTTTATTTCAAACCCAAGGATCTAGTACTTACATTGAATTATTGAGATATTTGAGTTTTCTCTTTACATTTCAAACAATGGCCTAAGTTCTGTTTAAATTTTGTTGCTCTTGTTGTTGAAAAACATCCGAACTTTCTTTATAAAAACAAACATGTGGGCTACCAATGGTATCATGTTCTACAACAAAGGAAAGATCCGTTCACTTTTCCTAATAGATTCTATAGTCCTATTTCATGATGGCACAATTGTTAAATGCCTTAGTAGTAATCCATTAGAAAAAAATTGAGGGCTTTAACGTAGCTAAAGATACATTTGGAACATTATTATAGGGGGAAGAGGGGATTTTCTATATTTGTGCCGACGTTTCGGCTGACCGCGGGCCGTATTTTGGGCATCACTGGTCTATAGCCTCAATAAGAATAAGAAACAATTATAGAAAACTATATTGTCGCTTGTTAACGGGCTGTAAGAAAAGTCACATTTTAATATTCAACTTAAGTGAAATATCCCCCCCCCCCCCCCCCAACTCTCAAGGAAGGGCAGGCCCAATTCGTCTGCTCATGGCGATAACACAGGAAGGGAACGCGCATGCGCCTCATCAAAAGATAACAGAACAAAAGCCCTGCGAGCGCGTGCTTTGTCCAGCGTCGTGTTGTTGGTGTAGACCGTGTAGACACGTTGGGTCTGTTTGTCTTTCACTGACCCCCGGAAATAGCAAAGGCGTCTCTGAAGGTCAAAGTTGAAACGATTGTAAGCTTCGTTCCAACATATCGGGGACATTGCAAGGTCCTGAATGAGGAATGAGGGGTCATGACGTTCAAGTCTGCATCATTTGAGATTTAAAGGCGCCAGGAAAGAAACTCCCTTTGAAGTTGGACTGACCTAGTCGGTACATTTTACCAATGACCCAGCAGGCCTGCTATAGAGTTTCTTCGCTGTTTATAAACATGACCTTCAATGTAAACCAACATGACCTTCAATGTAAACCAACATGACCTTCAATGTAAACCAACCTTAGTTTTTATACATAGTTCCATTACCGTTATCAGAATCATTAAGATAATTTTAGATGCAAAGTCTACCGAATGGTACAAAATAACAATAATAATAAAATAACCCTTCCAGATTTTGCGATCAACAGCGCAGATGATGTCAAGGTAATCTATTTCATTTCTATGGCCGAAGGTTGATAAAGGTGTGTTGTGGCCAGCACAACGACCAACCGCCTTTACTTTCCCCAAGTATTGTTAGTATTATTACAGTTGGGTTGGATGTACTCGGGGCGTTCTAAAGATCCCCAAAGTCCGAATTCCAGTCTTCACCGAGAATAAATGAGGCGCTCCTTTAAAGTACAGCTGGGGGCCGGGGGGGCGCAATAAGCTCACCTATGCTGTTCCAAATCAAGAAAATTTAGGCACTGGAAATTTAGACACCTGATATTTAGGCAGTAAGAATCGTTATAGTTGCTATTTTTGATAAGTCACCGATAGATAGCCCATAGCCTAAAGATAAAATATACATTAAAACTTTTTAATTATGTTCAAAATTGAGGTCGCTATTAAAGAGTACCTAATTTTCCGGTGCCTAATTTTCCGCCTTGTCAAAAAGTGCCTAATTATCTGGTGCCTAAATTTCCGGGTGCCTAAACTTCCAGACACCGCTTGTTCCAGATCGACATTCCGGTAGAAATCCATAAAGAAACAACAAAACCTATACACTTTAGTCTCGAGGCACAGTGCCGCCACACATATTGTGCACCCAGGACTTAGATAATTATACAGCGTATGGTAAAATAATCACTCTAATTATAGTGTGACTGTGACAAATATATATAGTGATTTTTTTTGTGACAGTACGCAGCGTACGGTGTACCGGCACCTTTTTAAATGTGGGGGAAAAGTTATTACTTTTCTTGTATTTTAACATTTATTATTATATTTTAAAAAAGCAATGAATATATCTATAGATAAATACGAATGTACGCTCTTTATATTAATTGTAAAAAATGTACATTTAACAATCTGTATAACATGTAACAAAAAAATGCTTTAAAAGGCATTTCCTCCTTTAAGAATAAGATGATCACACATAATAACGATTATTTTACTCTTAAAAAATATTAAATAGGAAGGCTGCCTGGTCGTGTGGTATGAGCTCTGGGCCGTCGTTCGGTGGTCTTGAAGGAGGTCCCGGGTTCGAATCCTACCCGCTACCTCCTTCCCCGGTCGTCCTGCGGGAAGTTTGGAGTAGAAAGTAATTATTTTTAGAATCTGAAGGAACATGCAAAACAAACACTACAATGAATGATAAATTTTAAAAGAGGAACTTTTTACCCTGCCCCCCGCCCCACCACGAAGAAAAAATCCTGGTTTAGCGAATGTATAACTCCACACAGTCTATAAAATTCTACTAATATGCCTAGAAATCTACATGTACAAGAAATGCGCACAATGTATTTATTTATTGACTTCTTTAATAAATACGAGAGGAATACCCGCTGAAATATTTGTGTTCATTAAATGAATTGTCTAGAGCTCAAGACCAAAGTAATTTTTTTTTACAATACTTTGAAAAATTATGAAGGTCAAACTCGAGTTTTCTCTGTGCTGCCAGCTAGTAATTCTTTTCCAAAACTGTCCAATTTCTAGGACAATCGTTTGAGTTTTTTTCGAGATCCGTGTCAACCAACTTTTTTTTTAACCGATGAAGAATTTACGAATGGATAAAAAGAATTGTACAAATGGTTGAGCCCTAGAAATCAGACTAAATAGAATGTGTAGCTCCTTGAACCTAACGCTAGAAATCAAGGCTAAATAGAATGTGTAGCTCCTTGAACCTAACGCTAGAAATCAAGACAAAATAGAATGTGTAGCTCCTTGAACCTAACGCTAGAAATCAAGACTAAATAGAATGTGTAGCTCCTTGAACCTAACGCTAGAAATCAAGGCTAAATAGAATGTGTAGCTCCTTGAACCTAACGCTAGAAATGAAGACTAAATAGAATGTGTAGCTCCTTGAACCTAACGCTAGAAATCAAGACTAAATAGAATGTGTAGCTCCTTGAACCTAACGCTAGAAATCAAGACTAAATAGAATGTGTAGCTCCTTGAACCTAACGCTAGAAATCAAGGCTAAATAGAATGTGTAGCTCCTTGAACCTAACGCTAGAAATCTAGACTAAATAGAATGAGTAGCTCCTTGAACCTAACGCTAGAAATGAAGACTAAATAGAATGTGTAGCTCCTTGAACCTAACGCTAGAAATCTAGACTAAATAGAATGTGTAGCTCCTTGAACCTAACGCTAGAAATCAAGACTAAATAGAATGTGTAGCTCCTTGAACCTAACGCTAGAAATCAAGACTAAATAGAATGTGTAGCTCCTTGAACCTAACGCTAGAAATCAAGACTAAATAGAATGTGTAGCTCCTTGAACCTAACGCTAGAAATCAAGACTAAATAGAATGTGTAGCTCCTTGAACCTAACGCTAGAAATCAAGACTAAATAGAATGTGTAGCTCCTTGAACCTAACGCTAGAAATCAAGGCTAAATAGAATGTGTAGCTCCTTGAACCTAACGCTAGAAATGAAGACTAAATAGAATGTGTAGCTCCTTGAACCTAACGCTAGAAATCAAGACTAAATAGAATGTGTAGCTCCTTGAACCTAACGCTAGAAATCAAGACTAAATAGAATGTGTAGCTCCTTGAACCTAACGCTAGAAATCAAGGCTAAATAGAATGTGTAGCTCCTTGAACCTAACGCTAGAAATCTAGACTAAATAGAATGAGTAGCTCCTTGAACCTAACGCTAGAAATGAAGACTAAATAGAATGTGTAGCTCCTTGAACCTAACGCTAGAAATGAAGACTAAATAGAATGTGTAGCTCCTTGAACCTAACGCTAGAAATCAAGACTAAATAGAATGTGTAGCTCCTTGAACCTAACGCTAGAAATCAAGACTAAATAGAATGTGTAGCTCCTTGAACCTAACGCTAGAAATCAAGACTAAATAGAATGTGTAGCTCCTTGAACCTAACGCTAGAAATCAAGACTAAATAGAATGTGTAGCTCCTTGAACCTAACGCTAGAAATCAAGGCTAAATAGAATGTGTAGCTCCTTGAACCTAACGCTATAGAATATTCAAATTTTTTTTCATTTCTTTTGTTTTCTACGACGTGGTAACAATGCTACGAAACTATTTCTAGACTTGAAGTGTGACACTGGCATTAGGAATGAGACATTAATGAAAGTCTTGCATGTAGGTTTGAGGAGTCAAACTTGGATGAGTCATACCAAGGAATGGGGGAAAAATCACTACACAGTATTCCCCTGTGTAATATATATATATATATATATATATTTATAAAAGTTTCACTTTCAGACCTTGTAGTCTATAGCGCAGATGATGTAAAGGTCATCTGTTTCTGTGGTCTACGGTTAACGAGGGTGTCATGTAGCCAGCACAACGACCAACCGCCCATACTTTTCCCTAACTAATGCCAGGTACCCATTAGAGCTGGGTGGACTCAGAGGCGCCCGAAGATCCCTAAATTATAAATCCCAGTTTTCACCAGGATTCAAACCCCGGTCCCCAGTTCGGAAGCTAGGCGCTTTACCACTCAGCCACCGCGCCTCCACATATATATATATTTGTATATATATGTATGTATGTATGTATGTATTGTGTGTGGGGGGGGGGGCTGTGTGTGTGTGGGCCTGTGTGTGAGTATGTACTGATTGGTCAAGTTTACGGGAATAGGCTACTGGTGGATAGGAACCTTAAAATGGCGATCTTTGGCTCAAATAAGCAAGGCGTGCGCAGAAAATGGAAGTTTAGGGATCTGGAAATTTAGTTATAAAGAAAGTATTCATTACTTGGACTCCTAAATTTTGGCTTAATTACATCAATGGTGTTAATGTTAGTTCAAGATGTGTGAGTGTGTGGATGTGGAGTAAAGGGGGGGGGGGGAGAAACAAATAAAGTTGCCGGCTGACTCTATTTGAGTTTTGCCAGCCATGGGGTGACTCCAGCCACATGGCAGCCCCGGGCTCAGAAAGTGTCGTTGGCCACTCTGCCCCCGTTATATCAATAAGGAAGTCAACTTCTGCACGACTGATGGACACTCCTTATCCGCGTCGTAGTCAACTTTGACACCCCCCAAAAAAAAGATGTTTCTTTGTTTTGTAGCTCTGTTTATTAGAAGATGTGTTCAAAGGCTAGGCGTATAACTTTAGGATACGAGAGAGAGAGAAAGTGAGAGAGCGTTATCTTTGTAACTTTTAATATTATATGTGAGAGTTACATTATTACACACTCCTTCATGTTAAAAGTAGAAGATTGCCCCCTCCAACACTGTGTAATAATTGTAACTGTAACCTCACTGTAGAGCACATCCTCCTTGGTTGTCTCATATAAAGGCGTATTAGAAGGAAATAGCTGAACACAAATAACCCCAGAACACTGTTTGACAGTGTAGATCCTGGGAAAGTGCTGGGTTTTATCAGGGAAGTGGGTCTGGGGTCTCCCTGCTTAGAAACTGAGAGTCGATTTGGGTAAAAAGCATGTAAGCCTTTACGAGACTATACATGTATTTGAAAGAAAAATTTTACTATGTTAGTAATTAGAACAAGAATTTTAAACATTTCAATCACAAATAAAGCTGGTTTTAATACTCACATTGTAGCTATTCACGTCTGTGTTTATTGAGTAGAGGAAAATAATCTTCGAAAGGTGAAAGGTCAAGACATGGACTAAAGTGTGCCGATGTGCTAAATAATCATAATTATAATCTAGTCACTTATGGGATTGATATTTCAGCTTATGGCATGTTGAGAATCCGATTTTATGCCAGGGAATCACGATAAAACTAAATAATTCAAAGAAAGCTAAACTGAACGTCAATGTTACCAACTAACTTTTAAAAAAAGCTACAAAAAAAAAAAAAAAAAAGCTAAGAAAATTTGATTCTGCAGTGCTAAGCTTCCTTTATTCTGTACACCGGATACACCAGAAATCTAGCTATTTTCAGATTTCCGCCATAGATAAAAATCACTAATTCGTACAGTGCTGATACAACCTTATTAAATGTTTTTATTTTGTAAATAAATATTTACATGCCCGTAAATTAACATTATTTTTTTTTTGACATTATAAGTATATAAAAAAAAAAATATACATACATAAACACACATGCGTACATATCCCCAGCTTTGATATCATCAAGGGAACATTTAAACAGAAAATACAAGAAAATATTACAGAAAAAACGAGACTAGAAAAAAAGGACAAAAAAAAAACGACAAATACTTTTCTAAATTAAATTGTCTCCCCTATGTTTTCATTTCTCTCCCCCCCCCCCCCCCTCTCTGTTGTAAATACTCTCTTGTTTCTATTTGCCAAAACTCCGCTTCCCCCGTTGAAATTTGAAACAAACCAGATTAGTTTTGATTCTTCACAGAAAACGAGTTATTTTTATTCAGAACTTCTGGTGTTTATTGCTTGTATTACTCAAAGCCTAAGCCATTAATAGCCTCCCTGGACTAAGACAAGTCGATTGGTCACTCGATCTCTAGCGGGGACCCATTTCTCTGACCACTATAAATCTCCTTAAAGCAGTCACGTCCAGAAGTTGTGTTCAAGCGGACGTCGCCTCTCGTGGGTCCACCATCTTTCCTACCATCTCCAATATTTCATGACCCCCTCAGGCCCCATGCCGGTCATTTATTGTTCAGAGATAAGCCCCGGCGGACCACCTGTGGCTATGCCCCTGAACCACTCTGTCCAATATCCGGCTCTGGGATGCCGATCAATCGTCTGATATCTGACAGATGAACAAAATGTTGGAGGCCGCTCACGCCAGGGTCACCCCCCTCCCCCCTCGTCGTATTATAACAGCTCCACTCACTGCACATACGCATAAATTGAAACATACACACATCATGATGTTTAAGTTGACACATACACAAATCGTCATGTTTTAGTTGAGACATACAGACATCATGATGTTTAAGTTGACACATAAGCACATCATGATGTTTAATCACATTTGCATTGACAAATACAAACACTTTTTACTGTTTAAGTTAATACAGACACACATCCTTATGTTTAAGTTGATAAAGACTACTATAGACACACACCATGATGCTTTCGTTGACATACACACATCATAATGTTTAAGCTGACATAGACACAGATCATGATGTTTAAGCTAACAAGTAAGCACATCATGATGTTTGCATTTACATAGACACCCATCATGTTTACATTGACATAGACTCACATCATGATGTGTAAGCTGACACACACATCCTGATGTTTAATTAACATATTAATATAGGCAATGAAATTAAGTCTACAATGTTAGATATACTTTAAAAAAATGTATGGCAGAGAGAAAGTAGTAAAATGAGGGGAAAAAAGTGAAAGAGAAAGAGAGTGAAAAAGAGGAAGAGAGCATCTGAAAAGAGAGAAAGAGATTGAGCAAACGAGAGATAGAAAGTGAAAGAGATAGAGAAAGAGTGTGAATGAAAAAAAAAGAGAGCGAGAGAGATTTTTTAAAGATATATTTCATTGCAAAACCCAGCAGAGCTTAACAATTTTAATCCACTTTTTTTTTTCGATTTTCGGTAATGTCTAGAAACAAACGAAACTTTATTATTTGTGTTTGTCTGTGTCTAGCAATAGAGTGTTGTTAGTATGGTTAGGGTTAGGGTTAGGGTTAGGCTGTAATCAGGCTGTGGTCTGAGTCAAACCACAGATCTATGACTAACAATTGTGTACTAGTACTACCAAGAACTGAACCTAATAACAATGGCACCGTTAACAAACATCAACGCGAGTATTATTAAAATAATAAACATTCACATTGTCAATTATAAGAAAAAAAATAAGTAGGCTACGAGAGTCAGACTTAAACAAGTAACATAAAAATACATGAATAGACGATCCCCCCTTTACGAAAGGAGATAGAGTGCAATCATAAATATTCTACTGTTAATAACTTATGAATGACAAGTAAGGTTCTCCCTTCAGGCCTTGTAATCTAATGGGGCAGATGATGTTGTCGAGCAGGGACAGCACAACGACCTTTACCTTCCTCAACCAAAGTCATTACTAAAGACACCCAGAGTTGGGTGGTCTCAGGGGCGCCCTAAAAAAATTCAGAAATTTAAAATTCCAGTCTTCACCTAGATTCGAACCGAGGACCCCAGGTTCGGAAGCCAAACACCTAGCCCCCCCCCCCCCCCCCCCCCCCCCCCCATGAATGATAGATTTAAACAAAATGGAATATCCTTTCCCCTCCCCAGGAAAATAACTCATGTTAAGTGAATATATAAATCTACAGAGTTAATACTATTCCAATGATAAGTCTATAAACCCAGACTTAGAAGATGGTGCGCAAAATGTTTCTGAATGCACTTTAATTTAACTCTTTCATGAAAAGGAAGCATCCACACCTGAAATTTCCCAGAATCAATGCCCATACATTTAAATCTAATTATAAAGACTAGAGACATTTCTGTTCAAGAGAAAAGTTTTTCAATACCAAATTTAATTTTAGAAAATAATAACGGTGAAACTAGAGTTACCCAGTGTGGCCAAATAGCTAACAATTCTTTTCCCAAAGATATATATCAACTGACAAATATCTAGGGAAATGAGTAGAACCGACTCTGAGCCGTTTTCGAGAAACATGCGCACCCAGGTTCCACGAATTAGAAAATTGAAAAGGGGGATTGTAATAAAAACTTGTTAAATTCTTTTTTTCTTAATATCCTCCCGTCCAAACACAGACACACCAATAATTCGCTCCTATTGTTATAAGTAATCACTTAGGACTGCATTCGGATCTCTTTACTGTTCACAGTACATAAGTATTGACTTACAGAAGTCTAATAAATAATATAAGTCTACATTTTACCTTTACCTATCCCTTAGTCTGTTGGACCGTTGGGGCACCACGCAAGATTCGTCGACCGTCTTTCTCTATTCCTATCTTTTGCCTTAGTTACAATCTCTTTCAATGGCAGGCTCAGCCATTTTTTATTTTGCATTCCCATCGCTTTCTCTGTCCGCCTCTTCTTCTTTTTCCTGGTACTGTTCTCTGAAGGAAGGTTTTTGCGAGCCCCGAAGACGTTGTAATATGGCTTGCGTTTTTTTACGATACATAGCAGATCATCATGGGGTCCAATCGCTGCAGTAACCCTGTCTGTAATCTCTAGTCTTTATAATTAGATTTAAATGTATGGGCAGGCCTTCGAAATATATTCACCATTATAAAATGAAGACATTCTTAAAAAATTATTTTTGTTAAGCATAATCATCTAATCATACTCAGAGCGTGCTGGTCCAGTTCACTGAAGACGCGGGGGCTCTGCAAATTTAACCCGAACCTGCTAGATAGGCAGCCAATTTGTTCATGTAAACTATGGCACTAATTGAGGGATGCTTTTTAACAGGTTCATGCTTTCTTTCAAATGACTTTTGTATAACGCAACTTTCATGCTTATAGCCTGCTCAGTGCATTGTGATCTAATCTCTTTTGTAAACCAGTGGGGGAAGGGGTATCGGAGAATAGGTTTCCGTGTTGTCTTTGGGCGTTCAGCAAACACAAATCAGCAGGTGTCTGGATTCGAACACGAGCCCCCTTTGATAGATAGTCAAGCGGTCTAAGTCTCTGAGAGAAACATTTCACTTTATCGAAACAGTTTTGTTTCTTGAGAGAAGATCACATTCTTCAATTGGGTTGTTCATGTCTATCTGGTTCCGTTTTTTTTTTTCTTAAATGTACAGCAGTAAAATTAACTATTTTTATAGTTAAACCAAAGGAAAAAAACAGAAAACTCTATTTTTAAAATTGATTCTGGGAAGTTTCTAGAAGTGGAAGGGTCACTAAATCAATCTCGCTGTGTCCATTGCTCATTGGATTCGGTGAAGGCTGAACAAGTTACCGCCCATGTCGTCAGTTCTCTCCTCCAGGCAACACCCCAAGCCAAGGTCGAAAATTGTTTCCGGTTCTGTTTCATATTAGTATTAAATGGCGAGGTCAATCTGAAGGTCATTGACACTGGCAAGATTTGTGTTTCAATCTCAAGCCTCACGCAGCCTCACACAGCCTCAAAATTGTCCACTGATCAATACGAAAAAAAAGAAAGAAATTCAAATATGATAACACATACAAAGAAGATTGCTTATAACGCAACCAAATAACACTTTTAGTTAAACAAAATGAACTGCTTTTACTATTCAAATTTCAAAATTGTTGTGGAGTTTCACGATAAACTAGACAATGTCATGGACGCTGAATTGATATGTTTTTTAAATTTTTAAATATATCGCAACTATTGAATTCTCATCTATGGCGGGTAACTGTAGATAAAATAAAACTTTTTGGTGTATCCGGTGTAAAGAATCTATTGTATATAAATATATATATTATATTCGTAATTTTTTTTCTGTGTAGAGTCTAGTATTGCATACCCATTTCTACATATCGCTTTCTCTTTTGTCTCTTACTGTGTTTCGGTGCTTAAAGAATGTAAATGGATCTTGAGAATGATACAATAAGTAAAGACGGCCCTGATCCTGAACTGACACATCACTAATTCTCTCACTTGCCGTAGACATAAAAATAAGAAAATGTAACCAATTATTACTTTCAGTGTGCCTAGGACAACTAAGAAACTTTTACGATTGAAACCACAAAGGTTAAATTTATTAAATGCAATTCTTTATTTGCAATTTAGACTCAGTATGGTTTTTAAAGCCCACATATCGAACTTTCTTCCGTTTTTAAGCACTATTTAAACTTTTTTTTTTATGATTACACATTTCTCATTGGTGCAAAACTTGCATTTGTAGACATTGTCTATAATATTTTTTTTGTATTAGGAAGCCGCCATTGACGTGTTTTTGTGTGTAAAAAAATTTAAAAAAAAAAATAAATAAATATAACTTTATTACTTTGTGTGTTGAGCGTAAATGCAAAAAAAAATAAAAAAAAAAAAAAAAGAATTCCTGGGTATGAGAGAGTTACGACGTCCAATCGATAACAAAAGAAAAAAAGACGGTCCGACCAAAAACTACAATGTACACTATGTTTACATATAGGGCTGCATAAACGTCAACTATTGTATGTAACAACAATTTATGTTTTTTAACGGGTGGCGACGGGAAAGATTAAAAAACGAGACTAGAATTCTAAGTTCCAAGGCATGAGTTTGAGTACGGGAGGTCGACATAATAAAATACTCAGAAAGACACAAAGATAAAGGCACATTCCTCGTTCCATATGCTAGGACAAATTTGTACAAGTGCTCCTTCTGCCCTAGTGCTATTAGAGCATGGAACGGGTTGCCTGAGCTAGCCAGGAAAACCAGTGACTTGGCAAAATTTAAGTCATTGGTTAATATGCATGACTAAATGCATGACGCGTAGGACGTAATCATATTCTTTTTTGAAGTTAGGTCTGTATTATATAAGATGAGATAAGATAAGCGGGCCGTTCTAATTCGACGCAACAAACTAGAAATCATGAGCCACAATTAGGTTAGGGGAGAGTTAAAATGGGAGGGGGGGGGGGAGTTTCGGCCAAAATTTTATGTGAGCGTTCGATGCGCAGGATACAATAAAAAAAGGCTCATGCCGAAAAGCCTCAAAGAGCTTATGAAATATTTGGATAAAGAGTTAAAAAGTTGATAACACTCAGAGATGTAGGGACGGAAGATGGAGGAAAAAAAAAGGGGGTTGGGGATAAATGATACCGGTAACCGAAATTACGGGTAAAAAGTTGGAAAGGGTAGCGTTATAAATGGCATTGCCAATTAGATGTAACATATGTATAAAATTCAAAGTACGAGATTTTTTAAGGGAGATGGGGGTGGAACAGACTGTAGAAAGTAAAAGTAGGACCAGCCGAAAAAATATCATAACGCGAAACAAATATTTCAAAATAACTGAAAAGCTGTTTGGATTAGGTAGTAAATTATCTTCAACTGTGAAGAAACATCCGAAAACAGTAAAACATCTTACAAACATTTTTACTAGATGTTTGGAGCTACAGACCAAAGACCGATCATCAACTAACACATTGTCAAATACAAAAGAAGAAACAGCGTGAATGAATTGATCTGGGGACTAGATCGAAGGCCTTTGTCAGGTCAATGAACGCAATATACAAAGGCATCCTTTGTTCTCTGCACTTTTCCTGAAGCTGGCGGATGGAGAAAATCATGTCAATCGTGGATCTCCCTGAACGAAAGCCGCATTGTGATTCTGGATAGACCCGATCAGCGAGTTTTTGTAGCCTGGGAAGTATCTCGAACAAAGACTTTGCCTACAATACCTAGGAGGGAAAGTCCCCTGTAATTGTTGCAGTCGCTTCTGTCACCTTTGTTCTTATACAGTGTAACGATTTTAGCATCCCGCAGGTCTTGTGGGATCAGTAGCGTCGCAGGCTCTGCTAGGCTGTAGCGCAGTGTGCCACAATCTGCCTTTAGGGTCACCAGCTCCTGATTGTTCCTCAGGGTTGTCTCCCGAAGCCTTTCCTTAGTTTGGGTATAGCCGCAAGGCAGCGGAGATTTGGATTCGGAGTTTTCCTTCTCCTAGATAGGTAGCCAACCAAGGCTAACGAGCCCCTCCTGCTCGAAGCCGACTGGTTTGGGCGCCAGCTTTCTCGCCTTTGCCCCTTCTCCTGTCTGTGGTAACGGTTCCGCCAGGCTCCGTATCTGAACCACACGTTAAGCCCAGGAGTTGGACTGGTTGTCAGAGGCTATTTGAGACTCATGCCATTGGAAGCATTTAATAGAAAATGATGGGCTTAAGACCATTACCACTTCCGGCGTTAATAATCTTGCGGAACCTTAACAACCTTGCGGACTAGAGTAACACAATTAGTAAAATCATTAAATTTAGACACTCTTCAGGATAGAAGGTTTAAAAGTAAAGTAGCAATAATACATAAAACACTGAACTATAATTTACAAATATAATACTAAGACACCAAGGTGAAGGTACATTTCTTATCCCGTATGCTGGGATACACTTAAAAGTTATTCTTCTCTGGCGCCAATCGAGTATGGAACTTTTCGCCTAAATCGTCAAAAATAAAACCGATGACTTAGCATGAAGAGACGAAGTCTAAAATTAACATAATTACATTTACACATGCATTTCTTTTCTTTTTTCAATTTTAGCTTTATCATCCTAGGAATCCTTGGGCATTAGGTCTCTTTTCTTTACATCTTTATTGGGCTTTATGTTGTTTTTTTTTTTGTTTTATTTAATGTGGCCTTTATGTGTTAAGAAATTTAAATTTACAAAAGGGCGGAAAAGGAAGGAATTGAGCTTATTGTGAACTAATAATATCAATTCATGATTCATAACAGCCAAACAAGAAAAGTATTATTAAACCAAGAAATACGAATTGTTTTTAGATAAAACAAATTTTTTTATTATAATACTATTGAATTGTTTACTTTTTAAAATTATAATTTTATTATTGTTTTTAATATATAACATTCTGACTATACATATTGTTACGATTCTCCCTCCTTTTCTGACCTTCTGTAAACACGGCTAAACACAACACCATACATCAACACATCAAGAACTTGACAACAAGGCTCCAAATAATCTGGTACTTTAATAATGAGTGAATAAGTAGATAACAGCCAATACTAGACAATTGGCGTCAAACACATCAACAACTAAAATGTCACTCTGTACATCACCAACTTAAAGAACTCTACTGTCTCTCTTTCTGGACTTGTACATCAACACATCAGGACTCAACCAGGCCCGATTTCATGGCGACTAACTGTGCTGGTCTCGACGCTCTCCGGTCTTGAACTCCCCCTTTTCTATCCACTGTGTCACTCGTACACGCAGGCTTTCGATCACATGACCATAACATTGGTCATATTTGCGTGTAATCATGTAATCGTAGTACTGTCCCTTGTCCATGGCCCCCGCTGACCTGAGTGATTCTCGTGTGTGTCAACTGAGCCTATAGTTAACCCTTTTGCGCCGCCAATAGGGTCATAACAATATTTAGCGAAACTATTTAATGACAATGAAAGAGTTACCTAACTTTAACCAGTTTAATGGTACAGAAATAAGGATAACGTTTCTTTTCTACTTATATTTATGTAAGAAATATAATTTGCTGGCCTCCTTCGGTCGTAGAGCGACTACGGTTCTTCTCGAACACTTTTTCATCTGGCTGTAGAGCCCTATTTTGGATTTTTTTTTTTGAGAGACACTCCGTCCACAAATATCGCAGGTTAAGGTGGCTTTCGTTTTGGTGGTAGAGGAGCTGGCCATTTCTCGCATAGTAAGCTTGTCTTCCAGAGTGAAGGCCAATTTAATATGGGATAACGCCCGTTGGATGCTAAGTAAGATTATGTGATATTTTGAAACATTTAATCCTTGTAGTCAACACATTTCTAAAAATATATTTGACAATATTGACTTACAATTATAGGCCCGGGCGAAATGAACGCTTTTGTACCATTCTGTTATGTGTATGTGTGTTTGTGTTTCCCAGGGGATATAGAAAGGGAGTATTTATTATTAATTGCCGAGATAGATAGACAGATAGATAGATAGATAGATAGATAGATAGATAGATAGATAGATAGATAGAAAGAGAGAGAGTGCATTAACTCTTTCTCTCCTAATTGACGATACCATCGTTGATTCCATCAGAATGTGGTAAATAATTACGGAGAGAAAGAGTTTAATGTTACTCTTGTAGAATGATGCAAGTTGTCGTAAGCTGTGTTCAGCAGGCCAGACGACTCCAGGATGCTCGAGTGTAAGGTAAGTGTAGATAGATAGATAGATAGAGAGAGAGAGAGAGAGAGAGAGCATTATTTTAATGTTACTCTTGTAGAATGATGCAAGTTGTCGTAAGCTGTGTTCAGCAGGCCAGACGACTCCCAGGATGCTGTGTTCAGCAGGCCAGACGACTCCAGGATGCTGTGTTCTGCAGGCCAGATGACTCCCAGGATGCTGTGTTGAGCAGGCCAGACGACTCCCAGGATGCTGTGTTCAGCAGGCCAGACGACTCCCAGGATGCTGTGTTGAGCAGGCCAGACGACTCCCAGGATGCTGTGTTCAGCAGGCCAGACGACTCCCAGGATGCTGTGTTGAGCAGGCCAGACGACTCCCAGGATGCTGTGTTCAGCAGGCCAGACGACTCCCAGGATGCTGTGTTGAGCAGGCCAGACGACTCCCGGGATGCTCGAGTGTAAGGACGTGTTCTGAGAGTCAAATTTCTTTCAGTTTATTTCGTCACAGCTAAAGCGAAATAAATGTTCTATATAGTTTTGTTCACAAAGAAGTTATTCCCGTTATTTCACATTTTATAAACTAAAATAGAATACTTCTACAGAGTTTTTTGTTTTTCTCTACCAGTAGTTTGGTTCTACTAGTCAACGACCGTCAACACATGGTAGCTACGCTACTGTTCAGTGTAATCTGTTTATCTGGATGATGACTCCCATTTGACCCTTGTTGTGGAGAACACTAGGTATTAACAGCACCTTGGAGGGTTTTTATATGTAAAACAACCACTGAGTAGTTACAATATATTGTCCAACTAGCACCGTAAACTTGAATTGAAGGCAACACCAACAAATAGAATAGTACCCTGAACTTGTGGCCTATTCTTGATTTACTTCCTTGCTGTGTCCTAACAATTGTCAGTTTCGTTTCCATTCAAGTACAGTGGCAGTGAAGATGCTATTTTAAATGACTGTGTAACTGAATGAGGAATGGCTGCCAGGTTGCCCGATTGTTCGATGGTCACAATGGTTTCTGGTTTGAACCCTGCAACCAGCTGCCATTCCATCTTCCTGCGGGAGGTTTGGACCAAGATGAATTTATCTTCAGATTTGAAGGAACAACCTGAACATCCCAAACAATGTAGACTCAAACCCTGGTACTTCACTATGAAAAGTCTTGGACGATTGTGTAAAGACAATATCTAATCGTGGGCGTGGTGGCGTGGCCTCAGAACCGAGGGGTCGAGAGTTCGAATCTCAGTGAAGACTGGAATATTGCAGTAAGGGGATGCCCCGAGTCCACTCAACTCTAATAGGTATCTAGTGGAAGTAAAGGCGGTTTGTCGTTGTGCTGGCCACATGACACGTTCGGCCGCAGCAACAGACGAGCATCCCCCCCTCGTAAATCGCATGGTTTTCAATAGGGACCTATTTGTACTTAATATCTAATATATACACCTTCATTAAAGTATCATTTCGTGGATTTGTTACTTATTATGATTATTAATTAGTTATCTAGACAATTGGCTTTCATTTTATTACTTTTTGCAAATAAACTATTTATTTTATGCAAATAGCACGCAAAAAAAACAACAACTTTTGTTTTTTTTAAAACATCTCGTATATTTAGTGTATTAACATCTTTGCTAACAGTTGCCTACGCCGGATATTCAGAATTAGGTGGCCAGAAAAAGATATATACTGTCAACGTGAGGTAGAGAACTAGGAAAATAGGCAAACCCAAGAAGACTAAATGTTACAGACTCGCTTGAGACTCACTGTGACAAGAAGTGATTTCATAGTCACAAAATTATCTCGTGCCTTTAACACGGCGGGAAAGTGATCGGTCTGTAACTGACCACGAAGTAAAAACCTCAGTACCTTTTTGGCCTTTGTAGAGTACGGACGTATATGTTGTCGTCAACTGCACTATGTCTGTCGTAACGTTTTAGTTCTTTCTGATTATTGGAATAGTCACAGTATTTTATGATGTTAAAATCCCGGGCATGCTACGACCCTGCCTCATAGTGGCGCCCGGGTGGAAACGACCGTAGGAGAAAACGATTAGGCTAAAGGGTAGCAAAACAAGACTCCCGTGGGGGTGCCTAATGGGGTGCGAGAGCATCCTCATTGCACTGTGCGGAGTTGTAAAAAAGCTCCCACAACCTTGTCAACATCCAGGCGCCGTTCCTCGTAAATGGCGTGTCCTGCACGGTTAGCCTGGTATAGAAAACGAAAATGGCAGGGGTCCCGGTGCACGCGTTCTCTGGCCACGAGTCTGACACCCGCCAGACAGAAAAGTGTACACTGTTCTCATTCAGGCCGGTGAGAGGGAGCTCTTGTTCACTTTTGTTGGCTTAGAGATCCAAGAGCCGAAGGTTCAACTCTACCTGACAGTTTCAAGAAGAAGAAGAATGATGATAACATTTGGGGCTGGATGAGTCAAATAACTTTTAATTTTTTAAGCTTATTGCCTGCTACAAAGTGTCTTGTTCAATGTATTTAGTGCACTGTATTCTTTGCGTGAGTAATAGGCTCTGAGAGATATCCTCGTTGGGAAAAATAAACACCAAGGCATGTCTATTAACTACGCACTCACGCAACCCAACAGCTGAGTTACGCCAAGCCATCATCGCAACTGGGAATACTGGAATGACATGGGAGCAGATGAAGAAAGCTGCACAGAACCGAGCTGGGCGGAGAGTAGTGGTTTCCGCTCTATGCTTCCTTGTAGGTTCACAGGAATGAGCACTGCCGTTATGTCTCCATACTATCTTCGCGTAATAGACATTTTCATAAATCTGAACAAGTCTTTCAAAACTAAGAATTTTGGCACCCTCCCCTTTCCCAAACACACTAAACAAATAGTTCAACATGAGCTTAAAAGACGTGTTCTGCTGCTGACATAACTAAATCACCGCTTAACCCATTTGTCAGGGTTTGAGGATTTTTTCCGATATATTATACAATGTCAAGGACGCTGAATTGAACTTCAATGTTGCCAACTAAATAAACGGAAGAGCTTATAAAAAATGATTCTGCACGTGCTAACATATGTCAACAATGTTCATATAAATAAAACAAAAACACATAGCGTATCACCAGTTCGTTTATTCTGAACACCGGATACACCATAAAGCTAGCTATGTAGAGTTGTTTTCTGCAAGGTATGAAAATCTCTTATAATGTCGTAACGTAAAATAGATTGTATATCTCTGTGCATGTCCTTCAAGCCTCTACACCCCTCCCCTACTTTATGTTCACTCTTCAACAAGTTCCTCCCCCTCTCTGTCACCGCATCAAAATAACTCCAGACTCTCAAATGTTTTTATTTGCTATGCAAATGAGTAATAACATGTTTCGTAGACTAGTGTCATCATGCGTGTTTATCGCAGCTTTGATCTTGGTATAAGGGAAGATTTTGTTCCTAAATCAGACTTCTGGTTATTGATTTTAATAAGAAAAGTAGGAACTTCAATAAAGGGAGATTAGTCTTCATATTGCTAATTTGTTCTACTAAAATCGCCTTTCTCATCTTAGTTTTTACGGTACTCATGAACAGTCTTATGATTTCAAAGTTCGTCGTCATTCTATTTCACTGCTATTCAGACTAGAAATGAAAAAAAAACAACAAAGTGTACTTTTTTTCTTCTTTTGCTCACCGCTAGTATCTAAGTCTCTCTCTCTCTCTCTCTTTCTCTCTCTCTCTCTCTCACACACACACATATATATATATATATATATAATTCTCTTCGTAGTCCAACCGTGCGGGACAACACGAAGAAAAGAAGCCATGAAAAGATAACTACGTCGACTCGTGTGTTAGGTTTTATCAAGATTGGTCAAAAAGGTTTTGATTTCTATGCGGAACATACATTTGCGTATGCATTCAAACATACTCCTTAAATCAAATTATACGGGTCGACCGGCGGCGTAGCATACGCCGCTATTTTTAGTATTTAGTGACGGGTGAATACAGAGTAGATTACTTGTTCTCTTTCCATGACTTCTTGGTCACAATGGTTAAGTCCGGCCCTGCTATTTAGTGACGGGGGAATGCTACTTGTTCTCCCCTCCCCTCTTTTTTTTTTTTAGCATCTAAAATTACGTGGGGTAACTCTAGTCCGTCCGACTTACAGAAATAAAAGAGTGCCATCTTTCCATTACTTTGTGTTACTTTCATGAGCCATGCTGCGAATTATAAATATAGATACATTCGATGACTATGTCATCTAAATGGGTAAGCCCCATTTGCATAGGCTACTTTCATTTTAATGTGAAAATTAAAAAGTGTTAAGGAAAGTTTTGGATCCACTGAGATCAGTGGAGAGGTGTGGTTGTAGCCCTTTGCTCCCCTGGGGACTCACAATACTACTTAAGTAAGTAGGTAAGTATTCATCAGTATAGCCTCACTATTGAGTCATATATAAAAACGGGTTACATATTTCATTTTAAAAACAAAAGGATTTCCTTTCTGAGAAAATAAAAAAAACCTTTGTTTGTTTGTTTTGTTTGTTTGTAAAGTATTTTACATTTACACCGTATGACGAGCAGCCATCCTTTGCACCGGTGATTCCCAAAGTGTATATATAGACCTCAGGGGTGTACGATGAATTCCAAGTGGTCAGACTAGACCAACAGTAGACAAAGTGAAAAGTTAACAAGTGTCTACGATAGTCGATACTTTACATTCTTATTTCCCATCAATAGAATTACTTGAAACAAACATATAGGATTTGTACCTTTAAATCTCTACTCTCTACAAACGTTTACAATAGGAATTCATGCTGATTCTGTCAGCTAGTAAACGCAACAACAAAAACATTTAGCAATATTTTTCTAGTGATTCCTTCTTTCACCTTCACTTTCACCTTCACCTTCACTTTTACTTTCACCTTAACTTTCATCTTTACTTTCATCTTTACTTTCATCTTTACTTTCACCTTTACTTTCACCTTTACTTTCACCTTCACTTTCATCTTTACTTTCATCTTTACTTTCATCTTTACTTTCATCTTTACTTTCACCTTTACTTTCATCTTTACTTTCACCTTTACTTTCACCTTTACTTTCATCTTTACTTTCATCTTTACTTTCATCTTTACTTTCATCTTTACTTTCACCTTTACTTTCATCTTTACTTTTACTTGCACGTTTACTTTCACCTTCACCTTCACTTTTACTTTCACGATACTTTCACCTTTACTTTCACCTTCACTTTCATCTTTACTTTCACTTTTACTTTTACCTTTAGTTTCACGGTACTTTCACCTGTCCCTGTTAGACCGTTGGGACAACAGTCTCTCCATTCCATTCTTCTGTCTTTTGCCAGGATGGGAGTCTCTTACATTGAATTTTCTGTCTATTCTTTAATGTTGTCCTCTCATCGTTTTGTCTGCATCTCCTTCATTCTCCTGGTACTGTTCCCTGCAGGAAAGTTTTTGTGAGTCTCGATGATATCATTCTGTCTGTACAGTCTTAATATATATATGCTACATCTACTATAAGTGCTACATCTACCCTATATGCTACATCTACTCTCTATGCTACATCTACTATAAGTGCTACATCTACTATAAGTGCTACATCTACTATAAGTGCTACATCTACTATAAATGCTACAACTACTATATATGCTACACATACTATAAGTTCTACATCTACTTTATAGTCTACTTCTACAATAAGTGCTACATCTACTATAATGCTACATCTACTATAAGTGCTACATCTACAATAAGTGCTACATCTGCTCTATATGCTACATCTACTACAAGTGCTACATCTTTACAAGTGCTACATCTTCACAAGTGCTACATCTTCACAAGTGCTACATCTACTCTATATGCTACACCTACTATAAGTGCTACATGTACTATATATGCTACATGTACTACAAGTGCTATATCTACAAAAGTGCTACATTTACTCTATAAGCTACACCTACTTTAAGTGCTACATCTACAGCATACAAAAACGTCATGTTAACCTTTTGTTCTATTCTAATCGCCAACACATTGTTAAAAAAAGGGAACTGACCAGTCGCTTAGAAGATGGACTAGGTCTGGGTCTGCTCCATAAGAGGATACGAAAAAAAGGTTTGTTTCAAGTGGACCGTTGGATAAGGAAGCCATGTCACTGATAAGGTAAACAGGGGGACCGTGTGGGTCCTTGTTGCCAGAAACAAAGCTCAAAGGCTTTAGTGACCCCACAGACTGACTTCAGTAGCGATAGGGATGGCCAAACGTAACAATCTTTAAGGTTGTAGTTATACCGATGTCCATACAATAATTTAGTTACTATATTGACTACGTTACTATACTAACAACACTAGTAGCGCTAGGGATATCTATGCGTGTGTAATAACATACAACGATCTTATCTTATCTTATCTTATCTTATCTTATATAGTGACTCTCTAGGAAAACAAAGTTTTTTTTTCAAACTACTTCTTTTTTATTTTTATTTTCAATATTTTTGTAAGAACCTCGGACCTCCATTTTTTCTATTTCTAATTAAAAAATGTCTTCTAATCTCAGCTAAACCAGCGCCTGATTTTGTATGTCATATAGGCATATGCATTATATGAGATTTAAAATGCGACAAGTTACAGAAATTGAAACAATTGTGGTAAACAGGCTGTTAAATAAATTCAACACAAATCAAAAGAAGAGAAAGGGAGAAGTGGGCACTGCGGGTCAACCTTAGTAGAACATAATGATACATAAAACACATAACTAGAACATGATTAATTTATGAATAAGTGACCATTATTTTGATGAAGAGGGTGTTGTCATTTGGCTTTGTTTATTTATATAAGTTGCATGACCTCCCCTGATCATCATGGACAATAAATGTGTGTGGAGTCTAATTACTTACCTAGACTATGAGTTTGTGTGGCGGGTAATGACAGAATGTATGGATTGAAATAATAATGAGGCTGGGATGCCTCTAGAATGATCGTGTGTGTGCGAGTGTGTGTGTTTACATATGTGTGTTTACATATGTGTGTGTGTGTGTGCGTGAGCTTAAAAAAACAAAAAAACAAATGTGAATGCTCAATTTAAGAATGACTGAGGTCTACTTCTATTATTTCATCCCCCCCCCCCTCAAAAAATATATTTTCTTATAAATTATAGAAACTCGAGAGATATCCTTACATACGTGTGATAATTTAAGAGATGCATGTTAATAAGACTTCAAGTCCATGTTCTTTCCTGGCCGCAGTGGGCAAGTTCTGCCACACTCTAATAGTTCTTGAAAAGAAAGAGGTCTTTTGTGAGTATGTCCAAGAATACGGTATGAGAAATATATTTTTTTATTGCATTATTTTAAAAACAGAATTAACTTAAAATTATATTTGGATTACGTTTTTAATTACGAGACTCAAGAGTTATGGCACTTAACTATGCTACTTTGTTTTCAGTTAAGTAAAATATCGATATCTATTACATATCTATGTATAACCGAGCCAACGTGATCTTCTGTGCCAGAAGAGCATAGATACTGTGCATATTGGTCAGTTTCAAAACTTCCGTATCACTTCAGACATTATGCGCAGAACGCCTCGCAAGTGAAAAAGTTGTGATTTATGCGCTTGTGCATGTATGTTGACTAGTTGTTGTTGTTGTTTTTTTTATAAAGAGAACCCACTAAACAGATGCTATAGATAAGCATTTTGTTTACCTTGATCAGTTTGGTATTTTCCCAGACATCGTTAGAGAGTTAAGCAAATCTCTAACTAACTTTAGCAACATCAAAGGATGATATAAGGTATGGACAAAAGCTATCGGACCTCAGATCAGCAAGTGTGCCCCGCTCAAGTTAAACGATGGCATGATCATTGTGTAGAACACTACAAGCTCGAAAACGCTATCTCGTCAGCAGCTTTGTCTAACTTCCCGACCTTTCCAGTTTTGAACGAATTAGATAAAACACCGTCGGCAAAGGAACTGAGCGCAGCCATTAACATGCTGGCACGTTGGAAAGCATCCAGAGTCAGAGGCGTAGTGAGCGAAACGTGCGCCCAAGGCAAGGTACTTTATTGGCGCCCCTCCTCCCCCATTTATCATGAACATATTTAGGCGACTCTCTGTATTTGGCGCATCCCTGAGGCATTGTGCACCCTTGCCCCCCCCTCACTACACCTCTGCCCGGATGAGATGGAAATCCTGCAGAAACCGTTCAGGCTGGAAAGCAGGACTTACTGAAGCCACTCCGAGAACTACTTATCCTTTTTTGGGAACGGTCCCAGAGGATTTAAAAGATGCAAACATTGTTGCCATTTAATAAAACAAGGGCGACCGCTCTGATCGTAACATGTACAGAAGCATTCACTACTAAGCTTTGTTGGAAAGACTTATGCAAGAGTACTACAAAAATGGCGCATTAGAGAAAATCGGCTGTCCAAATAAGCATCTTGTCATGAAAACATGCAGGGCACTGTACAGTTTCACAATGTCACCTGTAAGCCATCAAGATAGGGTTAAAAGAAAGATGTGTTTAGGCCCAACACTATCTATTTTTGGGATTGTAATCGCCACCACTTCTATATCCTTGGAAGATGGAGTATAAGCCTATATCATAGTAGATCCAATGGAAGTCTGATTAACCTGGCTAGAGTTAGAGCCAAAATGAAAAGACGGCGTATGTCAACTATGGAACGGTGTGGCCTTCACCTCCCATTCACGCTTAGGATTGCAAAAGGTATGTTAAATGCTTTGCATCTGCATGTCAAAGAATTCAGTCTTACAACAGGTCTCACCAAGTTTCTGGCACAAGAAGTCACAGAAGTACATGTGGTAAGTACCGGGCATCAAGCCTTTACGATAGTGCAGGAATTACCCGTGGTAAGTATCGGAAATCAAGCCTTTACGGTAGTGCAGGAATTTACCTACCTGGGATCAACTATTCATTCAGGTGACAAGCAAACAAAAATCGTACGATTAAAAGTATTGTCGGTAAAAAAAAATGCGTAAAAAATGATAAAGTGGATGAACCGTAAAATATTTTAGACTTTTAAAATATTTTTTGGAGTCCCCGGGGCAGTAGCCTCTCCTGCCCTGCCCCAAATCCGACCCTGTATTGTCGTGCACAATATATATATATATATATATATATATATATATATATATATATATTCCCCTCGATATAACGGTAAAGTGCTGTGTGCGTTTCCCGAAGCACTTCGTGGACCGTGGCGCTACTCAAGCGATCACGCTTCTAACGTAGCAGCCCCCACTGCTAGATTCTACAGTCCCAGTAAAAACAACCAAAATCTCTTTTTTTTTTCTTTCTCGTCTTCATCGTCGCTACTTCCACTGTTGTCCCCGCGCGCTGAGCAGACGGCACGAGGAGGGTAGGCCGGCAGAGTGAAACACTCTAAAAACTATAACTCAAATCACTGCCGTTTTAGTTTTGGTGACCTGTCGCGTATGCTAAACAGGTGTGTTCTGTTGGCTGGACCATTTGCTTGGATTATAGAATCTACAGTCTGTTGTTTTTTAATTGGACAAACTTGTTATTGAATTGTGTTATTTCTTAAGGATCTTGTAATCAGGATGTAAGTAGCATCAATTAACTCTATATTGGACTAATTCAATTAGTCTTGGGACTTGCGATGGTATAGTTTTTAAATAGGTTTTTTTTAAGAGTATTAATATCGTGAGATTTACAAGAACTTTACATTATACCCATCTCTAGATCTATTAATTACTGTTACTCATAAAAAAAAACATCTCAAAATATATAGATCGAGATTCTAGTTCTAGATGTTATATAAATGAATATCTATCAATTAGTGAATCTCCATAGTGGCAAATTATTTTTTTAAAGTATCAATTGGTTTTACAATTTTTATTATCATTTTCTTTCTTTTTTTTTTTTTGCTAATTAACAACAGAGTTATAGACTACCTTTAGTAAAATCACTACATTTAGAGACATTTCATGACAGAAGACTAAAAAGTAAAGTTTCAATAATTTATAAATCAAGATCTATAACACTGAACCATAACTCACAAATACAAAAACACAAACCAAAAAAATACTAAAAAAAAGACAAAAAGATAAAGGCACATTTCTTATACCATATGCAAGGACAAATTCGTACAAGTGCTCCATCTCTACAAGAACCATTACAGCATGGAACAAGTTACTTTGAATCAGCTAAGAAAACCAATGACTTAGCAGAGTTTCTAAGTTTATAACTGACATGTAAACGCGTAGGAGGTAATTATCTTCATTCCTGAAGGGACGGCTCAAATGTATAAGATAAGAGAAGTTAATATGTAAATGACTTTGTTACAAATAGTTCATTTGACATTCTTCCATTTTAAATTTATGAAATTATCTCTCCTTCGCTTACTCGTCTATTCCTCGTCGGTGGGTAAAACGCTAATTATTCAAATAAAGTTTTGGCGAAATAGGTGTGTGTATTGGGGAGGGCGGCGGGGGAAGCGCAAAGCATCCCATACCCCCCCCCCCCCTATCTCTCCAGGGGGTCAACATTCTAGTATTTATAAACAGTGCGTGCGAATAGAAAAATAAAAGAAACTTGATCTAGATATCAACACGCAGTCTTTGAATTCAATGTTATGAAAGAAAAAAAAACAACATAAACTGAAGTATTGGAGGATCTAGGTCTTTTGTTTAGGACACTGCGAAACTGCGTCTCCTATTTCTGTGCTGTTTTTTTTTTTTTTTAAGGAACTGCAGCTTTCTTGTTTCTTTTTGGTTTTTTGTTTTTTCTAAGACTACATCCACTTTCTATATTGTTTTTCTTAAGTTTTTTTTTTTTTTTAAATCACGTACCGTTTTAAAACAGTAATAATACTAATAATAAAGTGAATCATAATCTTACTACTTTATTGCAATCCACTGTGTTACAAAATAAAAAACTGAACCTTTTATTTTTTATTTATTGATGTTTATGAATTGAAAAAGGTACTTGAAATTTAACAATTATTTTATTTTTCATAGACTTAAACTAATAAAGAAATTCTCAGATTCTCAGAAAATGAAACAAAACTATAAGTATTCAACTTTTGTATAAAAGAGACAGCGAGAGAATGGTCTTTGCACTTCTGTTTAATCCCAGTTATTGACTGTCTTGTTGGAAGCGTGTCTTGGATAATTACCTGAGGAGGATGTCTTGGAGAACTTCTTACAGGGTTATCTTTAAGAGGTCTCTCGGAAGGGTGTCTAGTACGTGTGTCTCGGAGAGGTGTCTAATACGTGTGTCTCGGAGAGGTGTCTAGTACGTGTGTCTCGGAGAGGTGTCTAGTAGGTGTGTCTCGGAGATAAGATAGTGGGAGTGTCTCGGAGAAGTGTCTGGTACTTGTGTCTCATAGAGGTGACTAGTACGTGTGTCTCCATCGAAATTAGAGCTTGAATACCATTAAAAAAAAGGAAAAAAAAAACCTAGTGAAAAGGTATGTGTTAACTCATCCAACTCAGTTGGTCCTGTGTGCAGACAAAACAACAACAACAAAAAAAAAACAACACTACGTGTCAAAGGTTAGATTACGTCACACACAAAGCTCACATTGACATCGCCTTCACAACAGTGACCTCAAATTAACCCTTGTAAGATCATTTTTATCATTTCTAGATAACAACCTAAAAACAATGACAGCTTTTCCCGATGGAGGCCGCTAATGCCTCGCAACTGGTGTTTGTTTGTGTAAACAATACGAATGATCATTGATCTCCGAGTGATCGGTCCACTGAGCAACCCTTCCCCGAGGTTACGGGGACCACGTGACTGAACCAGTGATTATTCTCATACAATTAAGTTCAGACAACGAGAGTAGAAACAGGGACGATAACCTTTTGTTTCGTTTAGTTGGCTGTTATGATTACACCTTTTTAAAATATCAGACTCCACAATTGAAGAGAGTTGAGAACAAGAACGTGACATATCACAATATACATCTGGGTTTTTTTTAGTGGTCGAAAATGTCTCCTTTAAATCCGCTGCATCACGTGCTGTGTCGTGCGGTATGCACTTCGGTCTTTCGTCATGATGGACCAGGGTTCAAACCCTAGCCGCTTCCATCACTTGCCGTCCTGCAGGACTAGAATGGAATCATCTTCAGATCTGAACGAACGTCTGGACGTGTAAATCAAAAAAACATGTCTGTGGCTCGTGTTGTGCAACGTGTGGGTCGTGTCAAATACAATGTCTTGTACTCATGCCCATTGGAGGCATTAGGCAGTCATTGCGCGAACTCCACTGGGAAGTAGACACTCCTACATTCATCACTTAAAGTGCCAGCTATTTGGGGGAGTCGAGGCGCGGTGGCTGAGTGGTAAATACTTTGGCTTCCAAACTAGTGGTCCCGGGTTCGAATCCTAATGAAGACTGGGATTTTTACTTTCGGGACTTGCGAGTCCACCCAGCTCTAATGGGTACCTGACATGAGTTGGGGAAAGATAAAGGAGGTTAGTCGTTGTGCTGATCTTTAAACGTGAGACACAGAAACAGATAACCTTTACATCATCTGCCCCATAGATCATAGTTTGTGGGGACACACATAGATCAAGAAATCGAAAGTCACAAAAAGGACTGGATTGAGCATAAAATGCGAAGAACAGCAGACATTATTGCAAAACAAGCTCTAGACTGGAACCCACGAGAAAATTTGAGAGACCAAAGCAAACATGGAGCACCTGTAACCCACTAAGGGGAATGGCCTAGAAAAGATTCCGATGGCGAAGTATGGTAGCGGCTCAAAGCTCCACTAGAAGTCAAGAGTATTAAGTCAAGATGTCAACTGGCGGGAAGTAAATGTGACACTACTCTAAGTGTCTCTAAATCACCTTTTAAGATACTACTCTAAGTGTCTGTAAATCACCTTTTAAGATACTACTCTGTCTCTAAATCACTTTTTAAGACACACTACTCTAAGTGTCTCTAAATCACTTTTAAGACACACTACTCTAAGTATCTCTAAATCACTTTTTAAGACACACTACTCTAAGTGTCTCTAAATCATCTTTAAATATCACATTAAACTAAGTGCTTCTAACAAACAAAAATCACCTTTAAAGATGCTACTGTGCAATAAGAAATATTAAATCACCAGCTAGACTGTTGAACTATCGAATGTAGAAGTATTGTTTCTATGATCCAAAGTAACATCTAATGTAACAAAAAAACTATCAGAAGATTGAACATAAGACCAATACGTATACACGTTAGGTCGCCTAATTAATTGGTGCTTGGTACTGTCCAACGTGAACTAATATAAACAAGAATTGTATGAACTAATTTCTAATTAAAAGTCGTTGCTTTCTCCACAATTCAAAATTATTTAAAACAAGGTTACAAAGAGAGTTTGTGCGGAAACATAAACTCAGAACCGTCTTCAGAAGTGGTCTACCCAGGCAAGTAAAAGGGCAGGTTTCAATGGTTTTTTTTTAGTATGAATATCATTAACCAGAAGCTATGAACTATTAACAATGAAGACGTGTGCGTGAGCGTGTCACAAGTGTAGTTCATAATACTGTAGCGTTAGGCTGACTGACGGAGATATTCATTGGCCTCCTTCAGCCGTAGTACGACTATGGTTCATCTCGCACACTTCCTCTTGTGGCTGTGAAGCCCTATTTTGGAGAGACACTCCGGACCACAAATATCGCAGGCTAAGGTGGCTTTTGCTTCGGTGGTAGCTGGCCATTTTTCGCACTGTCCGTTTTTCTTCCAGGGCTGAGGCCCATGTTCTTTCGCTATCCATAGCTTTCTTGGTCACTGTCTCTCTCCATCTGATGAGGTCTAGAGCTATGTCTTCCCAATGGTCAGTATTGATGTTCACTGATTTGAGGTCCCGTTTTATTACATACGGAGATATATTGATGTTATTATTAATCTATTACACTGTTAACATTCATATGTACCCATTGAACTGAGTGTTAAGAAGGTATGGTTCAGTGTGAGCCTGGTCTATCGGATATTATTGAATGATCATCTGATTGATGGTTTTTGTAAAGGTCAACTTCTCATTCAAGGCCTCAGGGAAGAAAAAGCTTTGGTTGAATTACAAAGGAAACGCTACTTTCTTAGTGTGAGATGTTGCATGTGCAATTTATGGTTATTATTAACTTATTATATACTGTTTATTAAATTTTGTTTTAGAATACACGAATCATAAATACATACTTAAATGCGTTCTTACTTTATTAAAAGAATAATAAACAATTTATTAAAGTTTTAGTAGCTTGCAAAATAGAAAACCACTTACTTTAGCAATACAAATATTTGTATAAAAGGTTTTCATGAATGTTATTAAGATATATGTCATATATGCCCCACGAAAACGCTTCAAAGACCAGCTACGGCGTCAACTTTCCTTAGCTGACATAGAAGAGAGCACCTGGTTGCATGCGGCCTCAAAACGAGACAGCTGTAGGTCACTCACGAAGGCCGCGGGATACACATTTGAGACCAAAAGAAAATCCGTTTAATGTTAATGTTTAATAACATTAGCTTCGTGGTTCGATAATGACCAATTACGTCATCCAAGGGGCTGTGTTAGTGTTACAATCATAATGTATGCCTGCCCTGGATGTGGTAAAATATGTAGGTCACAGCTGGGACGGGAAATAATGCATTCCTCACTGATCTTCGGACTCGAATCCTAGCATTATTATTATTATTATGTATAATGCCATTTACATTTATTATTATTTTTTATTTGCTCTCGTCTTGATTATGTGTATATTATTATTTTTTTGTATTTTGTAATTATGACTGCCGTTGTAACACTTGTGCTTTGTGGCAAAACAAATACGATTGTTGCTCAGCGGCATTGTGCCTCCTCAATGTGGCTGGTGAGACCGAATTGTTCGGCTGCACACTGGGCAGGTTATTCCAGCTGGAGTCCATGTTAGTTGCTTTGATTTTATTCTCCGGCGCTTTTCTTCTGCCAGCACTGTTTTCGTGTTCTATGCAGTTTTCGCGCCAGTTTTCACTGCGAGGCAGCACGGTGCCAGGTGTTTTTATCTCCCAGGTGGCAGGGTCAATGTGGAAGGCTTTCACAGAAGCTTTGCAAATAGTTGTAAAAATGGTGATTGCATAGTTAATAAAAAAAAATTAAACGCTTCGATTTTGCAGATCAAAAATTTTATATTATCGCATTTTTTTTATCTTTTCTATTATGAACGATATAAACGGGACGGACGGACAGACAGAAAACTAAAAACGGCTTTTTTTCAGTTTTGCATTCTTTCACCTTCACTTATCCATTAGTCTGTTGGATCGTTGGGGCACAAACACAAGATTTGTCGACCGCTTTCTCCATTCCTCTCTGTCTCATGCCTTGGATGGAATCTCTTGCAATGGCAGGTCCGTACATTCTTTTAGGTTGATTTCCCATCGCTTTTTCTGTCTGCCTATTCTTTTTCCTGGTACTGTTACCTGTAGGAAGGTATTTGGGAGCTCCGAAGACATTTTAATATGGCCATAGAGTTTTAGTTTCGTTTTATTTACACTAGTCAGCAGGTCATCGTAGGGTCCAATGGCTGCAGTAACATTGTCTCTAATCTCTTCGTTTGGGATGCGGTCTTTAAATGTGATACCTAAGACCTAAGATCCAAGAATGGATGTGGGAGAAATAACGTGTACAACTTTTTAACCAGACACACAGACAAACAGACAGACAGACAGAGTGAGTTAATATAAGCTTTGTAATATCATATTCTTCAGCCCGGGATTACAGCAGCTTTGCTACGCTGCTGTTCTCCTTACTCATTACATCTGCTCATTCTAGGTGTAAGACTTGCGTCCTGAGTGGGTGTGTACATTGGATATGTGTGTGTCTGTTTGTCTTAGTCTGTTTGTCTTAGATGTGTGTGTTTATGTAATATGTGTGAGTGTTAGTGTTTAGATTTGTGAATGGGTATGTGAGATTGAATTCTCTTTATGCCATCTATGCTATCGCGTCGTGTGTGTGTGTGTGAGAGAGAGAGGGAGGTGTGTGCCTGTTTGTCTTAGATGTGCGTGTTTATGTAAGATATGTGTGAGTGTTAGATTTGTGAATGGGTATATGAGATTACGTTTTCTTTAAGCCAATGGTTAAAAAAATGGTGAGTGGTGAATTCTTCGAATGTATGAATGGATGCAGTGCCTCGGATTGTAGTCATAGTGGTCCTGAGTTCAAACCTCACCTAAACAATACTGGGGGCGAGGTGGCCGAGTGGTAATGCGCTCTGCTTCCGAACTTGAATCTTGATAAAAGACTGGGATTTTTCAATTTCAGGATATTTAGGGCGCCCCTGAGTCCACACAATTCTAAAGGGTAGCAGGCATTAGTTGGGGAAAGTAAAGCAGTTGTCGTGATGGCCACATGACATCCTCGTCAACCGTCGGTCATAGAAACAGATCATCTGCCCTAGAGATCAGATTTACTTTTACTATAAATAAATAATATTTAAAAAACAACAACACACGAGGCTTCTAGATCTATATGAAAGGATCGTAAGTACAAATAAACATAACACTTTGGTACCGTCACGGCTGATGTAAAAAAAAAATATTAGTACAATCCAAAGCTAATAGAATCTCCACTACTGAAGATGTCCCCAGGATTCATGAATGATCTGCGAAAGGAGCGGGTAACTCAGATAAACTGGTTTTAAGCCTCGCTAATCTTGTAATCGTGATTGCCGTCTGTAACACTACACCCAGACCTGTTCATTGTGTGGGTCAGTCGGGTCACCGTGTCCCCAGCTGCACTATAAAAACTTGTCCTGACATGTGGCGTATATGGAAGAATAATGGTAGAATAATCCTATCACAAGAGTAAGAATATTGGTCTAGGGATTTATATAATAATTTTGAAAAAATACGTTTATTGACTTTCAGGTTCAAAGAGTTACACTGTTAAGTTATAAATAGACCAAATGCTATATAGTTGTTTTTTCTCCAACATGTCCGCGGTACTGGTATACAGCAGTGTTCCTCAAATCATTGTTTTTAGCGAGGCCTGAATAGATGTTTCGGGAACTACTGGAATAATCAACTAATGGACATACACGTGAATTAATGTCTAAGTAAATGCAAAATATAAATAAATAAATATTTTGTATTAGTTCTTCTTGGTAACAAAATAAATTCTATAAAATCACTATTAACTTTGAGCTGATCCAGTGTTTAGCTCTAATTTGAATCAAAGATACAAAGTATCCCTGTATTCGAAAACAAGCTATTGTTAGTCTGTTTCTGTCTTTTCTTATTTGTTTCTAAGCTTATTTGATTGAAGCAGCTAGTCCTTTTATAAGTTGTAACAAAGTCAAAGTATAGAAAAAGGTTTGACGTTGTATCAGGTGTTCGAATTGAAATTGCAGATATCATGATATCAAGAATTTATACTCTTTAAGGATATAATATCATAAAGGTGTTTTATGATTAATCCATACATGACTTATATCTATATTTTATAAAGTCTGTACGTAATGTTTTATTTAGAATACGATTTAGTTGTTACTTTTTATCTAAACAAATAATAAAAAATATCCATCCTAAAAAATAAATAAGCGTATGCTTGTGTGTGTGTGTGTGTTCAACTGATGTTTTTTGGTTTGTTTGGATGCGGTTGTACTTAACTCACTCAAGAGCTCACCAAAATGTTTCTAATGTGTGGGTGTTGTATTCAAATGCTTAGAAAGCTTGAAAAAGAAACACATTGTGTGTGCCGTGCTCTTGTATGGGACCAGAGAAATGTGAATATAACGTGTCAGGAAAACTATGCATTCAAATCTCTGCATCGTATATGTGTATATGTATACATCTGATGTGTGAACAGGGGCGGACTGGCTATATGGGCATACGGGCAAATGCCCGGTGGGCCGGTACCCAAATGGGCCGGTAGGGCACCTAAAGTGCATCATGATACTATTAAATTAAGGTTCCATAATATTATCTTATAAAAGGGAATTTTGAGCGTCTTGCTATAAAAAAAATCTTGTACAGTGTAATTCCTATTTAATCTGACACATTTTTCTGAAATACTTTAATAGCCAACATCGTAGACAGGAGGCTAGGTGGTTGAGTGGTAAAGCGCTAGGCTTTCGAATGCTGGTGTGACTGTGGTTCTTAATTTCGGCATCCACCTAGCTCTAATGGGCACCTGGCATTGGTTGGGGGTTGGGGGGGGGGGGGAGTGAAGGAAGTTGATCTGGATTATCTTATCTTATATCCCTATGATATACAAAGGCCGAATTGTAAATAAATGCCCAGTCCGAAATTGACACCCAGTCCGCCCCTGTGTGTGTATGTCTATATGCATGTACGTGTGTATGAAAAATGTGAACTTCAGAGAGTTGAGATAATAGTATCAGCTTATCCTACATTGGCCATGCAAACAAGTAAATAGATAAAGCATTTGCGGATATTTTTTTTTATAGAAATGATTTAATTGTGAATTTGAATCAAAATCCTTACCCCCCCCCTTTTTTTTTTCCACATTGCCAACACACACACACACACTGCATATTGATAACTACTGCAATAAAAAAAAATTGTATCATCAATTTGTTATCATTTGTGTATGTAGAACAGTGATTCCCATACTTTTGACATCAGTGTAACCATTCTTTGATTTTCGTAACGGCAAGGACCCCTCAATCCCCAATCCCCTTTAAATGAATAAATTGTAACAATAGTAAAAATGTGTATATTGTTATACACAAAATTATTATAAATGAGAGGTTTCATTTTCCTTCATAGAAATTTTTTAAAAAAAAGTTATATTATAAATAGCTTTTATTTGAAGTTTTTTTGGTACATAAAAAATGCAACTATCTTACTATTAAATGTTCAATTATTTATTAATGGGTTTATTTTTTTTTTATGCGCTTTGATCAAAATCTGAACTTTCAAAAAAAAAAATAAATAAAAAAGTCGAAACAATTTTTTGACGTTGAAAAGCGTGTCGGGGGAACATTCCTATCCACTTCCTGCTCTTTGTAATTTGCATTCTTGAATAACACCGGCTTTGATGTTGTAAAAATATAATATTATAATAATAAAACAAGTGATTTAAATCTTATGTATATTTTATTTTAAGTTATTGAATGAACATTATAAATGGGTATTTAAAAAAATATGCAGAGTGAATGAGGGTGCAACGCGTACTCCCTTCGAACTCTTCGCGAAATCTTTAGGGGAACGCGTACCACACTTTGGGAAACACTGCACCAGAATGATTAGGTCATGATACAGTTTGTGCTTTATACAGGATGTACTGAATACAACGTAAAGCCTCAGACTTACGCTATAGGAGATTAATATCTGATTGTAAGATAGAGCTCCTTTTATTTCTCAGAAGAAAAAAAAAATGTTGAGGATTTCTAGTTCATTGCTCAAAGATTTATGCTCACAATTCGAGTGCTAAGTTAGACTTAAGCGAGGCATTTGCAAATGATCGGCTTATTCACAGCGAGACATAGCAAGTGCACAGCAATGTAAGTTGTGTGAAGAAATACTTGTTTATGATCTCAATGCATGATGAAAGATAAGTGTGAGGAAAATACTGTAAGCAGGGCCGGATTTAATACTGTGCGGACTCCTGGGGCTTTACCAACATTTCAAAAATAGAACAAAGCGTATCTAAAAGAGAGAACCTGCAACTATATTTCTCAGTAATGTCGAAATTATAGCCCTTGTTTATATCAAACCAAATAATTAATTACCAATAATTAATTGACTAATTGGCTAATTTATTAATTGATTCATGTTTTGCTAAGTACAATAAATAATTGTTTCAAATTTCAACTTGATCCGACAGTGGGAGAAATATTCTGTTAAATAATCTAAGGGGACGAAACCCAACATAATTAGCCATATCTGTGAATACTGAAGGATAAATTTTCCTTAGGTGTCAAACAAAACAACTAATAACCAGTAATTAATTGACTATATGTTATTTTTGTTATTGATTGATGTCTTGTCTATGCCAATGAATAATTGTGCAAAGTTTCATCTTGATCCGAGAATGAATGTGGGAGAAATAACGTGTACAGATGGAGTTAATATAAGCTTTGGAACATTCAAGCAAGATATAGCATAATGAATATTAATAAGGGAAATGAGGTTCAATTGACAAGCAAGCTTATCCTATTTCTTTCTACATAGCTACCGACAAGCTTTTTGATTTATTGGAGGCGGGGTGACTTAGTGGTTAAGCACTTGGCTTCCGAACCTGTGGCCCTGGGTTCGAATCAGTGTAAAGACTTGGATTTTCAATTTCGGGATTTCTAGGGCGCCCCTGAGTCCACCTAAGTCTAACAACTCTAATGGGTGACTTTAGTTGGGGAAAGTATATGCGGTTTGTTTGTTATGCTGGTCCCTTGACACAAAAGAAACAAATTTCCGTAGCCATCACCTGCCCTATAGATCGTAAGTTGTGAAAGGGAAACTTGCTTTACTTTTTAGATTTATTAAAATTAATAAGTTCATTTATACTAAAGTTTAAAGAGGCTTAGCGTCCTCCAGAGAAAAACTAACTTAACTTCACGAGTATAAAGACGACTCTGTTAAGACTGATGATCTTTTAACTAAAAGCAATAAAGAGCAAAGATATGATGACCCATGTGGTGACGGATGCATCAATCCATGTCTTCTCAGTTCTCGGACGTTCTTTCGGAAATAAAAATTAGTGTATCCTAGCCCAAATATCGTGAAGGACAACAGAGGATGAAGGCAGCAGGTAGGGTTCAAAACCTGGGCACCGTCACTAGTGAACACATACCAAACGACCAGACAGGAATCCTAAAAATTAAAAGTAGGAGTAGGATTCAAGAAAAGCTTAAAATAATTCATAAGATAGTTGTGGGGGCTAGGATAGTTGGACAGAATGTTGACACACACACACACACACACGTGTTATGGAGAGTGTATGTTTCTATGGTAACGGTGGGAAGAGGTTAGCGATTGGTTGTAAATGATGCAAGATAAGCGGCGTTGTCTTCAGCGGTCTAAGGTAGGACAGACGACTCCGGAACGCCAGAGTGAATAGAAGTGTTTTTGTAGTAAGATGCATTTTGTTCAGAATACCATTTTATATTATGACCTAAGTCAACTACATTTAATTCATTTCATTTCAAGTTGAACGTGTCTATACTGTTATAAAAGTTATACTTTTTACGAGTTAAATTATAATATGCCTACCACAGCCGTTTAGTTGTCTACCAGAAGTTTGGTGCTACAAGTCAAAGGCCGTCAGCAACAACACGCAAACGTGATCTCGTTCTCGGTCAATGAGGCTAGCACTGGAGGCGCTCCTTGGGATCTAAAAGTGGTGTATGCAGTTTCTACGTTAAAAAAATATCACGAACTTACGAGCAAATACAAACATACACACAATATATATAAACATACGCATATACAATACACACACACACTATTATAAGCACACGCGACAACCACAAAATATAATTATAAATCGTGTGGGTTTCTTTATGTGCGTGTGTGTGTTCATCCAGTGTTTGTGTGAGTGTATGTACACACCAAAATATTTTTGTCAGCTCTCCTAGTGCTACCCATGTAGAGGCGTGACAAGGTACCTTGTCTAGGGTTGATTATATGAAGGTGCGGCCCAACTCTTCAGATAAAAATATATTTAAAAAATGCTCAGATTACTCTCTGTACCAGTAGATTTATAACATGACTTTTCAATGTATGTATCACATTTTGCAAGCACCAGTATCCTTACATTTAGTTCAGATACGACTTCTTATGTCTAATAGTTTCATGATACTCCATGTTTAAACTTTTTTTTCCACAAAATTCATATTAGCTCATTCCGTTTGTTTGTCTGTCTGTCTCGGTGGAATCTTGTACACGTCATTATTCCTACTTTCCATTTTCATATCAAGTAAGTACAGTACTGTAAGATTTATTCCCTTTTTGTATCTCAAACAAAATTAATTAATTGTGCAATTATTCATTGTCGATGACAACACATGAATCAATAATAAAAATAACCAATTATGGAATCAATTGGTTGTAATTAATACATTTTCTTTTATTAAGAAATGTACTAAGCTAAAGGAGGGAAGACTTGCATAGAAAGTTTTTTTTTTAAATTATAAAAAGTAATAAACAACTATATTTCAAAGACCCGCATGAGCTTCTATTTTTTATGGCATCGGTCGCAATGATACCCTTCTCGTCACTACCCCACTGGACATGTTGCATGTTGCTGTGGGCACCTATAAGCCTTGTTACTTACTGGCGTCGCACGAGGTCACGTGGGTATTCAGAGAAAAACCGGAAGCTATAACCTTCCTCAACATCATCCCCATTCCCGCCGCCCCCCCCCTTTCCAAAAAAAAAAAAAAAAAAGAAATCCAGTCAGTAATTTACGTGCCTATGTATAAACACCGGTTCCGCAAGGTTGTCATTGCCGGAAGTGGTAATGGATGTAAGCACTCCACTACCTATAAAAGGCTTCCAAATAGCATGCGTCTCGAATAGCCTCTGACAACCACTCCAACTCCTGGCCTTCACGTGTGGCTCAGATATTGAGTCCGGCGGAACTGTTCTCACTAACAGGAGAAGGGGCAAAGGCGAGTAACTGGCGCCTTAACCAGTAAGCTTCGGGTAGGAGGGGCTCGTTAGCCATGGCTGGCTACCCACCTAGGAGAAGGAAAACTCTGAATTCAAACCTCTGTTGCCTTGCAGCTAAACCCAATCATGGGAAAGGCTTCAGGTGTCAACCCTGAGGAAAAATCAGGAGCTGGCGACCCTAAGGCAGTTTGCAGTACCCAGTGCTACACTCTGGCAGAACCTGCGATGCCGCTGACCCCAAACTGTATCGGCACAGCCGTTCCTTTGGATACATCAGCTGCGTGGAAAGGGGGGAAATGATGTGTGGGTGACATCGTTCCGACCACAGCTAATACCCAGGCATTCATCTCGCCAAGATGATCCATAGTCGCTTCGCGACTGAAGAAGGCCATAGATATAGTATAAACACCATATAGAAGAAATGGGCGGGCAAATGTTTCTTCCTGTCACAGCTTTTAATACCGTTATTAATACATGTCAAAAATAAAAAAGCGAAATCATAATTATAACATACAACACTCTCGCACACCTGAAGGTAAGGATTCCTCTACTACCGGTGGTAAGTGTGCCATATACAATGTTGAAGCTATATACAGCGAACTGTGTATACATGGGCGTAGCGATGATTTTTTTCGGGGGGGGGGGATAGGGGGATTTTTTCTCCCCCCACCCTCGCGAAAAAAAATTGGTATATATGTATGTGTGTGTGTGTTCATAATCTTTATTACATTCTGACCCTTCATTCTCGGAAGACGTTTATTGTGCCCTAAAATAGGTTCTTCCTAGAGTTAGTGGAAAAATTGTTGACTCCCCGCCATTGCCAGCAAGGGGCTCTGGGGCAGTTCTAGGAGCTCACCCTAGCGCAGGGCGGAGCCCCGCCGCCAAGCACTATTTCTGGCATAGAATGCCAACAAAATGCATATTCTGAGGTATCTACAGTGCATTTTCCTGCTATTAAAAAGTTTTATTTCAAAAATTTATGTGCTATTTTTACTGATAAAGACCCTGTCGCGCCGTTCGGCGCATTAGCCGTCAAGCTGTTTCCACAAAAATCTGTCACTGGTAATTTCTGAAGCCTCTTCCCACTTGCTTCGAGGACCTGAATGTGTGGCGCCAAATTGTACTAGGATGTCATCGTAACTCTTATTATGAGTAATTTATTTTGTCGGAGAACATGTCCCGCAAACCTAATGCGACGCTCTGTCACAATTTTACTAAGGGGTCGACTCCCAGTTCGGCATAGGATTTCCTTGATTTAGACCCGATCTCAATAACTGACTTGTAAAATCTGTCTTAGCCATCTTTTTTGAGCCACGTTTAGTGTTTTTCGATTTCGGCAGATGGCTATTTACTGCACTTTATTATTGGAGCCCCGCCACTGGTAGAAATGTGTAACCTCTCGGATACGCTCTTGAATTGGGTGACTGTAGTTTGCTTGAGATTTTATATCGAAAAGTGAAGTTTTATCGACAAAATCATCTGTTAGAGGTTTTAAACTAAAAATCTTAGGACTTTATTGTTGTTTTTTAAATTCAAAACCCCATTTAGCTACGATCATAGAATTTAGTAACTGTAGTTTGCTTTAAAATAATATTGTAGATAGAGGTTTTCCACCTCAAAACGCTCTGTAAAGGGATTTTAAACTCAAAACCATCTGGAGGAAAGGAGTTTAAACTCAAAATCCCCAATCGGCTTGGCTACGCTCAAATAGTTTTAGTGTGCAATTTGCTTTTTTTTCATATTGAAGAGGTATTTTTTAGCATCAAACCCCTGTGAAGGGGGATATAAACCCAAAACCCCTTTTGGAAAAGTTCATAGCATTTTGAGTGCGTAATTTGCTTTTTTTTTTTTTTACATTGAAGATGTATTTTTAAGCTTCAAACCCCGCTGGCGGGGGATTTAAACTCAAAACCCTTATGGCTACGCTCTTAGATTATAGAGTGTGTAATTGGCTTTTTTTTTTTATTGAAGATGTATTTTTTTAGCTCTAAACTCCACTGGAGGGGAGTTTAAACTTAAAACTGAGTCAAAACCCATTTAGCTACGCTCATAACATTTTGAGTGCATAATTTGCTTTTTTTTTTCATATTGAAGAGGGGGTTTATCGTACATTTTGGAGGGGGTTTTAAAATCAAAATTTTCCTTAACTGTGCTCTTGGAATTTGGGGATTATCGTTTGTATTTTTTGTGTGTTTTATTTTATAGAAGAGGAGGATTTAACTGCAAAAACCCCTGGTAGGGGGTGTTTCAAGCTCAAAACCCCTGGTAAGGGGTTTTAAACTCAAAACCCCCTGGTAGAGGTTTCAAACTCAAAACCCCCTGTTAGGGTGTTTTAAACTCAAAACCCCCTGGTAGGGGGTTTCAACTAAAAACCCCCTTGGCTGCGCTGGGACAAGTGATGGTTTAGTATTAAAATCTCACCTAAAATAAAAAAAATCAAAGCAAAAAATCAGTCACTAAAGTCCGCCCCCCCCCCCCGTGTGGGGATTTCATTTCGGGGGGGGAGGTTGAACTCCAAACCCCCCCCCCCCCCTGGCTACGCCCATGTGTGTATATATCTACTTTTATAGAATGTACAGTGAATTTTGTAAAAAAAAACAAAACAAAAAAAACACAAAATCTGCCGTTCAATTCTGTGATGACGTCATCAATAAGAGCTTTGAGAGGGGGGGGGGGGAAAATAAAAATAGAAGTACTTGCAAAATGAGATCAAATGAGCAGCAGCGAGTCCGCCGTAATATGCTGACTGGTTGTCTTAAAGAGCTCTTTGATTTCTAAGGTTTAAAATTAACTTCGCTATGTAGTGCTGTTTTTTTTTTTCCACGCGTCAAATGATTGTGTTGCTATTTCTTTTAAAGGACGTGTGCAAAAAAAAAAGTGTGGGGAAGGCATGGGGGGGGGGGGGGGAGTGTCTATTTTTACTTCTCTTTTTATCGGACAGACGCAATGTAAAAATAAAATCTCTTGGTTCTGATATAGGCTGAGGTCATCGTGACCCTGTCTGAAAAAAAATCTAATAAAGCACTTGTTAAGATAGATTGTCAGATAAGATTTAGCCAGAGGGGTGGGAAGAATAAGAATGACAGAAAATGTAAGGGTGACATAGATACGGATACACGGAGATAGAATTGACAAACAGTCTTGAAAAAGAGAGAGAGAGAGAGACAGGGAAGGAGAGAGAGAGGCAGAGGGGATGGGAAAGATGTGACAACAGAACAAGAGAAACCCAAAGATAAAAACAACAACTCTAAAAGCCGATGTAACAATAGAAAAGATAAAACCTCATATCGCAACGTTGTCCAACTCTTTTCGGTCGGAAGTCAAGATTAGAGATCGGCATGCGCAGCACTCTTCACTTCAATGCAACGTTGAGTTCAATCGAAAGGAGTCTTTGTTACCTCACTATGTTGCTTCACTGTATTGCTTTGATATGTTACCTCACTATGTTGCCTCACTATGTTACCTCACTATGTTACCTCACTATGTTGCTTTAATATGTTACCTCACTATGTTACCTCACTATGTTACCTCACTATGTTACCTTGCTTTATTACCTCACTATATTGGTTGCTATGTTGCTTCGATATGTTGCTTCAAGGTCCAAGGATAGCTGCCGAAATCGCCACAGAGAAGCTAAAATAAGTGCTAGTTTGCTGTACAAATACTTGTTAGTATACATTAAAAGGGGGCGACCAGCGGCTCTCTTGCCTTCTGTTATCGGTGTCCTCAAAAACATCCATCCTCCTGTCTAGTTGTCTTTGTGGTGGAATCCAATTGTTTTCCAGAAATCTATCTAATACCTGAAGTATCTATTGCAGACTTTACTCTTGGCAGCGTTTTGCAAACTCCCCCCCCCCCCCTCCAAAAAAAGAAGTGTAACGATCCGATAAGAAACAGAGTCAATCATTCACGGAAATAGTTTTTTTTTTCTCTTTTTATTTTGTGTCTAAAACAAACACTTCAAAGTCAAGCCGCTTGACTTTAGCCTCAGAACTAAAACCAAAACGAAGTGGAGATTGTGTCTGTTGATTGTTGATTGAACAAACACGATTGATTTATATCGGAGTTAACTAAACTTGAAACTCTTCAATCTTGGAAGTAATTTCAACTTCAAACTGCCAGTGTGTGTCTATAGGTGATGTATTTGTTTGTCACTCAGTGCTTTTAGCAAAGAGATGAATACATTGAAAAGAAAGGGGGGAAAAAAAGATAAAAAGAAAGCAAACAATAATAAAAGAAAACTGATTGTCGTAAAGAATAAGAAATTAACTTAAATTAAAAATTGTTGATTGTCGTAAAGAAGAAAATACTAACATTGAGAAAAGCTTGCTGAATGTCGTACAATAAATGTGTATACGTTATTTTAAGAGCTTATTAATACACTTCAAATTCAAGAATGAAAATATTTCAACGGTAGCATAAAATAATTAGCTAAAAATGCAAATATTGTATACCTATTGAGCCAGCTTGAAGATATGTATATATTTGATCTTAGCTGGATATAGAATATAGAAATATAGAGAATAATGAAAATGCGAAAGTGAAAAAGCGAGGTATTTAAGTGGCTTCGCAAACGTGTGACCAATATATATTGCCACCAATGACAAAGACAAAGCTGCTGTCTGTCGGAAGTCAATTTCAGAACTATGTTCTTTTTCATCGCCCAAGTGTTTCTTCAGTGCTCGATTTCGTTTGGTCTTACTTGGAGCAGATCTTTTGTTTAAAAAAATTTTATTAGACCACTTAACTCTGGGACCAAGACTCAATGTTCACCTAGCTCTGGGACCAAGACTCAATGTTCATCTAGCTCTGAGACCAAGACTCAATGTTCACCTAACTCTGAGACCAAGACTCAATGTTCACCTAACTCTGAGACCAAGACTCAATGTACACCTAACTCTGAAACCAAGACCCAATGTTCACCTAGCTCTGAGACCAAGACTCAATGCTCACCTAACTCTGCGACCAAGACTGAATGTTCACTTAACTCTGAGACCAAAGTATAGAGATATAACGTTCACTTGATTCTCGCATGTCTTTAAATAAACTGCTGACACTTACATAAGTATTACAATTAAAAAAAAGAGTTAGTTGTACGATTGTACGCTCATATCTTTAAATTGTACAGTTTACTACAGAGTTAGAAACAATTATCTTTGGATTATCACTCCACTTATCTACCTGTCATTTTCTTTACATTATCCTTTGATTTTCTATTTCCCCCCCCCCCCCCCTGATATGTTTGCTTACATTTCTCCATCTCTTATTATCTTTCTTTCATTTAATCTTTTTTTATTTTAAATCTAAACAGGAACTATTAAATGGCGAATGTAAACAAAGCGGCAGATTGCTGTGATTAACTTCATTTTGGAGATTCGAATCGTTTCAAATCATTTTTTATCTTTACTTTAGAAATCTTTTTTTTTAAAATCAGTTTTCCTTAACATCGGGAACTTACAAATTCTTAACATTGTAATCACCAGCAGACATTTTGGTGTGTTGCCAGAGTCACAGAAACTAAACAAGAATACGAATTATTCCCATGAAGTTCACTTGAAGTTATCGGCTCCTATGCATGAGTGAGATTTGATTGGGGATAACTTCGAAACGAAAAAAAAAAAACCAACAATTTGATTGAAGTCTGAGTTCGTGTGCCAAGATTAGGTTGTTTTTTTTATTATTTTTTTAATTTTTTTTTCCGTTTTTATTCGAAAACTGCGAATCTTGTTTATCTTAATAAACTAAGGTTTTATGGGATTTTTTAAATAGTAAATACCATGGATGATTCAATTTACTTTAGAGAAAAGATTTTAAACACACATACACACAATGACACACAAACAGACACGGTACATTGAAAACACAAACAGCAACAACTGCTCAGTCATCTATTGATAAAAGAAACGGAAGTGGATTATGACGTCTTGTCTGTTGAATGACCTGTAGTCAATCGCGTTTGAATATCTTATCTTATATAATACAGATGTTACTTCAAAAAGAAGATGATTACGTCCTACGCGTCATGCATCCAGTCATGCATATTAACGAATGACTTAAATTCTGCCAAGTCACTGGTTTTCCTGGCTAGCTCAGGCAACCCATTCCATGCTCTAATAGCACTCGGGAAGATGGAGTATTTGTACAAATTTGTCCTAGCATATGGGACGAGGAATGTGCCTTTATCTTTGTGTCTTTCAGAGTATTTTATTAAATTTTGTTTTTGTATTTGAAGATTATGGTTCAGTGTTTTATGTATAATTGCTACTTTACTTTTGCGCCTTCTGTCCTGAAGGCTTTCTAAATTTAGTGATTTAGCTAAAGGTGTTACTGACAAAGCTTGCAAATTTAAAATTAACATTTGACAGATTCATTAGTGGAAACACAATGTCTCAAGTAGAACTGTAAGGGGCCTTACGTCCTTTTTATGTTCCCTAAAGAACTGTCAGGGGCCTTACGCCCTTCTTATGTTCCTAAATAACTTTCAGGGGCCTTATGTCCTTCTTATGTTCCCTAAACAGCTGTCAGGAGCCTTACGTCCTTCTTATGGTCCCTAAAGAACTGTCAGGGGCCATACGTTTTTCTTAGGCTCCCTAAAGAACTGTCAGGGGCCTTACGTCCTTCTTATGTTCCCTGAAGAACTGTCAGGGGCCATACATCCTTCTTATGTTCCCTAAAGAACTGTCCCTGGAAGACTAATGGGACCTTAAGGGTTACATATATAGTAAGTTAATAATTGATTTGGATGGATGTATCATTAGTTCCCTGGAAGACAGAAGTTCCCCCCTTAAGACAGATGTTCCCAGAAAAGCAAATGTTCCCAAAAAGACAGACAAGGCCTTATAGCTATCATTTGTTCTCCGAAAGTAAGGATGACCTCATGTCTATCAGATATTTTTCCTTACAGACTGATGAGGCCTAAAGTGAATTATTTGTTGCCTGGAAGTCAGATATATATATTATGACATTTGAGTTATTATAGGCTAAGTAGAAGACGTCAGAGAGAGAGAGATTTTAGAGAAAGTCTCGGGGGAGGGGAATAGTATTGGAGAGAAAGAAAGGGAGAGAGAGAGAGGGGGGGGGAATAATCAGAAGATGTATTTTTAATTTGATGGTTAATACGTTCAAATACACTCTAACACCAAATCAAACAGAGAGGGGGAGCTTACACGGACATTTAAAGATGAACCACATGATTGCTTCCCTTGATTCTCATGGGCTTAATCTAAATTTAGCTTGTCCTCTCTAGCCATTTAGCACAGACGTCACAAGAGCACAATGTCAAGAAATAAGCGCTTAGACATAACATTGTAAACACATGCAAACACTTTACAAGGCTCTGACTTTAATAGCACCTGTCCTGTTTAAACGCATGTACGTTCAAGACGGCTCCCAGACCTACACAATTATCTTTAACATCCTATTTTCTCTAAGTCAATTAGAAATGAACTTTTCTAGAAAGGACTAAACATGAACTCGTTGTAAACATTTTGCGCTTAAAATGTGGAACTAAGTGATTTTGTTTGCTTGCTGAATGTAACATGTTCACCACCGTTGTTTACATGGGGACACTTCAACTCAGAGACACTTCAACTCAGAGACACTTCAACTCAGAGAAACTTCAGGACAGAGGACTAGAGAAGTACAGTAGCAATAATACATAAAACACTCAACCAAAACTTGCAAATACAAAAACACAGATTACTAAAATGCTCAGAAAGACACACAGATAATGGCACATTTCTTATTCCATATTCTAGGACATATTCTTTCAGAGCAATGAACGGGTGCCTTGAATCAGCCAGAAAGACCGGAACTTAGCAGAATTTAAGAATCTTGTTAACATGCTTGATTCATTAAAACATATTGTCACTGGCAATGTCTGAAGCCTCTTCCCACCTGTTTTCCACTGCTCTAATGTCTTCCATGAAAGTCTGGCGCCAAGTTATACGAAGACGCCCCTGTTTGCGCTTTCATCGTATCAGCCTCCATGTCATCGCAACTTTTGGTACGCTAATTCATTCTGTTGGAGGACATGTCACGCAAACCTTATGCGACGCTCTGTCACAATCTCACTTAGTGGTCGATTTTAGGAGTCAGTTATAGAGGTCGGATCTCAAACCAGAAATCCTGTGCCGAACTGGGAGTAGGCAATATATGGATGCAATTAATACATGAATGTTTATAATAATTAGTTTTTTTTCGTGCGGACTGGAGGTCGGGGAATATTGCACAATTGAGTTAGAGACAGAGTTACGATGCTCCAATTATAAACAAAGGGAGAGAGTGGAGAGATGAATAGAGACACACAGAGAGAGAGAGAGAGAGAGAGAGGAACGAGGGAGATTCATTCAAGTCACTATTGCATCTTATAAAATTCATTTTTGTTTCACTTTTTTCTGTGAGCAGAAGTATTCCGTATTTTACAAAATTATTTTGTTTTTTGCAAGTATTTTTTTTTTATAAGAAAGACATATTTTGGTAGAAAGATCTAAGATTGGTTTGTTTTTTTTAAACAGAGAGATCGCCTTGTGGAGTCCTAGTACTGAATCGCTCGTTAAAAAGGTCGGGTCATTTGCACTTTCAATCACCACATTGCGTGGATCAAGTTTTGAGTAAATCAATCAGAAACATGAGCTAAGATAATGTGTCTACTTTGAAAGACGTCTAAAACTAACAAGACGCATGTTACCATTTGCTTGACAGGAACTTTTTCAGAACTGATTCACTACCAGGGTAGTAGATAGGCACGGGGATAAATTGCTAATCGTCCCGATTTCGGCCCTGTGCTCGAAGCTCAGGGACACTTTTGTACTATGAGTTATTGGATGTTGTTCTGAATTAGAATTATCTATCAGTTCCCAAATCGTGACCTATCGAAACTTTGGTAAGAGAAGCTATCATTTTCTAAATTGTGACCTGTCCAGGTGTCAGGGAAATGAGAATCTATCATTACGGATAGTGTGTCCTATAAGTAGCAATCTTTTTTTTTTAATGAGAATCTATCATTTTGTAAATCGTGGCCTGTGCAGACTTCAGAGAAATGAGAATCTATCATTACGGATATTGTGTATTATTTAGAACTACAGAGAAATGAGAATCTATCATTTCTCAAATCGTGGCCTATTTAATTTCTCACAAGAATCAATCACTTCCAGATCTAAATCACATTTGACCTCGCCAGGACATCTTCCTCCTCTGCACCTGGTTTAAATAGCGGGCTTAGTCCTCTGTAAATCCAACAACACACTCCCAACACGCGTGATATACATACAAACACGGACAAAGACACACAAACACACCTGACAGTTGATCTAAGCAGTACTGTATGTTTGTGAAATGAAACATATTCACCAAACTTCACATAGACTCCTGCCTTTTTCCCTGCCACCATCCGAACATGCCCCCGGCGTAACGTAAACAAAGAGCAGAGAACTCTAAACACAGAGTGTGAAAATCCCCCGAGTTGCATTCCTTGGATGTGTTTATTATTTTAATATTTTTTTATCATCGTAAACTTATCACATTCTTAGAAATGACACATTTTGTTCTTTGTTTTATTCTTTCATTCGTGCAGTTTTATGCAATTCTATGATCACCTCAATAGAATCTATCATTGCATCTATAGATTGAACATATACCCAAGTAATACAATCCTATGTACATTCGAAATTTGTATTTATTACATGTCTAAGTAGTTATATAGCTTACTATATGTTATGCTGATAGCACGGTGATTCTCAAACTGTATCAATACCCGGTCACTAAAATACTCTACACACAATGCTTCATTGGACACTTGCATTTTTTTAAAGGGAATCTGGCACGAAACACTCGTTTCAGAAATTTAGAGGATCTTCTGATATTACCTTCAGAAATTTATATGTCCTTATGGCATGACCTTGAGAAATTTATATGTCCCTCTGGTATGACCTTCAGAATTTAGATGTCCCTCTGGCATGATCCTCAGAAATTTATATGTCCCTCTGGTATGACCTTCAGAAATGTACATAGCCCTCTGATATGACTTTCAGAAATGTATATGTTCCTCTTTTATGACTTTCAAAAATCTATATGGACCTCTAAAACTAAAAAAAAAAAGTAGTCATTGATTTAAATAAGATATGTATTTGTGTAAGTAAGCTTCGCTTGTTGTAAGTCTAAAGACGTTATATTTATTACACATTCGTTGCCTCACCTGCGTTTAATATCAGAAATGATTAGGCAACCACAACGTATTGCCAAAAGGTATTGCCAAAGCAGTCTATTTCCAAAATGATTATGCCACCGTCTGCTAGAGCCGAAGATCTGGGGGGCGGCCAAACGTGGCAGCAGAGATAATGATGGGAAGAGAAGGTCCCTAAGGTGCGGGGGCGGCGCCCCAAGACAAGTAACGCAGCCAGAACATAAACTTTAATGCCAGAGGGCATTTAGTGTTGGATTGATTGGATACTGTTTGACGACTTCGTAAGAAAGAAAAGAAAAAATAAATTAACAACGTGGGGAAAAAAAGGTAAAAAAAAACAAACAACTAAACAGGCAGACGCAAAGTGACAATGCTAAATAAGTTGTCACAAGAAATGTGACTACTTTAATATAAACATAAACGATCTTCAACTGCGAACAAAGCTATAAATAGCAATCTTTTTTGGTGTATCGGGTGCACAGAAATAAAGGAGGTCTTGATAGGTTATGTGTTTTTTTTTTAAGTCGTAGGATAATTCTTGTGTTTGTTTTTTTTAGCGCTGCAGAATGAAATTTTCAAAGTTCTTTCGTTTGTAGCACATTTGTTATTCTTTAGTTGGCAATGTTGAGTTAAGCGTCCTTGATTAGTTTACCGTGAAAATCTAACTAATTATAAGAAGCTTTAAATCTATAGCATATTACATCTCTGTCTGTCTGTCCGTCCGTCTATCTATCTATCTATCTATCTATCTATCTATCTATCTATCTATCTATCTATCTATCTGTCTGTCTGTCTGTTTGTCTGTCTGTCTGTTCTATCTGTCTGTTCTATCTGTCTGTTCTATCTGTCTGTCTATCTATCTATCTATCTATCTATCTGTCTGTCTGTCTGTCTATCTAGATGGGGAGGGGGAGTTCGCTTTCTCTCTTCACATCCCCCAATTACACCTTCACCTCTAAGAACTATTGATTTACCACTGGATGCACCCCAGCGTTTCTCTGTGTCACAGGTTGACCACCTTGTCTGGAGCTCGCGAAGTCTTACAGAGCCAAAAAAGAAGAAGAATTACGTGCAATATTGAAAAGAAAGAAAAATGGGCGACAACCAGATTTCGAAGCTAGACCAATCCTCACACTTTTCACTATATACATGCCGATAAAAAGGTGTGCGAGAGAGGTACATGGGGGGGGGGGGGGGAGACCCTTCATTCACAGCCGGTAAAAGATGGAATAATAAAACAGACAGACCCATTGAACCTGTTTTTGTCATTACGTGCCGTCTGCTTTATTATATTTCTTCTTTCCCTTGTAGGCCGCGCGAATGTCGTCATCCGGACAGCAATAGAAAGTCATAATTGCTCTATTTCTTGTTGAATTATAAAGTTCTAGATATACAGTAGTCCACTGTATCCCGACATAGACAGACACATAGCGCCCCCTCCTAAAATAATATATATATAATATAAATAAAGCTTTTCATTGATGATTATCAGATATATTCCTTTCATTGGGGGGGGGGGGGGGGGCGTCTTATTGGACATCCTGGCATATGGTGTTCTCTTGCCAGTGTTTTTAAGAAGTGCAGGCTGAATGTGTTGAAATAAAGTTGGCCGCTGAAGTTTTGATTATTTTCATCACAACTAGCTGTACTATTTCTGGGATCTTTTTTTTTTCTTTTTCTTTTTGTAAAAACATAGTATTCTCTAGCTGTAGAGTTTCCAGAAGATTTAGGTCAATTTCATTGAGTCGTTCTAGGCACACTAAGTTTCGTATACGAGATGAACTAAAAATAGTTTTTTTTTTTTTGTTGTTTTTTTTTTTTTTGGGGGGGGTAACATTTTGACCGATTATTACGTCTTATCCTAAACGTCGTGCAGGACGGCAGAAAGGTCAAAGGGCAAGGTTCAAACCAGCGACCATTGTGACTATAAAAATCCGATGCATATACTGCTAAACCGATGGGTCGGTGATGAAGAGCCCTGCTGGATCCGGGTATAGGGCCCTAATAGACTTCCCGGACAGCAACGAACCGGAGAGGCTCTCTGGTCCATGCGGGTTCGCAGCACGTTCTATGTACACTGAGCTCACAGGGAGAACTAGGGCGTTCGGAAAAAAACATCGAGACATAGTCGTGCTGATAACTACTCTCTCTCTCTCTCTCTCTCTCTCTCTCTCTTTCTCTCTCTCTCTCTCTCTCCAGTCTTCTAGCCCTGGGTGGGCGGTGGGGAAGGGTCACCCACGAAAGAAAGGGCAGTCGGGGCTGTAGATAACATCCGCCGATTTATTGTAGCTTTCGTTTTTATGCAGCGGTGGCTCTTACATAGAGGCGTGAGGGGCAATGAGGCGGCTGACGTCCTCGCAAGGGAAATAACTTCTACGAATATCGAAGCACCTAGCAACTGCAGAAATCCGAGCCACTCATTTATGAGATAAGGCTCGAATCTTGGGAAGAATCCTCTTGGTGTCTGGCAGCATCCAGATCGCGACTATCCATGATGGCTATTGAGGAGGTCAGTTCAGTCTATCATTGCGCAGTGTAGGACGAACAGTGTCCTATTGGGGCATACTTTGTCCGGTTCTGTCCGAACTATGACTATCACGATACTTTCACTGTTGAGAGAGAGTGCAAACAGTGTCGAATATTTTGTGTGTGTGTCCCAATAGTTAAGAGATAGTCTGGGCTTGACCTGTATGGGCTACGAGGCCGGACGACCCAGTTTCTTGAAAGAACACTACGAGAGGACTAGTCCTTCCTGCTCTATTCCCTATTGGAGTTCATCTCAGGTACATGCATTTATGTCCCCTTACGACCTGTGTAACCCTACTATTGAAAGGTAAACAAACTATTCACTTGAGAGTGAGACACACACAGAGAGAGAGAGAGAGAGAGAGAGAGAGAGGAGTAACAAAGATGTCATAACAAATTTGTCACATTTTTTTTATCTTGAGACCAATATTTTACAATATTTAAATAAAAAGTGCAACCTCTGTTTTACTGAAAGATAAACACAATAAATACAAAGAACAAACAAATAAATGAAGTTACTAAACTTCGGTTCATATTAATTCTTAAAATATAAACTTTGCACTCTTGTAAGTAGAACCCGTGCAACCCCCCCCCCCCCCCCCCCCCAACATAAAAAAAAAAGAAACTACAATAAGACTACACATTTTAAACTTTTTTAATAAAAAAAATAATTGCTGATTGGAAATATCTCTACACAGCTTCTATTTCCTATACATCGAGGCAGTAACTGAACTAGTCCCGCTTCCTTTCTTGTACGCCCGTAAAATTACCGCCCCTGCTATAAGAGCATCATTTCTCTTTCAGTGTTTACATAGGTCTCTGTACAGTAGTCAGGGGGGATAACTAAACCCTTTACGCGAGACCTCGAGTTATCTAATTAGTGTAATCAGATCATCACTTTCTTCTCGTCTCATCGTAGAGTTATCTCCCCCCTTGGCAATCTATTTCTGAGCATTGAAACGATTGATTTGCCCCTGACGTTTATGAAGCGATGCAATAAAGGTCTCAATTCTAGACTGCAGTGAGAATAGGAGGTTGTACTTTATAAGAAATGGTGGATACTAAAGAAAGGGAAATATACTTCGCTCACATCTTTTCACAGCAGAGCTGTTTATTCAAACCCCCGTGTACTTAGTAATATACTGTAATTGAGTAGCCTTTTTTGCAATACGTATTGGATTATCGCATTTGCCCAGTTGCAATGCAATGGTGCATGTCTTTTTATCAATCATTGGCATATTATTCGAATATAAAAAGAGAATATGGTTGTGAACTCAACGTATAAATAAACTATAAATATTTATACTTACAATGAAGCACAAATCCTTTCGTTAACCATTTATCTTGTTACTGGAGAGGAAATGAGAGTTATGAACTAAAGCAAAGTTTCTCAAACTATGAGGCGTTCCCTCCAGGGGCGTAGCTAGGGATTAGGGTGCCCGGGAGGAGTTGACCTCCTTAAGGGCCCCTGCATTTTTACATCCCATCTGTGACCTAAGATAGAAGCGTAAAATTTAATATTTAATGTAAAAACAAAATTTCTGAGAATGACCTACTAGAATGTGTACTACTTCTACAAAAGAAATCTGCAAAAAGATCGTTTTTATGAAGAAGACACGTCAATGCGTCTTCGCTATTGCGATTCTACTTAATTTTCTTATGTCCAAATGCTCAACGTTTCAGCCCGTATGTCTTACGTAACAAAAAAAACAACAAGTAAATTATTTTTAAAAAAATATTGAAATAAATTGAATAATTATTTTGAATCAATCGTGTCATTAATTTTGAATACATCTCTGCTAACAATAAAAATGCTATCGAAAAAGATGCTCTCGAGGTCTATGAAGGTCCTGTAAGCATTGGAGGAAGAAGAATTACTAACTTGCACTTCGCAGATGATATTGATGGCCTAGCAGGGACAGAAGAACAATTAGCTGACCTGGTGATGCGCATTGACAAGACTTCCGCAGCAAATGGTATGCAAATTAATGCCGAAAAAAACAAACAAATTATGACCAATAGCCAAGAGAGCTTTAAAAACGGCATCAGTATTGGAGGTGAAAAGCTGACTAGTGTTAGGAGCTTCAAATGCCTCTAACCTTTGTGTTAGATGAGGGAACGAAACCCTAACTATTGGCCCGGATAGCACAGTCCACAGTAGCCCTTTCAAAACTTAAAATAATATGGAAAGATAAAGGCTTAGCCCTCGGCACCAAAATCAGACTGATGCGCTCCCTGGTCATGGCCACATTTTTATATGCTTGTGAGTCTTGGATGCTGACTGCTGAGCTAGAGAGGAGGATCCTAGCAATGGAATTGAGATTCTACAGAAGGATCCTAGGTATCACATTCAAAGACTGCGTCACAAACCAAGAGATTAAAAAGAGACAGGGTAACTGCAGTGATCAGACCCCATGATGAAATGGCTGCTAACTATAGTAACTATAGTAAAAAAAACGCAAGCTTAAAATCTATGGCCATATTACAAGATCTGGGCTCGCAAAGACTTTTCTTCAGGAAACTGTATCAGAAAAAAGAAAAAGAGGCAGACAGAGAAAGCGATGGGAGGACAACATAAAAGAATGGACGGGCCTGCTATTGAAAGATATTCTAAACAAGGCAAAAGACAGGGAGGAATGGAGAAAGACGGTCGACGAGTCTTGCTTAGTGCCCCAACGGTCCAACAGACTAAGGGATAGGTAAAGGTAAAGATACAACAATAAAAAAAATTGTGCGCTTGAAAATACTTTTACTAATTGTATTTTGTTTAGCGAAACTTTCATGCTTATAGCATGCTCAGTGCGCTTTGGTCCACTGTGTGTGTTTAGGGAAAGGGGTATCTGGGAAAATTGCTCGAGTCTAACTCGACTCCAGGATGGAAGACCAACATTCTAGCCACTGACCTTTTCAAGTGCTTATAAAAATAGAAAGTTTTGCCTAAAAAAGTGTATAACTTAAGATGTTTAGCTAACGGCGTAATTCTCTACACAAGGTTAATCTTCCCTTAGCTTAGTAACGTACATTTCTATATAAAACAACACTAATTAATCAATTAATTGAATGTTATACATTCATCAGTTGCCATCGACAATGAATAATAGTGCAAAGTTTTAACTTCGATATCAGAATGGGAACTGGGAGACATAAAGTGTACGAGATTTCACCCAGACAGACAGACATACAAACAGAGTTTGATAGAAGCTTTGTAAAAATAGGCCTATTACAAGAGGTCTTACTTGCCACGAAAACTATTTTAAGAACTTTCAGGCCCGTTACAAATGTTCCAGCGTTAATGTAAATCAGGGGTTCTCAACCTGTGGATCGCGACCCCCTTGGGGGTCGATTGACGATTTGCCAGGGGTCGCGGAAGACCATCGAAAAAATGGATTGTTATTGTCTATTCTTCTGTTGCTGTATGTATATGCGGGCGAGGGGGGTCGTGGCAGAGTGGGGGGTTGTAAAAGGGGGTCGCTGAGCCTAAAAGGTTGAGAACCGCTGATGTAGATAAAAGCTTCCCTTATTGGGCACAATGCAGCCCCCTCTAGTGCTTATTGTCAATAAGCCGAACTAACGTACAGACAATTAAAACACAAGCACTCACACGTCATCTTACACATAGATACTAACACACATGCACACACATTCACACACATACAAAAAACAAACTCACACTTCTCTAATACATAGATACTAAAACACATTCACACACTTTCACACACTTACACACACACAAACTCACACCTAATTGCATTTCGTTTAGCAACAACAAAAACAAGCATCGTGGCATCGAGAAGGTAATTAAAAACTAACAAGAAACTTGCCACGAAACAGCCTCACTGTCACTCTGCCACACTGTCACACTGTCATCAGATGAAAATCTACGTTTCAAACGTGTCAATTGTCATTGTAAAATCACAAGCGCCTGCTCACTTGACTCTATCTCACAAGCGCATGTTCACTTGATTCTAACTCACAAGCGCATGTTCACTTGATTCTATCTCACAAGCGCACGTTCACTTAATTCTATCTAATTTGTTTACAATAGCTTGTTTACTTTGATGTTATAGTTCAATTTTCTGTATGAATGCCAAACCACCCTTGATGTAGTGTCAATATTAGTAACATGTACTTATTTACTGCATAAATATCGATTCTCGTTTAAAGTAGGATTGGAGGAATGAATACTAAAGCCTTAAAGCGACTAGTTTTGTACACAAGTACCTAGAAAGAGAGACCAGGGAGGTGGGAGAAAAATGAGGATAGATGACGAGGAGTGAGAAAAGAGACAGAAGGCGAAAGAGGAGCCATAATAAGTGAGAGATTAGAATTAAGTTTGTGTGTAAGAGAGATAAAGAGAGAGGGAGACAGAGAGAAAGAGAGAGAGGAAATACCAAGAGATAGAGAGAATACCGAGAGAGAAAGTACAGTAAGAGAGAATACCGAGAGAAAGAGAGAGAATACCGAGAGAAAGAGAGAGAATACCGAGAGAAAGAGAGAGAGAGGAAATACCAAGAGATAGAGAGAAAACCGAGAGAACGAGAGAGAATACCGAGAGAACGAGAGAGAATACCGAGAGAACCAGAGAGAATACCGAGAGAACGAGAGAGAATACCGAGAGAACGAGAGAGAATACCGAGAGAAAGAGAGAGAGAGGAAATACCAAGAGATAGAGAGAATACCGAGAGAGAGAGAGAGAGAGAGAGAGAGAAAATACAGTGAGAGAGAAAGAAAGAGAATACCGAGAGAACGAGAGAGAATAGAGAAGGAGAGAAAAAGAGAGAGACAGAGAGAGAGAAAAAGAGAGAGACAGAGAGAGAGAGAAAGAGGAAAACAGAGAGGAAGAGAGGTTGAAGAACAAGACAAAAAAAGAGTTAAAGAGAGAAAACAGGCTCCCTTTGTATTTCCCTGAGAGCGAGACAGAAAGGGAGAGAACACTGAAATAGATTAGAGCAGAGATGGGGGGCTACAGGCCTACCTCTGTATCCACTCACCTGTTGATTCGACTCACGTGAATCAATCACTGCCCTGATCTCTGCATTAGTCAGTGTTACGTCATGCTTGTTGTTTACCTTGTCAGGTAAAAAAGGAGGTGTGGGGGAGGCAGAAAGAGTCAAGGCGCCCCATACATCTCAGCCAGATCACAACTCCTTCACACGGAGGACACGTGGGCGCTATCTGTCAAGACCTTTCAGACCCCCAGACCGCGTATTCTGGCATTAACAAGGTGAGGGTGGCCTGGCTTCTAGCACCCAGCCACAGCCGTACAAAACATGACATTGGACATGGACGTCTAGTGCTGACTGAGAAATGAAAAGTTGAAAGGGAATTTCCGATAACGCATTTTTTTTTTCCCTTCCACACTTACCTATCGAAACTAATGTATACCAAATGAATACAATCTACGCAAAATGGAAGTTATATCTCTGTTATCTGCTCTTGCATTGCATATATACCTGTTTCCTCTGTAATTTCAATACAGATGTTATGTATATTATTTAATAGCATGTTTCCATCTTCTTTAAGACGGCTCTACATGACCCCAGGATTTGAATTCAATTCTTTTTCTTTGATCAAATACAATTTATTGAATGGAAAAGTTCTAATGAGCACTTGATAATTTCATTTTATAATAATAAGGCTTTTGTCTTTGAGTCCGAAGATCAATGAGGAATGCAGTATTTCCCGTGGATACGCAGCTCCAGCTATGACCTACATATTTTACCACCTCCAGCGTAAGTATAACCATTGTCCGCGGGGTGTTTGACTTAGATTTTCCTTTCGCCGTCTACGTCTGTCCTCGGCAGCAGATTTTCTTTTGGTCTCTGTGTATCCCGCGGCCTTTGTAAATGACCTCCAGCTGTCACGTTCTGAAGCCGCCTGCAGCCAGGTGTTCTCTTCTAATAGACATACACAGAAACAACAGAAAGTACTTCAGCCATACGATAAACAAAATTTCTAATAACATTTTTAGACAACTATTTATGTTTCTTCTGATGTTAAATATTGTCCTTATCTTTCCTACATTCTTATATCTACAGATATTGACTGAACACAAAGATGGCTGCATAAGAGAAACATCCAACGTACACACGACAATATTCTGCTGCTGTGGAATGATTCGCTTGTATAGAGCTTCCTAAAGGATCTGATCGGAACTTTGCATCACAACATTGACACCAAACAGACCAAAGGTCAAGAATGTTTAAATAGATTCATGGTAAAGAATATTTTTAGGTTGTTACAAAGAAGCCACTTAGAATAAAAATAAGAAACGCAGCATAGAGGACTGCAAAGTTGACGGAAAAGAGGACAGTAAAGAGAACAGCAAAGAGGACTGTAAAGAGGACAGCAGTAACAACCCAACAGTTGCAAAAAAAATAAATGAAAAATGCATTAGAGATACGTGGCGACATTAAAATCACCACAATTGGCATCACTTACTTATTACAAAGTTGAGTTTGATGTCAACTCTAGCCCTAACTCATCCTTCAATTTCTCTTGTGACTTCTGCTGGCGGGATCTAGATCTAGTTACCTAGACATCGACGCTATAGCGACAGCATAATGCCTCTGGGTCACGCGACCGTCCTAGCCGCTGTCCTGTTGGTCATCTGTCCGGCCGATGTAGTTCACGGCTACTTTCCACAATGTGAGGCGTGTGACGTCAGCAAGTGCCCTGAACTTCACTATTGTGAAGGAGAGCCCATCAAGGACCACTGTGGCTGTTGTACCATTTGTTCGTCTTCCAAGTTCCAGCCTCACGTCATGATACCCCAAGAGACAGAAGGTAAATATTTTAGAACCCAACATACTTTTAGACCCCTTCATCAAAGTTATACTTTTAGACCCCTTCATATTTGGACCCCTTCATCAAAGTTATATTTTTAGACCCCTTCATTATTTGGACCCCTTCATCAAAGTTATACTTTTAGACCCCTTCATCAAAGTTATACTTTTAGACCCCTTCATCAAAGTTATACTTTTAGACCCCTTCATTATTTGGACCCCTTCATCAAAGTTATACTTTTAGATCCCTTCATTATTTGGACCCCTTCATCAAAGTTATGCTTTTAGACCCCTTCACTATTTGGATTCCTTCATAAAAGTTATACTTTTAGACCCCTTCATTATTTGGACCCCTTCATCAAAGTTATACTTTTAGATCCCTTCATTTTGGGCTTTCCACTGCATACATAGGCATAAGTCAAAGTCTCACACGCTCTCTCTCTCTCTCTCTCTCTCTCTCTCTCTCTCTCTCTCAACAAAAAGATGCCTCCTATTAAAGTTGTCTCGGTATGAAAGTCCATCTCACTACCCAATTATACGTTAACATACACACACACACACACACACACACACACACACACAAATTTCGTGTGTAATGTCTTATTGCTTTAAAATAATAATAATAATATACTAATAATAACAATAATATCATACAATCTTTATAGTCCGTTAGGAAATGTCCTCTTACAAATGCACATTTTACATAACAATACATTATTGAATGCTGAAGTTTCTGTTTGGTGTGTCTTTCGTATGTATGCTATGTTAATATTGTGCTGAATGTGCTGTATCAACTTTGGAGACAAAGAATTGCTAAGGTTTGATGAAGTTATCAATTAATTAAATTAATTAGTTGTGTCAATAGTTTATTAAGTTACATCTTTTAAAAAAAAAAAAAGAAAAAAAAAGGATCAACATCTGAACTTTTGTAAAGACTTCAATTTTTTTATCGCCAAACTGCGAGGTGAATAAATTGTCGTCACGGACTGGATCCGACCCGCGGGCGACATGTTGCCAACTGCTGCTCTAGACCCACTTCTTCTAGCCTTCCCCAACACCCCCCCCCCCCCCCGAATGTACTCTGTAAACTTTTTCTTTATGTTTCTGTCTGGCTCGAGAGAGGATTAAACTTTTTCTTTATGTTTCTGTCTGGCTAGAGAGAGAGGATTTAACTTTTTCTTTATGTTTCTGTCTGGCTAGAGAGAGAGGATTTAACTTTTTCTTTATGTTTCTGTCTGGCTAGAGAGAGAGGATTTAACTTTTTCTTTATGTTTCTGTCTGGCTAGAGAGAGAGGATTCAACTTTTTCTTTATGTTTCTGTCTGGCTAGAGTGAGAGGATTCAACTTTTTCTTTATGTTTCTGTCTGGCTAGAGTGAGAGGATTCAACTTTTTCTTTATGTTTCTGTCTGGCTAGAGAGAGAGGATTCAACTTTAAAAAGCAAGGAATCTAGAAGCAATGCAGAGCTAGACTGCAAAACAAAGTGATATAAGGAGCTGGGGCTTCGAGAGGGGAAAAAAAAAAAACTGCTCATTCAGATAACATTATTTTTTTACTATAGTGTCAGACCCCCTGCCCCCCCCCCCCCCCCCCGCGTCCCGTATCCCCATTCTTCAAACTAAAGTCTAGTGACCCTAGCGAGATAAAGGAGGCATTGGTTTTTTTTTTTTTCCAAAAATACGAAATGGTATAATCTGGGATCGCGATGACATTCTGGCATGAACGGGAAATTCCGTTTAGAGGGCTGGTTGGTGTGCATGAGTTGCGGATGTGTTTATTTAGTGGGCTGGTTGGTGTGCACGAGTTGGATGTGTTTGTTTAGTGGGCTGGTTGGTGTGTACGAGTTGCGAATGTGTTTATTTAGTGGGCTGGTTGGTGTGCATGAGTTGCGAATGTGTTTATTTAGTGGGCTGGTTGGTGTGCACAAGTTGCGAATGTGTTTATTTAGTGGGCTGGTTGGTGTGCACAAGTTGCGGATGTGTTTATTTAGTGGGCTGGTTGGTGTGCATGAGTTGCGAATGTGTTTGTTTAGTGGGCTGGTTGGTGTGCACAAGTTGCGGATGTGTTTATTTAGTGGGCTGGTTGGTGTGCATGAGTTATGGATGTCATCAACAATGTTGATGTTGTTTAGGATTCAGTTTCGCTCTCTCTTTCCCTCTCTGCCTTTTCTCTGTCTCTCTGTCTCTGTCTGTCTGTCTGTCTCTCTCTCTGCCTTTACAATCTATGTCGTGAAAATGTTCAAAATCTGAACTTAAATTTATTAAATAAGCAACAATACTTTTTGTGTCCTTCCTGTCCTCCAGTCAATAGAACAGTTCTACACATTGTCTCCCTTGCTTCTGGTCATTGGTCATCTGATATTTACTTTGTATGTCAATTGTTTGTTTGTTTGTTGTTTTGTGTCTGTTTTTTTTTTTTTTGGTAATTATAATATTATATTTTTAAGATGTTTACCAACAACTTGTTTAGATATTGTTTAATCAGACAATCTGAGATTACGGCTTAACCTCACGTTATTTTATATACACCGCAACAGGCGAAACTCAACAATTTTGGCCTAAATTAAAGTCCAATTACGATTCTATGTACATCTATCTATACCAGGGGTTCTCAACCTGTGGGTCGCGAGCTTAAAAGGTTGAGAACCGCTGATCTATACTGAGACTTAAGTTTAGTCTTTGTGTTTGTATCTGAGAACATAGATTAGTATGCAGGTCAGTGCATATGTTATTATTATTGACTGTAAAAAGTAATCACTATGTTTGTTTGTTTTTAAACTAAACCCATAAAGATCTAGAAACATTTAGATTCACCCAGACCTCTCCCTTTTCCACCATGAAACGAATACAATAAAAATTTGTTGTTTTTTAAGGTACTGGTAATTCACATCAAAGACGTGAAGACATATGCAGAATTCAATACAGCTAGCAAACTTCAGAAAAAAACAACTCTTTAGTCTAAATTAATTAAAAGTTTGCTTTGCTACTTTGAAAAAATTATTTTGCCACAAATGTTTTTTCCATTCCTAACACGTGGCGACAGGCCAATCCATCAGCCTTCAAGTAGCTTGTTAGACCGAACAAGACTGCACTCAATAACAATACTTGGCATCGATGCCCAGCTTTTTAGAATCGAACACAGAATCCAAAAGTGGTTGCTCTTGATCCACAGTAAACATGTTCCGGTATTCGATAATACAGTGAATCGATTTTTTAGGAATCGTATGGATTTTTTTTTCAAAGTTCTAATACATTTGTTTCCAATAACTCTGAAGCAATATTACGTAAACATATTCAGTGCCAGATTTAGACTTGAAAAGGCCCTAAGCTATTTGAGACATGAGGGCCCTTTAAAAGTCCAGATATTATATGTCGGTGCTAAATATTTCTTGGGGGCCCTTAGGGCCCCTTAGCTATTTGAGATTTGGGAACCCTTTAAGAGTCCATATATTTTTAAGGGGGGAGGGGTAGGGGTGGCCCTAAGCTCTAGCTCATGTAGTGCCCTGAACATATTCCTTGTCAGTATGTAGAACACAGCATTGTGGCTTTGTCTTGTTGAGAAGTAGACTAAAAACTTACAAATAGTCTCAGGATAATCTAGACTCAGAGCATCTAGATAAAATGTACATAGCCTAGATGTATTTTATGATATATCTGCTTTTGAGGTTTTTACAAAGCTTATATTAACTAAATCTGTCTGTCTGGCCAAAGGTTTGTACACGTTATTTCTCCAACACCCAATCTCGGATCAATCTGAAATTTAGCACAATTAGTTCTTTTACCTGATAGCACAAGAATCAATAAAAAAAAAAAGTTAGTTAATTATTTATTATAATTTATTTTGTTTGGTATCTCAAACAAGGGAAAGAAATAGTACTTGACTGAAGTAGTCGTCTAAGGCTTATTAAAAATTTAATTACATGCTGATCCAAACTGTACAGAATCTAGGTCAAAGAAAAGGAAGCGATGTGGGGAAGTGAGAGGACCATATTAGAGAACTGAAAGAAAAAAGTAAAACAAAAATGCAAAAGAGGAAGAATGGCAGAGATTTTAAAATTAGTAGTTAAAATAGGCAAGGTCAAGGGCGTTAAAGTGAAAGATCGCTGTTGCCAACTAAATAACCAATCAATTAAAGCGGTTATTAATTTGATTTCAAGTTGCTTAAAAGTACGCAAAAAATATCTTAGACCTTTTACACTACCTAGCCGGCCCTAGCCAATCAACTTTCCTATAATCTGTACACCGGATACACCAAATAGCAAGGTATTAATAGTAAATCGCTTTTGATAACTTCATCCGAGAATGGGTGTGGGAGAAATAACGTTTACATACTTTTTACCAGACAGACAGACAGACTAAGGTGATAGGCCTAAAAGCTTTGTAAAAACTTGTATTTTTCTATAATCTATGAGGTCGTCTGTGTAGACCAGTTGCTGATGAGCGAGTTTCTGAACTTGGATGGATGCCTGGTCGTGCGGTTTGCGCGCTGGACTGTCGATCAGATTTATCGATGGTCCAGGGTTCAAACCCTGCCCGCTCCCATCCCCCGTCGTCCTGCGGGAGGTTTGGACTAGGAAGTAAATTATCTTCAACTCTGAAGTAATATCCGAAACATGTCAAACAAACAAAACAAACACAAACTTTGAGATTTGGCGGGACTTTTATTTTCATTTTCGTCTTGCGTAGAGATTAGATCACGTGACATGCTCATGTTCTTGTCTATTGTAAAGGCCATCCCACAATGCAACACTTGTAGAAACACATCCATCAGAATTGACAGACTTTGAACTTAAAAGTTGACCTAACTCACCCATCGTCCAATCCACAAAATAAACACGACCTGTTTGGTTGAAGCGAAGGTATCTCTTTTAATGGCCGAGGCGCCCGGTACTTATTTTCCGGGTACCCTGGTCACGCAGCCTTCCACTTTTGCTGTCAAATTCAACTAGCTTGAAGGGTTGGGCTTTATGGCTACGTGGAACCGCTACATCTGCGAGTGCGGCTCCCTGCTTGAAACTTAGTGGGGGCCTGGCCGATTCCCCGTCATTTCCTATTTATACGCCCCTACAGTGAGCAGTAATCGGAGATCTAGTGCAAAGCATTAAAATGAGCAGGGAAAAGAAAGGATGTACAAATAGAACAATCTCACACAATCAGCTCACACACACAACCACCTCACAAACACACACAACCACCTCGTACTTACATAAACACACACATTCGTAAAAAAAAAAAATGGGCGGGGGATGAAGGCGCTGATGAGATTGCTGGCATAACAACTCGTCTTTTGATGTATCGGGGTGGATTGTGTTTCAGCAGAGGCGTAAACTGCGGACTGCGAAGGAGAGGGAGCGAAGGGGGAGTCATGCGTGGATGGTTATGATGATAGTTTTAAATTTACGTGAAGGGAGGTAACTCTATAGCTGTGTGAGAACGCGCGTGCTGGTATGTGTGGCGTGCTGGTATGTGTGGCGTACAAGAATAAAAATAAAAAGAAAGAAACATTTAAAAGAGGTTGAAAAAGGGGGGTGTGGGGGAATGTGGTATCCAACTAAACAAAGATTTGTATCGAAAACAAAAATTTGTATCGGAAAAAAAATTTGTATCGGAATTTTATAATTTTTTTGTTTCGTTCCAAAACATTTCTAATAGTCTAGGCGTCCTTTGTTGCTATGGTAACGACTAGGAATAACAGAGTTGATATTTTGGAAACCACTTTCTACTCTCTCTCTCTCTCTGATTCGTCTTTCCTGTTCTCACTATATATCTGTCTCTCTTGTTTTCTCTCACTCTCTTTATATGTCTCTCTTGTTCTTTCTCACTCTCTGTATCTGTCTCTCTTGTTCTCTCTCACTCTCTGTATATGTCTCTCTTGTTCTCTCTCACTCTCTGTATCTGTCTCTCTTGTTCTTTCTCACTCTCTGTATGTGTCTCTCTTGTTCTCTCTCAATCTCTGTATCTGTCTCTCTTGTTCTCTCTCACTCTCTGTATATGTCTCTCTTGTTCTCTCTCACTCTCTGTATCTGTCTCTCTTGTTCTTTCTCACTCTCTGTATATGTCTCTCTTGTTCTCTCTCACTCTCTGTATATGTCTCTCTTGTTCTCTCTCACTCTCTGTATATGTCTCTCTTGTTCTTTCTCACTCTCTGTATATGTCTCTCTTGTTCTTTCTCACTCTCTGTATATGTCTCTCTTATTCTTTCTCACTCTCTGTATCTGTCTCTCTTGTTCTCTCTCACTCTCTGTATATGTCTCTCTTGTTCTTTCTCACTCTCTGTATCTGTCTCTCTTGTTCTCTCTCACTCTCTGTATATGTCTATATTGTTCTCTCTCACTCTCTGTATATGTCTCTCTTGTTCTTTCTCACTCTCTGTATCTGTCTCTCTTGTTCTCTCTCACTCTCTGTATATGTCTCTATTGTTCTCTCTCACTCTCTGTATCTGTCTCTCTTGTTCTTTCTCACTCTCTGTATGTGTCTCTCTTGTTCTCTCTCACTCTCTGTATCTGTCTCTCTTGTTCTCTCTCACTCTCTGTATATGTCTCTCTTGTTCTCTCTCACTCTATGTATCTGTCTCTCTTGTTCTTTCTCACTCTCTGTATATGTCTCTCTTGTTCTCTCTCACTCTCTGTATATGTCTCTCTTGTTCTCTCTCACTCTCTGTATATGTCTCTCTTGTTCTTTCTCACTCTCTGTATATGTCTCTCTTGTTCTTTCTCACTCTCTGTATATGTCTCTCTTATTCTTTCTCACTCTCTGTATCTGTCTCTCTTGTTCTCTCTCACTCTCTGTATATGTCTCTCTTGTTCTCTCTCACTCTCTGTATCTGTCTCTCTTGTTCTTTCTCACTCTCTGTATCTGTCTCTCTTGTTCTCTCTCACTCTCTGTATATGTCTCTCTTGTTCTTTCTCACGCTCTGTATATGTCTCTCTTGTTCTTTCTCACTCTCTGTATCTGTCTCTCTTGTTCTCTCTCACTCTCTGTATATGTCTCTCTTATTCTTTCTCACTCTCTGTATCTGTCTCTCTTGTTCTCTCTCACTCTCTGTATATGTCTCTCTTGTTCTCTCTCACTCTCTGTATCTGTCTCTCTTGTTCTTTCTCACTCTCTGTATCTGTCTCTCTTGTTCTCTCTCACTCTCTGTATATGTCTCTCTTGTTCTTTCTCACTCTCTGTATCTGTCTCTCTTGTTCTCTCTCACTCTCTGTATATGTCTCTATTGTTCTCTCTCACTCTCTGTATGTGTCTCTCTTGTTCTTTCTCACTCTCTGTATCTGTCTCTCTTGTTCTCTCTCACTCTCTGTATATGTCTCTATTGTTCTCTCTCACTCTCTGTATATGTCTCTATTTTTCTCTCTCACTCTCTGTATCTGTCTCTCTTGTTCTCTCTCACTCTCTAATCTGTCTCTCTTATTCTCTCTTACTCTCTGTATATGTCTCTCTTGTTCTTTCTCACTCTCTGTATATGTCTCTCTTGTTCTTTCTCACTCTCTGTATATGTCTCTCTTGTTCTCTCTCACTCTCTGTATATGTCTCTCTTGTTCTTTCTCACTCTCTGTATTTGTCTCTCTTGTTCTGTTTCATTCTCTGTATATGTCTCACTTGTTCTATCATTGTCTCTCTGTAACTGTCTCTCTTGTTCTCTCTCTGTATCAGTACCTGTCTCTGCTGTTTTCTCTCTCCCTGTGTATACCTCTCTCTTTTGCTCTCACTCTCTCTCTGTCTCTCTCTCTCTCTCTATATATATATATATATATATATATCTCGTTGTTTCTTTCTTTATGTATATCCCTGTCTCTCTCTGTATCTCCAACTCTCTCTCTCTTTCTCTTGGAGGCCCCCCATCCTATGGTATATAGTTTGTGGACATTTCAACTAAATCAATGACGCTCTCAATAACACCTTTCAGGTCCCAAGCTTCCTCCCAGAGATCTCTGCAGACACCTGAGCGTCTCCTCCTCAGCTAGTGTCCTTCACATGCAGTATATCAACAAGACAGTCTGTTGTGTGAGGACCCACCCCCACCCCTTCTCCCTAGTTACTCCCCCCCCCCTTTTGTCTCATGTTTCACTCCTATGATGAATGGGATGAAGTGATAGCGAAAGGAAATTGAAATGATGTCGGAAAGGTACCCAGAGAGAGAGAGAGAGAGAGAGAGAGGGAGGGAGGGAGGAGATCTAGACATTGTATGCTAAATGTCAAAACTTATAGACCAAACACTAGGCTGTAACTATTTTAAAGTTCAACAGTCTCTCAACTTTCACTTAATGTACGACGTTCTCAAGTGAGGCAAGATGTCTGACAATGTACTGTACCATTTCTAAATGCTTCCTACCTCACAGAGCCCCCTAAGATGTGCCCGATTTTCGTTTCTAGCTGTGGCATAAAGCCGAGGTGCCTTCCGACTATCAGTTTGTCTCTTCAAAGAGATTTTACTTTCCCATAATTCTCTGCTGGTTTTGTACAGCCAATGAGCGTAACTTTATCCGCCGGAAGTTCCATGTTGTTCACAGAAGTTTTAACAGTGTTTTAATTTTGTTTCCGTTTTTAAGACGCTGACAATCTTTTCTTTTGATTATTTTGAAAAAAAAAAAAAAAAAAAAAAAACTTTATTCTGAAGTTAATTTTTTGTTCCATTAAAAAGTGAAGTTGTTGTTTTCTATTTATTTGTTTTAATATTCTTTGTTTCCGGAAGTTTATGACACTTAGTTTTTAACGATGTGGATCAAGCTAACTTGGTTCGCAACGCAGAGAATGATGATGTCATAATAGCTCGTGGGTTGTTCTTTCAATGCATTGTTATTGCCAACTACGATAAACACAACTGAAAATAACTTTTGCTGGAAAGTATGGGGCGTGATGGTGGACTGGTGAAGCGCTTGGCGTTCGAGCCGAGAGGTCTCGGGCTCCAAACTAGGTGAAGACTGGGATTTTAAATTACGAAATTTTTTAGGACACCCATGAGTCTACCCAACTTTAAGGGCTGCCTGACATTAGATGAGTAAGGTAAAGGCGGTTGGTCGTTGTGCTGGTCAAGTGACACAACATATGTCCTCTAGATCGTGTGGTCTGGACTTAGTTCCACAAGGGTTTAGATCTACATGAAAAGTGCAAGGGTTTAGATCTACATGAAAAGTGCATGTGCGCATTCCAAAATAAAGTCTTTTATCAGAGATTTTCCTATATCTTCTTATATAATACAGACGTTACTTCAAAAAAGAAGATGATTACGTCCTACGCGTCATGCATCCAGTCATGCATATTAACCAATGACTTAAATTCTGCCAAGACACTGGTTTTTCTGGCTAGCTCAGGCAACCCATTCCATGCTCTAATAGCACTAGGGAAGAAGGAGTATTTGTACAAATTTGTCCTAGCTAGGGGACAAGGAATGTGCCTTTATTTTTGTGTCTTTCAGAGTATTTTATTAAGTTTTGTTTTTGTATTTGAAGATTATGGTTCAGTGTTTTATGTATAATTGCTACTTTACTTTTGAGTCTTCTGTCCTAAAGGCTTTCTAAATTTAGTGATTTTACTAATGGTGTTACTCTAGTCAAATGTGAATATTCGTTTGTTATGAATCTCACTGCTCTATTTTGTGTTTGTTCCAGTTTCTTAATGTTTTCTTGAGTTGAGGGGTCCCAAACGGTGGATGCATATTCTATTATTGGCCTAACCAAGGTTAAATAACATTTTAGTTTTATGTTCTTATTTGATTTATAGAAATTTCTTTTAATAAACCCTAATGCTTTGTTGGATTTTTTTGTAGTTTCATCAATATGTGGATTCCATGACAGTTTTTCATTTATTATAACACCTAGGTATTTTGCGTTTTTAGTCTGTGTTACTGGTTTGCCATGAATAAGATAAGTGGAATTAATTTGTTTTAGTTTTTTTGTTACTCTTAACAACTGACATTTTTCTGGGTGGAAAGACATGCTCCAATTTGATTCCCATTTCTGTAATTCATCTAATTCTCTTTGTAAAATATCTGTGTCTTGTGTTGTTTTTATTGTTCTATATATTATGCAATCATCTGCAAATAATCTGACTTTTGTTCCTGAACTAATGCAATTTGGTAAATCGTTTATGTAAATTAAAAATAGTAGTGGACCCAAGACTGTTCCTTGAGGTACACCTGAGTTTACTGTTATTGGTGTTGATTTAGAGCCATTTATTATTACAGTTTGTTCTCTCCCTATCAGAAAATCTTTAATCCACTGATGCAGTGGACCATTAATGCCGAAATATTTATATTTTTAAGCAAACTATGGTGGTGAACTTTGTCAAAAGCCTTGGAAAAATCTAGTAAAATAGCATCGATTTGTTCACTATTATCTGGTGATATGGTGGTCAATCCATAGATAGCAAGCTTTTATTTTTTGCATCGGGTTTACAGAAAATGGAAATATTGTTAAACTAACTTTTTAATAAGCCTTTTAATATTTTTGTTCAAAAGTCCAGGCTGTACAATCGAAATTTTAAGCTTTTCAATTTGCTTGTAGCACAAAGAATTTTTTTTTAATTATTGAGTAGGCAGCAGTGATCTTTCAATATGGCGTCCTTGGCATTGTATATTTTGTCTACTTTTTTTTTTCAAGATCTCTTCCAACCTTCCTCTTTTCGTTTTCTTGCGATTTTCTTAAGGTTCGATTACATTGCCTCGAAATTACTTCCTATCGCTTTCCCTTCTTTTTCTTTCACTGAAATGTATGGCGTCCAGAACGTCAACGGGGTCTTACAGTATAAACAAAGAGCAGATTACTGCGATTAACTTTGTGGTGTGTGAAACTTCTCCATAAATTATACTTGAGTCTTATATTGAGTAGAGCAACTTAAATGACAATCTTCTAAGCAATGGTTAGTTCAGAGATTACATGGAAACATGTGTCAACTATAAGAAATACAAGAAAAGTTAATTAATTTCAAAGATATTTATGTAAATATTTATGCATCGATATTTTAATAAAAGTAAGTTAGTTCCAAAGATTATGTGTAGACATTTGCAGGTTACACTGACAGGGGCATTAATTAGTAAACGTTTTTGTATTACCATAATAATAGCTACACCATACAATATTACATGCACATTCAGGGTTCACACCTAAGGTAGTAGGCCTACTTAACGATTGAGCCCACAGAGCAGTATGTCTATTTAGTAAGGAAACCCTACTCTTGCAATATGTCTATTTAGTAAGGAAACTCTAGCAGTATGTCTATTTAGTAAGGAAACTCTAGCAGTATGTCTATTTAGTAAGGAAACTCTACTCTAGCAGTATGTTAATTTAGTAAGGAAACATTACTCTAGCAGTATGTTAATTTAGTAAGGAAACATTACTCTAGCAGTATGTTAATTTAGTAAGGAAACATTACTCTAGCAGTATGTTAATTAAGTAAGGAAACAGTACTCTAGCAGTATGTTAATTAAGTAAGGAAACATTACTCTAGCAGTATATTCATTAAGTAAGGAAACATTACTCTAGTTGTATATTCATTGAGTAAGGAAATATTACTCTAGCAGAATATTCATCGAGTAAGGAAACATAACTCTCTTACTTCTGAAGAGTCTGAAATGTGAAAGGGAAGGGGTGGCGGCAGAAGTACATAGTACTTAACCCAAGCTCCAGCGTGAATTCTGTTTCTCTCTCCCATAGATAATGAGATAAAGAGCAGAATATGATAATATGGACGACTGCTGAGATGGTTAGTCCGATACAACAGTGCCGCTGTTAGCGGGGGTGATTTAATGGTGTGGCGCGAAGCGCCCGGTAATGAGAAACGGGGAGAGAGGGGACCGTCCGTTCAACCGTTCCACCCTGAACGTTCGCAGGGAACCAGGTCTGATGTGGAAAAAAAAAAGGGGGGGGGGGGGAATGGGGCGCGCGACGAGGAAAGGGTGGGGGGGGGGGGGGGGGGGGGTGCTGAAGTCACCAGGCATTTAGATAATGAGTTTATATTGTGATGGCTTTTAACGGTCCGATTGGCCTTACGGCCCTGATTCAATGGCAGAGAATTTCACAGACAATTCACCTTGTGCCGTGTCTATGTCACTGTGGGATGGAGGCTTGATTGGATGGCATTGGCGTGTTGTTGTTCCCGGTTGTTGTTTTGTTCCCTTAGACGTCTCTCGTGTTCCCTTATACGTCTCTTGTGCTCCATGAGGAACGTGAAAATGTCATTTGTGGCCAGTGGAGATGAAGCTCTTGTTGGCCACTTGAGAATAATGGCCAATGCTGTGCGTTGTGGACCTAGATGTTAGATATTGCCCTGAAAAATGTACTTATTTGAAAGATAGTATCCATGAAGCTATATGCTCATCTAGGCGCCAATAGTATCTAAAATAACACCTCAAAGATGGTGCTTTTGTTTTTTAAAAAAAGTTCCCCTTTATTTTTTTCCTTTCCTGTTACTTCTAGACAATCAATCACTTCCTGTGTGGTGATTCGAAATAGTGCATAACTATTTGTGATTAACGGATTATTAGTAGGGTGCACGGACCACAGTTTGAGAAACACCTTCATAAATTTACCCATCCAGTTGTTTTTTTTTTTGTCTGTTTGTTTTACTAATCAGGCTGGTCAAGTCTTACGTATGCAGAGCAGGTGAGAAGAACAGCAGAATTGAAATGAATGTTCAATACAGGCGAAAGGAAGATGACGAATATGCTTCATTCATCAATGACGCATCTATTTCTTTATAGTATCTTATAACTATACGGACGTTTCCACACGCATCCATGTGTTAATCTAATGGTGCTTGCTAAATTAGAGAATTTTAAAGGGAGCTAAGCCAATGGTTTTCCTGAATGATTCAAGCAACCGATTCCATGCTCTTGTAACAAAGGAGTCAAAAAGGAGCACTTGTATGAAGTTATCCTTGCGTACGGAATAAGAAATGTGCCTTTATTTTTGTCTTTCTGAGTATTTTGTTAAGTTTAGCTTTTCTATTAGTAAATTATGGTCTAGGGTTCTAAATATTATTGTTAACATTATATTTTGTATATCTATTCTGCAGTGTTTCTAAATTTAGCGCTTCTACTAATGGTTTATGGTTAAGTCAAAGATTGTATTTATCTATTTCTTTTTCAGAACCGAAAATAGTTTTCCATAATTTTAATCAGGAGAAAAAAAAACATTTTGAGGGGGGGGGGGGGGAGCCCATTAAATGTTTTTTTTTCGTTAATTAGACAAAAAAAAATGTGGGTGTTTTTTTAACTCTAGTAAAATTCGTTGGCTCAGCTCCTATTAATCTAGTAATGGCAGTTATCTCCCGTCTCCTGCTGGTGTCACCGCTGAAAGCGTATAATATTTATTACATTCCAAATACTTATGTATATTGACTTTATGTTTGAATCGTCCTTCAAGCCAGTGAGTGGGGTCCTGGGCGGTTGCTAAGAAATACTGCCACAAGTTGAAATATATATATTTAAAAAAAAAAAAAGAAATTTATCTCAGCTCTTTATTAATGTCCTAATAACTCTTTCGTGGAGTGGGGGGCGAATGAAAGACAAATACCGACTTCCTAAAGGCCCACACACGCCCTTCATTTTTAACCGGCCCTGTAACTGCTTACCGTAACAGTAACACCGTTCCGTAACAGTTTGTTTTATTTCTGTTCGTCGAGGCGACGTATCAACAGGTGAGATAGGCAAAGGTCTCCCTCCGCACCTGTCTGGTTCGAGTCGCTGTTAGGGAATTCCCGATCATTTCAATAGCGCAGTGAGAAAAAAAAAAAAAGTCTATTCACATCCGGCCTTGGAAATTTTGTTTGTATGCAATATGAATAAGAAACGCTCTATTGATGTGTCAGGAGGGTGGGTTTTTTTTTTCTTCTTTTTATGTTGTCCTATTTGTCTTCGAGGCAATAGTTTGTTCAGACGTGACAGTTAAATTTAGATTTAGCCCGATTAACAAAGAGAAAGAAAAGGTGGCAAACAGGGTGGGTGGTCTAGCGGTAGCGCGCACAAGTGTTGAATTGAAAGTCTTTGGCTTAAGTGGTGGGTAAGGTGACAGTTTCTCTGGGTTCTTGTTAAAAGCAGGGCGAGATGAGATCGAATCTCGTTGTTATGTAGACAACAAAGAACGTGATGACTCAAAGCTCTGATAGTTTCACAATAATTCTCAAACTTTGAGAAATGTTCGCCTTCTAGAGCAAAGGTTCTCAAACTTTTTTGACCCGCGGACCTCTTTATAAAGTCAAAACTTGCTCACGAACCCCTAAGTGAAAAAGCGAAACAAATATGGAACATGTCTTTCTCATCAGAATTAGCAGTATCCTTGTTTAAACATTCGTTTAAGTTCCTCGTTTGTGGATATTTCAATAAGCTGCTCCTCTATTAGAATGGATTCATCTGTGATTGGAATCTGAGTTTTGTCTACGCGCAAAAGGGATCAATAACCAGTCAGGAATATCCATATGAAAAATGTTTTCAAATCTTTTGTTAAGGCACGTAGTCATACAATAGTTCGTAATAAACATATTGAACAGGAATGAGAGACGAGTTAATTATTATTCAAATTATCTGATTGGATAAACTGCCTTTTATCGAAGAAATTTTAATTGTATTCAATTTTCATCTTTCTTTTCATCTTTCTTTTCATCTTTCTTTTCATCTTTCTGCCTATCAACTTCGGTCGTCTCGCGGACCCCTCAGGACCAAAACATCCATAAAATTGGGTCGCCAAATTTGAAAGGGCGGCCCTGCTGACAGCGGTCTCTCTCCATTCCACTGTCTTTTACACTGGATCGTCCATTCCTTAATGCGCTCTCATCGCTTCCTCTGTCAGCCTCTCCGTCTTTCACCTGGTACTGTTCCTCCTTCTTTCGCCTGGTACTGTTCCTCCTTCTTTCACTTGGTACTGTTCCTCCTTCTTTCACCTGGTACTGTTCTTCCTTTTTTCATCTGTTCCTCATTCTTTCACTCGGTACTGTTCCTCCTTCTTTCACCTGGTACTGTTCCCTGCAAAAATTCTTTGCGAACTCTAAAATATCTTGTTATATTCTCTTAACCTGCGATTAATATGCATATTTTGTAAACAGTTCTATATTTTTAAAGTGTCGAGGTCATGGACATTGGTAAATCTAGTCCTTGTCTTAAACTTTTACACGTCAGAGGGCACCAGACTGTCGACTTTGCTTACAAATAAGACGACCTGGGTCAGATTCTATCATTTTTATGGTCATGTGTTTACTTCATAGAACCTTGTTTCACTGAATTTGAAAGTCTTTTCAAACTTTGCCGAGTAGCTCGTTAAGAAGGCACCATTAGATCCGCATTTCTTAGACCAGAATACACCGAAACATGTACAGAATGTATACCCATCCAACACATCTGTAGACGTCATATTTGACTTGTGAATATTTGCATATTGGCACGCGCACACACGAATACAATCCTGCACGTCCTCTATGACGAAATGCATGTAGGATCATTTCATTGGCTCTCTCCACGTGACCACGTGACATATGTTGTCATGGAGTCTATAAATAAAACCGAGGATTATTTTCTTTCCGACACCTGCCGCGCGTGATAGCTGCTTGCTAATGTCTGGCCACAATCCCATTAATTACCCGTGAAATGCAGTGATAAATATGTTATCTCACCGAGGGTAATTAAAGTTTAGTTTTATGCAGCCGAAGATAGGCATCGCCTTGATGCTGGATCGGATATCTCGACCGTTGACCGATTTAGACGAAACGTGAGTCTGGGGATGGACCCAGAGTGTCACCTCGCGGCGTAAATATTCAGAGTTAATTAACTCTTTGCATTTGTAAGACTTCACAGTTTATATGAAATGTCACTTTGAAGGATGAGTGGAGCATGTGTAGTGGAGTAGGAGATGGTGCATGTGGTGGAGCATATGGTGAAGCAGGAGGTGATGAAACAGGAATGGAAACATTTGGTGGAGCAGATGGTGGAGCATGTAGTCAATCAGAAGATAGAACATGTGGTTGATCAAGTGGTGGAACATGTGAAGAAACTTAAGACGAAACGTGTGGTGGATCAAGTGGTGGAACATATGAAGAAGCTTAAGACGAAAAGTGTGGTGGATCAAGTGGTGGAACATGTGAAGAAGCTTGAGACGAAATGTGTGGTGGATCAAGTGGTGGAACATGTGAAGAAGCTTGAGACGAAACGTGTGGTGGATCAGGTGGTGGGGCATGTGGTTAAGCAGAAGGTGAAGGTGATGGTGGAGCAGGGGGTGAAACATGTGGTGGAACATATGATGGAGCATGTGGTGGAGCAGAAGTTGATTGAAGTGTTGGAACAGGAGATGAAACAAGTGGTGGAGCATAAGGTTGAAAAGGTGATGGAGCAGTAATATATACAATTTGAGGGTCAGATGAGATCATAAAGAACAAGCTCCAAAAGTTCAATGTCATGGATGACTGCATTTGGAGCGTGTTATTAACAGAGCTTCAGACTTGTCCACGTGATATAAACTCTATTGATAGTTTGAAAACCTGCTTGGGAAGAGCATGGAACGATATCTCACAAGTCATCCTTCAAAACGCTACACGAGCTTGGGATTTCTTGGTTTAGACGATGCACGGAAGATAGTTTGAGCATCTATGGGTGTTGTATAGCATATGGCCATATGCCTTTACAAAATGGTTTGTAAAAGTTATTCTTTGTAAAAAATTAAATAGCTGTTTGACAACCTTTTCTAGCGACCACCCTGTATTAAAAAGGATACTTTTTAAAAAATCTTTTTAATGAACATTGTACAATATATTATCAATGGTATCATAAACTTGAGGTCAGCTACGTAACAATAAAATACCAGCTCTCACTCTTCTATAAAAATAGTTCACCATATGTTTTGATATAAGTAGCTCTACCACCCCACAACCTCTCACATTTAAATAAAACAGCATGTTTTATTTAAATCGCTGGAAATTTTTTTTTTCTTTAGATTCTTCTTCTATGAAGTATTTTTTAATTTTCACACAAACCTCGTTCTGACAACGAGACAAGGTGAAGGAGATTGCACTTGCTAATTACATGGAAGAATACAACTGACTGATAATTACGACATTGGTTTTTGATTCTCATGTAATAATTACGGCATCCTCATAAGACAATCCCTAGTTTGTAATTTTGTTCTAAACCTTATGTTAAAAATAAGGAACTTAAAAATAATGCAGTGTACATCATTAAACTCATGTTTTGGCGGGAATATTTCACAAGTTTCAATAAAAATCACCAGAATTATCATTAATGTATCGATGACAAAGTCTTCCACACGCTCTATCTCTCTCGCTCTTTCTCTCTCTTTTTCTCTCTCTATCTCTTACTTTCATTATTTCTCTTTCCCTCTCTCTTTTTCATTTTCTTTATTTCTCTCTCTCTCTCTCTCTCTTTCTCTCTTTCTCTTTCCCTCTCTCTTTTTCATTTTCTTTATTTCTCTCTCTCTCTCTTTCTCTCTTTCTCTTTCTCTCAAACACATACTTGGCGAAATATTATGTTCACTTTCGTTTTAATTGATATGTTTTTCACGTGACAGTATCTCGTTCCCAGCTCCCTCAACATTCACGCATGCGCTCGACTTATCATGTAATGAGCCAATCAAAAACGCATTTATCTTTTTTTTTTCTCCATTCACATGAAGGAACAATGGGAAAGCGAGACTTACGGTTTGAGTTGTCGTTCTTTTGTCGTATTTAACCAATCGTGCTAGTTTGTCTGGTGCAAAACTTCACTCACCAAATTTTCTAAAGATCTACTGCAGATGTGAGACTGGTGCAGATGTGAGATTGGAACAGACGTGAGATTGGAACAGACATGAGACCTGTGTAGACGTGAGATTGGAACAGACGTGATAGTAGAGCAGACGTGAGATTGGAACAGAAGTGAGATTGGAACAGACGTGAGATTGGAACAGACGTGAGATTGGAACAGACGTGAGATTGGAACAGACGTGAGATTGGAAAAGACGTGAGATTGGAAAAGACGTGAGACTGGTGTAGACGTGAGATTGGAATAGACGTGAGAGTGGAACAGACATGAGATTTGTGCCTTGGCTATGTTTTATCACGCTAACATCTGCAATATTAAGTTTTAATATCACTGCCTTCAATGGCAATCTCAGCATTAAAAATAAAAATAAACTTCATAGAATCATAAATGCTGCTGGTCAAAATCATTGGCAAAAACCAAACCCCATTTGGGCAGACATTCATAAAAAAAAGCTAAAAAGATTCTAGAAATAAAAAGTCACCATTTGGGTCAGGATTTTGTGATTTTACCATCACAGCCTTTTCGGTTAAGAAAGGTAGATAACTTCTAATTCTTCCAATTTCTTTCCCGAGCAATGCACTTGTCTTGAAAAATTTGGATTTTAAAACTTAGCAAAAAAAAAAAAAAACATTTGGTAAAAACGGGTCTTCACTCTTCTGATTTCTAGAGAAGATTTGTCTATAGTGTTTTAGAACAATGTACCATTTGTATACATGATTTGTCATGCAGATTTCTTCTATCCTCTACAAGAACAGTGTATCAAAACTCTTACAAAATTAGCATTCGCATTTCTCAGAAGTAGCCATCTAAATGCAACTATCTGTAATAGGATTGGGTAGTTTAAGTTGCACGGGGGCAAACTATACAGGTACTCACTACTACGATGGTGAAGATTAAATATTTGAATCAATGGTTACTTTTTTTTTTTTTTTTACATATAAAACACGCTGTTTTTTTTCTTCTTTAATTTGTGCATAATTAATAATAATAATTTTATTTATAAAGTGCTGTTAACAAACAAAATGTCGGCTCAAGGCGCTGTAATAACATTACAAACACAAACACGACAGCTGAAATGACAAACTGATCTAAAAAAGTTTTGAATAGATAGGACTTCATGTTCTTCTTAAAAGTACTGTAACATGTTGTCTGTCTAGATTAGTCTAGAAGCTAGCCAATCGCAGCAAGGTTCAATGAAAGTGATTATTTGCTAAACGCTGGAATGTATGGAGAATGTTCATTGGATGATCGTGTTACGTCACAGACGGCATGCTGGGATATAGTCTAACACTGGGTGCATAATTTTACAGAGTTATCTTTCCACGTCACTCCACATTCTCTTCTGTTTCAAACTTCAACTTCTTACCTCCCCCTTTTGTTCTATCACGCAGAGATAACAGAGATTAACTTTTTGTCGTTCTAGTTGTTGATAATGCTTTAATGTGATACATTTTATATTCATCATTAATTTTTTTGTAGTGACATTGAAATGAGAAAGTCTCTACCTAATCCGAAGCGATAAGTTCGTTATATGATTATACATTTAGTGTCATACTTTTCGCTATTTAAAAAATTTGTATTGAAATATTCAAGTTATTTGGGCCCGTTTTTGTTACGAGCAGATAAGTTTCTTTCGTTAATACAATAACACCAAACGTCGAAATCCTACTTTTATAAGGAATGTAATCTTAATTTAATAACTAACAGATAAGATAAGATAAGATAAATACTGTAAACACAATTTGTTCATCTTCCTCCATTTTCGGCTTCCTGTCCTCCCTTTTAACCAGCATGCGCACCATTCTCTATTCACACTACGATGTGCACATAACAGCTTTGATACAAAGTTTTGATACTTTATGCAGGAAAGGGGAGACAGGGACCCTTACATACCTGACGACTACATCCCTGTACAACAGTCTTATCAGTGGCGTAGCTAGGGCGGGGATTGGAATCCAAATGTGAAAATCCCCCGGGATCCCCACATGAGGGGACCCCTTTATGAGTGTCCAAAATTTTTTTAACAGTAAATATTACGCCAATGCCCTGTTATCTTGTAATTCATTTTGTTATGTAATTGAGTGACCATGCTGCACGTATTCCACACATTAGACTTAAATATTTATTAAGTACATTATCTCATGTCATGGTGTCGAATGTCCAAATGCAGGGGCCAAGCACCCCGTGTCACCAAATCCCTTGCTACGCCACTGAGTCTAAGGGCGTACAGGTGCGTAGTACAGTGTTGCATTCATATAAAAAAAATATTTAAAGCGCAATGTAAGTAGTATGTATGTATGCATGTTAGTCTCGAATAGAAATCAAAACCGTTTGACCAATCTTGATACAATATGGCAGGGATGTTCCTTAGATCACGGCGGAGACAGTATTGTATGTTTAATTTCTCTCCCACAACAAGAAGACCCTGGAAATTGTGAAAAAAAAAATTGTCTATTGAAGAACGAAACTTTTTAACAAATCGGGTAAACCCGTTTTCACAGTATTGTATATTAGCAATGGAAGGGAACAGGGCGCTAGATAAGTGATACACAAACTATGACCCGCGGGCCGCGGGTCATATCTGCCTAGTAAGAGATAATACATACAGAGAAAGACTGTAAGGACAAAGACAAATAGATAACTGAAAAGTGGTCAGTCAACGTTCTGTAGTTAAGAGAGTTTGAAGAACTTCCCAAATATCATGACAAAATTATCTCATTTTCAAATTGGATTCCAGATCTTCAGTCAAGTTACATATAAACATCCACATTACTGACAGATGCTGTTATCCACATGTGACATCTACATAATAAACTTTAATATCTTTTTATAAAGTGACCGTTATTACATTTCTAGAGCACTTAGATGAAATCTTGTTCCTCAACTTTCTGTAGAAAGAGACAAGAGAAATAGAAGTGCAACTTGCTCGAAGAATTCAAAACCTATCTCAAAATGTGTATGCCCACAGACATTTGATGTACATAGATCTGTACATAGATCTTTACATAGATCTGTACATAAGAAAATAAATGGGATTAGATTGTCTTTATTTTCAGTTTCTACAATTTAGTTTGCTCTCTCTTCGTACTTGGTAAAAGATGGGTGAAAAGGAAAAGTTCTTGTTTTTAGAAAAGGGCTCTAACAATTTTCCTAGAAACTTGGTAGCTTATTTGGGGATAGGGGGGAATACCTAGCTAATTAGCCTCACGGTAAAAACTCTGGTTTGACCGTCATAATTTTTTTGTGTTCAGAATCACCTTAAAACTAAATTTATCTTATCAATGAAATTATTCTGAATGACGCAAAAAACGAAGAAAAAAAGACGACTTTCTTTTAGACAAATTCTGTCACACTCAACTCAATTGTCTCTTTGTATTCACTAACAAGTTGAATAAATCAATAGACATCCATGAACATTTGTAACAAACATGAGATCTACTTGTCAAATTATTTACTTTCATTTAGATCTACATAATCTATTTACGCTTAAATAAAATTTTTAAATTGAAAAAAAAGTTAAAATATATATATATATATATATATATATATATATATATATATATATATATATATATATATATATATAAGATCCTGATACTAGATCTACATACTTTGTTTAAACCTTGGCAACAAATGAAAGAAATCCTGGCAACATTTCTTAATTCTAGTCTAGAACCACTGGCAATGTCAACCAATTTGTTTTTTTCTTTTCCCTCGTCTTCTTTTTAATAAAGTGTCGCCATCATTAGTTCACCCTGGCAAAGCGTTTGATTTGGCCAGATTTCTCTAAAGATTTGGCCTTTTTTTTTTTTTCGGTCTCTTTTTTTTTTTGAGTGGTCTGGAAGGTCCAAGCTTAAAATGACATTATTTACACTTGTCTTGACAAATAGGCCTACTGAAGTCTAACATCAGGCTAACAGGCTTTTAGTTTACTAGAAAAAGAAACGAGATTTGGAGGGAGATTTACGTAATGATGCAATTAGCGTTCTTAGTTTGATAGATCTGTCTGAACTGTGTATCCTTAATTAAGCATCTTGAATCATGTATTTACAAAATGGTAATTATGCCTTTATTGGAAAAAAAAAGGACTTATTTTTAGACTCTTCGAAAAATTAAGCATATATTAGCATATAAATCTAGTTTTAACATTGTCTTTGAACGTCGAGACTTAAAAGTGTAACAGAATTTAACACGATTTAATTACGAAGACCCAGCACTGACCTATGTACAAATTAGATTTCCACACTCAATAGAATAACTTTTACTCCCTTAGTTTGTTTGTAATTGTATTACACGTTTCGGATGTTCCTTCAAAGTTCAAGATAATTTACTTCCTAGTCCAAACCTCCCACCGGGACGATGGGAACGGGCAGGGTTTGAACCCAGGACCATCGATTAGTCGAACGACAGTCCAGCGCGCCAACCGCACAATAAGGCAGCCTTCTCCTGCGAAGATAATTTTTTTTTGCTTTATTTTGTAGGTCTATTTGTTGTTGTCGCAGTTATTTCTAGAAGTCCATGTGTAATACAATGTTGTATCGAAAATCTTGTTTATAGGTCCCCCTTTATTTGTAAGATTACAAGAAAAATCGTATTCATAAAATAATATGTTGCGAATGTCTTTGTAATAATATAATTGTTAAAGAATTGGATCCAATTGGTACCATTTTAACGTACATACTGTTTATAGAAGAAAAAGGGATATAGCTTTTAATTAGTTTAAAAGAACAGGTCTAAGTGGAGCATCAAAGTCTCGGGATGCTAGATTGCGTCCCTTTAAAACCTCAACTAGTTCATTTTATCAGGGCCAGTTAAGTCAATACACAGAATACAGTCAGCCTTTAACTAATTCACACATTAGCAAATTTGTTTTTATGGCAATGGTCCTGGTGTACTATGGGATGAGAAAGAGAGAGAGAAGGGGGGGGGGGGAGGAAGAGAAGAAGAAAAAAAAAGGGGGGGGGGGGAGGGGATCTAAATAGATGGGGGGGGGGGGGGAATAGTAAACTCAAAATAAAAAAAATGTGTGGAAATGGACAAAGCGATGGAGAAAGAGAAGAAAGAAGTGAGAGAGAGAAGAAAGAAGTGAGAGAAAGAAGGAAAGAGAATGAGAGAAAGAGAAGGAGAGACAGAGGGACTGAAAGAGAGAAGATGTATACAGTAGGTTCTGTATAGTCCTAGCAAATGTAATAACCACACTACAAACAGTCTATACAAAGGCTCTTCAAAGACCTCTATTAACCTTAAATCCCAGTTTCTTCACTTCTTTGAAGCACCCCTGCCCCAAGTAGAAAAAAAAAAGTGTTGTTGCATTGCCTCACCCCTCCCCCTCAAACATCCAGGCCAAGAGACCATCAAAACACTGGGCAATCAACACAACAGGTAATTAAAGAGGAGGTCACATTGAAAAGATGTTGAACTTGAATCCACAAGCTTTCTGTGCTAACAACTTTTCTCCCCGAACCTAAGATCTCGTTCGCACAGCACTAGACATAATAGGCAGTAGGGTTCTGTTCAATCACTATGGAGATTAGACAGTAGGTCACTCACCATTCAATCACTATGGAGATTAGACAGTAGGTCACTCACCATTCAATCACTATGGAGATTAGACAGTAGGTCACTCACCATTCAATCACTATGGAGATTAGACAGTAGGTCAATAAGTCACTTACCATTCAATCACTACGCAGATTAGACATTAAGTCACTTACCATTCAATCACTATGGAGATTAGACAGTAGGTCACTTACCATTCAATCACTATGGAGATTAGACAGTAAGTCACTTACCATTCAATCACTATGGAGATTGGACAGTAAGTCACTTACCATTCAATCACTATGGAGATTGGACAGTAAGTCACTTACCATTCAATCACTATGGAGATTAGACAGTAAGTCACATACCATTCAATCACTATGGAGATTGGACAGAAGGTCACTCACTATTCAATCACTATGGAGATTAGACAGAAAGGTCACTAGTCCATTTCTGCAGAGCTTAGGCAATAGCTCTCTAGTTTAGTCAATAGGTCAATAGTCAATCACTTTAGAGATTAGGCAGTAGGTCAGAGTCTAACACATAGATGTCAACCATACCCCCTCCCTCTCCGGCCCAAATATAGACATTCTTGATCCTGGTTAATGATGTCCAGCTTAAAGGTTTTTGTGAAGTCTCGGGTCATGAGAGATCTTTACCTTCGACTTTACATATCCCGAAATCACAGCACCACTAATGATCAGCAGAACAGCCTCCATTTCTTGATGACTTCCCATCGTTCCAAGTAAGATTTTGATCTAGCTCTCTTCCTCTTTTAGCCTGGTACAATTCCTTGCAGGAATGTCTTCACAAACTGTCGGGATCTCATGACATGACATATGTACTAAGTATTTAAACTATAGAAAAAAGTCATCAAAATTTCCAGTCGCCTGTTTGATCATGTTCATGGTGTGATAAATTTCAAGGCATAAAAAACTTGCTTCAGAATGTACTTATTAAAAAGTGATTTAATCTGGTTAATGCATTATCTTTCCATAATTTAGAAAGAGGGCGTAACTAGAGCATCATGTGACTACGCAGATCAAGTAGCGACTCATATATTTATCATCATCATCAAACTCCATTAGAGCGAGGGCTTGAGAGGCTCAAATCCTCTCTTTCAAAAGCCCTGGACAGAAACCCTGCTGTCTTGCGTAGTGCATAAATGTCGCCATACAGGTCGAGAATTTTGGGTTTCCCAGACCTGTCGAGACGGAGATCAGCAAGTCTGGGGCAATCAAACAGAATATGAATCACGGTTTCCTCTTCTTACCCGCAGCGGGGGCACCGTGAATCAAAATTTGGCCATAGCCGCGAGAAATATGAGCCAACAGGACAGTGGCCTGTCCTGCACTGTGCTATAATAGCTTGCTCAGGCCTGGACAGCCTCCAACATGGGGAATTGCGGTCAGGGCGCCTCATGCGCTCCCAGACTCCACGGGCTTTTTGGGACTTGTCCCAGCACTCAAACCACTTTTTCATTTCATTTGTTTGTATTATAGCCAGGGCTTGATGAAAGCTTACAGCCTGTTCAGTGGGTGGAATTTGCCCTCCCTGGTGGGCCAAAGAGTCTGCAATTGTGTTGCCAGTCACACCTATGTGACTCGGTACCCACTGCATTATTACAGGGGTGCCATAGCGTTGTTTAATGTTAAGTGAAGCCACGATGACAGTGTTGATATTGGGGTGCCATGGTCCGGGTCTTTGAACTAGACATTGGCTTTACCCACCGAGATTCTTTTTAGAGTCTCTTTTCGTTGTCTCCCCCTGTATTTTCATTTAGATCTCAAACTTGTGTCCAGACACCTTATTAAAAGTTCTCCAGCTTTCTCCAAAAGCCATCAGGAATGTATTTACATCTAGTTTATATTATGCACAAGTTCCTAAAAACTAGATCTAATAACTTACTATTAACTCTATTGACTCCAATTAAATGAACAGGTGAGCAAGTTTCAGAGTGTAAAGCTTGAAAGCCACAGAGGATATACATTTTAGAAGATTATATATATATATCTTATATATATATATATATCTTAAGAATGATCTAGTCAGCCGCCCCCTCACATGACACACATTTCACTATCCTCCCCCACCCTAACTCCAATGTGCGGGGAATGTGGGTATATGTTTGTATCCGCGAATGCATGTGATTCTATTTTTTTTTTTAAATCTCTGAAACCAAAAGAGTAAAACTAAAACTGCGGTACACTCATATTTGTAAATGGGCCATCACAGGAAAAGTGAGAGCTGTTACATATAACATGAAGCTACGTGTGTAAAAACCCATTCTTATAATCATAGACACCTGAGGCAAAGCATGAAGCCAGGTGCCTGGAATAGATCACACGTGACTGGATACTTTCACGCGATGCAAGAGTTTACCTGTCTTGCCATTAAATTACAGTGAAGAGCCAACCAGTCAGTTTGGGTTTAGATCTAAACGAGTACACTAGTAGATAGTTGGGGAGGGGGCACGACGGCGCTACATGCAACTGGCTTTGAAGTAAAAATTAATATCTAGTATAATGAGAAACATATTAATATCTAGAATATAGACAAATATAATATTTATTTGTCCTTAATTAATATCAAACTTAAATAATTACCACTAAGTAATTAGTTAACTGGCTAATTCCTTTTTATCGATTCCTATTTAGTTATGAGCAATGATTATCGGCAAAGCTTCAGCTTGATACGAGAATGGGATGTGGGAGAAATATCGTTTCAAACATTGTACCAGACAAACAGACAGACAAACAGACAGACAGAGTGAGTGATATAAGCGTTGTAAATAAGGCAGTTTCGGGGCTGTCATGAAATGACGCAAACGCAGTTCTTTGATCTGGGCTCGGATCACATTGGATCACCGCTCCGTAATGTGAATGTTTCATTTTATCACATTCATATTCTACAACGAGCTAATTTTCTTTATAATTAATTAATCGTTCAAATGATTCGATGTTTTATTTAGAATGATGTTTGGGGGGAGGGGTGGGGGAGTCGAGCGCATCCAGAGAACATAACATTGATTTTTTAAATAAATAATTAAGCTTCATTATTTTAAACTATTTTTTAACCTGTTGGGAAAATTTAATGTATGATTGTCTGTTATGTACTTACAACGCTGAAAAAAAAATTGGGCACTGCTGAAGTCTTTTCTCTGACTGTTTTCAGAAATTTACATAGATCAGTGTTTAAACTGTTTTATTAATTTTATTACAAAAAATAAAGTATTACACAACTCAAGGTATATTATTTATATATAATGAATGTGTGTGTGCTTGTGTTTATTTAATTTTTATTTTATTTACTCCTGAAAATAAAATTTAGAAAGGAAGGAATTGATTAATACACTTTTTTTGAAGTTCGACTACTCTGCATAGCGATGTCATGTAAAATAAATTGGAAGAAAGCCGGGTGTGGCGTTATTAAATCGGATCTCTGTCAGTTGTCGCTTGACAACCTTAAAGAAATTGGTTTAGAAATATAAAATCATTATGACAAAGTCAGTCAGTCACCAAGTCGGTCCATTGGGTCATACAAAAAATTGGTTAAGTTTGATTGTGTTCCTTGGCACTAATGCGACAATTACAAAATAGGAAATTATTTGGGCATTAATAGGAAATTATAATAGGAAATTAATATAGAATTAATAATAATTAATAGGGAATTAATAGGCAATTAATAGCCGTAATAATAGGAAATTAATAGGAAATTAATAGGTATAATGTCTTTTAGTTTTACAACTTGTAGATATTTTCTATTATTAATTATGTATTTGTCTTAAACACGAGTTTTGTGTGACAGATACTTTAGTTGCTTTCAGATTGAATGAAGGCCAGTTGATTTATATAATCTAAGTAGCTATTGATTTTTGTTTTGTTTTAATTTATCATGTTTTTATGCTTCCACCATTTCTATGTCTCTATTCATTTATTTGTTTAAACATGCATACATGACTTAATTCTAGACAACAGGACTATTACAAAGTTATAAAATATCAATTAATTTATAGCCGGACAAACTTTACAATTCATTAATCCATAGCATAAACCAGAAATAGGATATCTTGCTACATCAAGGTAAATAAATGATCTCTAGGTCAGTATGCTAATTATTTCCGCCAGATGTCGCTTTCGTCTGTTCTATTTATTAAGTTTTTGATCTCCATGTTGTGTAGTGTGTGTGTGTGTGTTTGTGTGTGTGCGTGTGTGTGTGTGTGTGTGCGTGTGTTTGTTCTGAAGCATGTGTAGATTCTCATTTGTTTCCTTCAAATTAACAAAGGAAAATCCTGGAACCAAAAATAGTCTCAAATTACAACAAGTCTAAATCATAACGAGTCCGTATAAGAATTTTGAAGTCACAATAGATATAAGTGTATATTCTGTAATTATATTTTTCTGACCAGCTACTTTGGATTTAGACCTTTAGGGTATCTGTTGGGTCGGGGTAGATAAGTCAGAGGTGTAGAGGTCAATGTAGAATCAATGTAGATTATAGTAATTTTTTGTTTAGTATTTTATAAATAAATTAATATTCATTCTCTGGCAATGCCAGGGTCTGGCTTTATGGCAGGTCTGCAGCAGTACCGCCCTCTGACAGGCAACGAGAATCTCCTTATGAATATTTCATACCTCGAAGGTCCTCAGTTGTTATTGTCCCCTAAGTTGATATAACAACAGGGTATATTGTTATTTTAGACAACTTCCAAAACCGCTTAATCTTCAAGCTTAGGTTCCCATAGTTTCTTTGTTTTTCCATTTCGGTTTTCCTTATACTATGGTATAGCAGTACTGTGATGTCAAAGATATTTAAGAATCGAAGTGCATGGTTGCGCTTTTGCTTAATGCGATGTCATTATGAATTTCTCTCTCTGTCTGTGTGTGTGTGTGAAAGAGAGAGGGAGCTGGGGGGAGGGGGGATATGGGAAATTAATGTTTCCGAGGTCTGTAGCAACAAATTCAGGCTGGGTGAAACGGTCACGCCATGGTCATCCTTTACCAACGAAAATGAATAAATCAGCCGTTTGAAACGGTATTTCTAAAACGGGACAACAAAGGGGCAGTAAGTTTAGGAATATTGTCATGAGCAGCGAAATGAGTTCTCGCCCTTGTTCGCTGCTATAGTAATGACTGCAATAAATTGTCCTGCTTCTTTGTTGACCTTCCCCTCCTCGCCCCACCCCCCTCCTCGCCCCACCCCTTCTTTTCTTTTTCCTACCTCTGGCCGACACAGTGTGGTCCAGTGTTTGAATGAATAAGCCTCAGTTCAGATCCCCTTCCTCAACCTCCCCCCCCCCCCAACCACCAACCTCACCTTCCATCAACTTTAATTCCCTCCCCCCCCCCCCCCTCACCCACCCAGCCTTAATGGCGGACACAAAAAAAATGACTCACGCCCGGTGGTCTATGAAAACAGTGTGTGTGTATGTGTATCTATATTGTGCGTGTGATGTGTGTATGTGTGTTTGTAACTGTGTGTGCAAACAGCCGACCAAAAAAACTGCAACATTACCGCACGGAGACTTGTAACAGATCTGTAAGTTGGAGCACTCAATACGACATTCGACCTCCCTTGTAACTTGTTTGGACAAACCTCGGCATTCAAAAGAATGATATCACTGTCTCTCGACACACACACACACACTCTCTGTCTCAACAAATGCACACTCTGTCTCAACACACATACAAGGCAGAACCCGTAGCTGCATTAAACAAATCATCATTCATTTTGTGCGATCAATTAAATTTGCATATTTCAAATACATGCGGGCGCGCACGAACAAGAGCTGTGAGTAGACCATTTGAGGGTTGTAGAAAGTGGGTGGCACTACTAGTAGGGCGCTTGGCTTCGGAATCGGGTTGTCGGAGTTCAAAACCCTGTGAAGACTGATTTGATTTGAGAGATTTAGGGTCCACCCAACTCTAAAGGATACTTGACTTACGTTGGGAAAGTAAAGGCGTTTGGTCATTGTGCTAGACACATTACACCCCAGTTAGCCGTAGGGTTATAGAAACAGAACGTTACATCCTCAGCCCTAGAGATTACAAGATCTGAAAGGGATACCCTCACACACACACACACACACATGGAAGGATAGGATAGGGCACCCGCGCCTGGCCGAAATCCTCCATAAGCCATCGCGACTGACTGTGTCGAAAGCCTTGGTGACGTCAACAAAAGCAGCTTATATTTGCATGTTAACTAATTGGGATCAATGCACTTTAAGAACGTCAAGTAAGAGTTAGGAAAAGGCTGTTTTACATATTTATTAAAGCAAATAGTATGTTTGGGCTCAACGGGAAGCAATCTCAAAATCTCCGGTCCATGCACTGAAAAAGCTCTCAAGCCGTAAGGTATGATAAAAACTAGTTCGGCCCTTTATTTTAAGCTCATAACTCTTCTTTCGTTAGTTCGCTGTCCAGACCAGACTCTTAGAACTACTTCGATTGAATAAAGCACACAAGAGATTCTCCCATGATTCGCTCGTTCCAAATGTCACTGTACAGCGGTTCACATTATAAAACACTGCAATGAATACTGATTTGGGTTTATTGGGAATGTTCAAAAGAGTGAAATGTTAAAGAAGACGGACTTTGAATACAATACACAAAAATTAACTTTGTATGAATATAAGTGGTGGGAAGGAGTCTAAAGTTAGACATTTTTAGGATGGAAATTTACTCTGTTCAGGCAATGCTTTAATGTAATTTTTCATCGATTTTTCGGCACATATTTCCGAGTTGCACTGGACAGATCTACATGGAGAGAGCGCTTAAAGGAAGGGTATCGGATTGCAGATGCCATACACTACAGAATCAGAAAGAAGGGTGATAATGCAAAGGCGCCTGGTGATCACATATGCCCAACCTGCGATCGCAGCTGCGTATCAATGATTGGCCTTTTTAGTCACACAAGAAGTTGCAAAGGGAAAATATCGTCTCTCGAGACGTAAAATGCCACAGACAGACAGATTTCTGAGTTTAACATTTTATTTTACGTACCTCAGTCTCTCAGAGAGACTATTGGTTCACAGATGAGCTTTATAAGAGTGTCCGAAAGAGGCGAACCTTGGCATTAGACCAAAGGGAAGGATTTTATCTAACAATCAGGAATTAGCGATTCTTCTTCCGGAGTCGCCACATTAAATAGATTATCATGTTATCACAGCCTATTATTGTAATGACAACTTTTCTTGTTGAGCCAAGCCTAGTTCGGCCTTCCGGGCGAGGCCAAATGTCAAACTCCACTAAAAAAATTCTTCTGCTTTCCTAAGTTGTATCGCCACTAACACTAAAAGCGTTACAAAGTCACGTTTTATCAGCATAATATTACAAACTCATTATGTATAGGAAATGTCAATTAAAAGAAAAAATGGACCGATATCGCCTTTATCTTTTTGTGTGACCCGTCACGTTCATTAAGCAAAGACGCGTCGTCCGTATTGTACCTCTTTATTTAGAATGTGAGAACCGTGAACTGAACAGAAGTGATTCTTAGACATCGCTTCTTCACACCTAATTAATTGTAATGATTAGAACACCTGGCCCGCGTCCAGCTGAGCGTGACTACTGAATGATAGAAGTAAATTCGTTCAAGACCTGCCTTTTTAAAGGCTCAATCTATGCCACTGCACGTCATGAGAACATTAGCCTGTTTGTTTCTACAAAGGGCATGCGCCTAGCTTTATACAGTGGCATAGCTACCATGGCGCAGCTAGCATGGCGCATGGGGCTTCATTGCAATCCGACCCAAGACTAATAGGGGCCAATGTAAATCGTTCATTACTTTTAAAGGCTAGGACCTGTGTGTCAGGACACACTTACTTATAACTAATACTTAAAAAGACAAGGACCTGTGTGTCAGGACACACTTACTTATAACTAATACTTAAAAAGACAAGGTCCTGTGTGTCAGGACACACTTACTTATAACTAATACTTAAAAAGACAAGGTCCTGTGTGTCACGAGTCAGGACACACTTATAACTAGTACTGTAAAGGCTAGGACCTGTGTGTCAGGACACACTTACTTCTACTTGGTGGGAAGCGTGGTCGAGAGGCCAAGTGCGCTTGAACTTGGCTTGGCTTGACTACCTGGAAGGGGGCTCGAGGTTTGACACGGTAAAGTTGTGTTTACTGAGCGCCTAAAGGCAGCACGAAAAGCAACTCCTAGATACCCTCTCCCCCCACTGGTCCACAAATGAGATTGGACCAAAAGCGCTCTGAGCATGCTATAAGCATGAAAGTAGCGCCATATAAAAGCTATAATATATATATATATATATATAGCAAGTTATCAATTGTTTCAAACCAAAGATTTAAAAAATATAAATATAAAAATAAAATCACTACATTAGTGGACAAAGAACAAATAAATACAATATACTACATAATCATCAAAGAAGTATTCGCTATTCGCTCAGAAAAATGTTTGTAAAAAATGAACTAACTAGAAACTGTGCGGACGACCATGTCATAGATGTTTATTGAGTTGGCACTCTAGAGCCATCAACTCCTGAGCCAGCCTTAGAGCAGTAGAGAAATGGTTATAATCTTGTTCGTCTACAATAAAAGCGCTCTCAGTGCGCTAAATTAGAATCTAGAATATGCAACAGAACCAAGATTGGCTTAAACTATGCAACAAGACCAGAGATTGGCTTAAAACATTCATCATAACCAGAGAGTGGCTTAAAACATGTAACAGAACCAGAGATTGGCTTGATTCCAGAAGTGAATGTCGTACTGTGATGTCATAGAAGAATGAGTTCCAAATAAACACTTTCATCATGGACACGGTAATGTTACCAGGTGTCACATAGCATCACATACCACCCCATCTCGCTAGGTGTGAAAGAACACGCACTGTTTGCCAGCTTAGATCTCTCAGGTGTTTTGGATGTGGGTTATGTCTGGTATGGTATCAGAAGAGTAAACACGTTTCTCTATTAATTGATTTCAAAAGACAATTTGACTCGGTGTCACGCCACCTTTTTAAAAGCTTATATAAACTCACTCTGTCTGTCTGACTGTCTGTCTGTCTGGTAAAAAGTTGGTAAACGTTATTTCTCTCAAACTCAATCTCGGATCAAGCAGCAATTTAACACAAATATCTTTTTTACCTGACAAAATAAGAATCAATAAAAAAAAAAATTAACCAATTGGTTAATTAAGAGCTTAGAGTCTTTCTCTTTCATTGACAGGCCCGCCAATTCCTTGATGTTGTCCTCCCATCGCTTTGCCTGCCTTTCTTTTTTTTTCCTGGTACTGTTCCCTATAGAAAAGTCTTTGGGAGCCCTGACAATCACGTGAAATAGACTTATAAGTCTAAGCTTGTATTGTTTTGTTTTTACCATGGTCACCGAGGAACCAAATGGCCATTGCCATTCTGTTTCGGATTTCCTCATTTGTGATGCTGGACCTCATCATCTTCCCGAAATGCAGAATCTGGGTCTTTACCTGGACCTTTAAGATTCGAGTGCCAAGCGCTCGTCTACCCATTCCTTCTTTAATGTATAAATCGAATATTTTTGTCGAAAGCTTTGGCTGTAAGAGTAAGTATCTTGATCAAGATTTAGATCTACGAGTGTCTTTCTCCTTTGTACTTGGACAGAAGAATGGTTTCTATGCAGCCAGTCTTCTTATCTGATCTATAGTCGCTGATTGATGCAGGTAATGCAGGTAAGAATGTCAGCTTGCATTTATCACATCTGCACCAACCTGTCCAGCTATATAATATTAGCTGCTCTTTGATAGTCTCCTTAAAGACAATTAGCAGACGATGCTGGAATCCAAAAGAAATACAGAGTATGTTGTTGTTGTTTTTTTATTTATTTGCTAGTTATGTAACATGGGAGTATCTTGAACAGGGTCGTAGACAGATTTTAAATAATTTACACACTTAAGGTGTGAATCTATTCCCTGATGGCATCAAGAACAGTCCGAGCTCTGTTGTATCTACCCTGCATGCTTAAAAAAATAATCGTTTAACCTTTAACTCCACCCCCACCCCCCACCAGGGGCCCTTCTACCCCCCCCCAATAAAAAAGCATCATTTGTGAAGTCCGTGTCGGATGAACAATGGGGCTGCTGAACCCAGCTGCCTCTGCGCATGCGCGAAATGCTGCTGAGGTGCTATCTAAGTCTGTAACGGTAATTATATTTACCCTACTCTGTCCCCAAGGGGGACACGCACACACTGAGAGTAGCGAGATGGGAGCTGAGGGGTAGCTATAAAATCTAACGATGACTAACAAAGCCAGGTATAGCGTGGTCTAAGAATGAATCAATTTTATAATTACTTTTATGACTCCATGTGAGGTATCCTAAAAAAAAAAACATTAATAAAACAGAAAAACATGTAATTACATGACTGATTCAAACTAATTAATACAATTACACTCCGTCATTCATGGTCTCAAGTGGACATTTTAGAACTTAATTTTTTTTATTTATTTTCTAACTGACTTTGTTTACTGGACTACATGTTCAGTCGACCGTGACAGAACTGTCTTTAACATACTAAATGTCATGTCAATGAGCCTAATGATAGCTAGACTTTGGAAACAATGTTAAAACTGAACAAATAAACTTTCGATGATTAGATTTTCTCTTAAGTCCTCATTGATGGTTAACCCTTGGACCTGCACACAACGTATTCAAATGCACCTTTCCTCATCCCGAGTACAAAAATATGATTTTGGGGGGGGGGGGGTGTTTTTTTGTTGTTTTTTTAGTGATAATGATGTTTTAAAAAGTCTTTCTTTTTGATTACACCCTTTGACATAATGCATGAATCTGACAAGAATAAATATAATATCTATCGAATCCAATTCACTGTAGAGTGTGTAACATATCCGGTACCGCTAGCTAAATAGTGTAAACAAAAAAATGTCAACTCACTTACCTATACAGTAAGGAACAAAAAAAAATAATGTCAACTCATTAACCTATAAAGTAATGAGCTAAACAGTGTCATCTCACTTATCCAGTGTTTCCCAAACTGTTCCGCGGAACCATAGTGTTCCGCAAGATCTGAATAGGCGTCCCTGGAATAATTAATAATAATTAGTAGGCCAAGTAGGCCACCACCAGAATTAATCTCTCAAAAAATTAAACAAAGTGTTCCGCTAAATGCTCAGAATGTTCGAAGTGTTCCGTTAGAGAACAAGTTTTTGAAAACACTGCACTGACCAATAAAGTAATGAAAAAAAAGTTATCTCACTAACCTATAATGTAATGAACAAAATAACATGTTTGCTCACTAAACTTTAAAGTAATAAACAGAATAACGTAAACTCACTAACCTATAAAGTAATGAACAAAACAATATGTCAACCCTTTAACTAGCGTACAGACGTTCAGGTGGTTGTTCGCTGGTTGACGAATGGGAGTAGTGACACTAAATGTTCTTGTCATTAGTTAAAACGTCAATACAAATAAGGTTAAGTCCCTTGACCAGACGAGAAACTGACAGACGGTCTAACATTTTGATAGAACTACTGACAGAGAAAGGGAAGAGTACTTTGTAGTCATTAGATTACGAGATTACAGTCGTTACATTTGTTTTTAAAGTTTGGCTCCAGAACATGGTAGTTGGCAGCACAAATAAATGACTTTTTAGTACGTTTTATTTTTCCCACTCTGTTCTGCTCTCTCTCTCTTTATAAATATCTCTCTCTTCTCTCTCTCTCTCTCGTTAGTCCATTTTCTTCTTTCTTTCTTTTACTTGTCTTTCTCTATCTCTCATTGTCTCTTTTTCTTTCTTTTTCCCTCTCATTTTTCGATTTTCGATATGTTTATCTCTCTTTCTCTTTTTCCGGACTCTCATTTTCTCTCTCTCTTTCTTCCGTTTCTCAGTGACAGTCTGTTTAGCTTTAGGTTTCTATTCCTCTCTTTAATTTTCTCTGCATCAATCTGAGCTTCTCACAGCTTCTGATTGTAGTCTGAATTCAAGCAATCATTGCCATCTCAGTAGCAGACAAAGAACAATGAAGTATTGTTTGTTGTCTGGCATTCTTTAATAGTTTATTTGGTTGTTTTTTTTTGTTTTGTTTTTTTTTTTTTGGGGGGGGGGGGGGGGTTTAGATCAGAATAAAACGAGGAACAATGTAATTCTGTATCTTGACAACTTCCGGTGGTCATCTTTAGAAAGGTTTAACTGCAGGTCAAAATGTAAAAAAAAAAAATTATTGTAGTGGATGAGGTTATTCCGGGGTTAATTGTTTGGCTTCCGAACCTGTGGTCCTGGGATCGAATCTTGGTGCAGCCTGGGATTTCGCACTTCGGGATTTTTATGGCGCTCCTGAGTCCACCCAACTGACTTTAGTTGAGGACAACTAAGGCGGTTGGTTGTTATGCTGGCCACACGACACCCTGCTCGTTAACCTTGGCCAAAGAAACAGATGACCTTAACATCATCTGCCCGATGGACCGCATGGTCTGAAAGGGAAACTTACTTTTTTTTATGACTATATTCTAAAACATTCAAATTGAAACGTGACTTCACTTCTTGCACCACAGTTTTGTCACTCTTCTTGGAGTTCGGTGTTTTTACAGCAATGCTACAATGTGACTGAGTGGTAAAACTCTTGGCTTCCGAACCATGGGATCTCGGGTTCAAATCTTGGTGAAGACTTGGGTTTTGAATTTCGGGATTTTTCAGCAAGCCCCAGAGTCCACCCAACTCTAAATGGTGCCTGGCGTTAGTTGTGTAATTTAAGGCGGCTGGTCGTTGTGCTGCTTCCTGCAGTGTGATTAGGCTACTATGGCTTCTTGTATGGTCAACTTAGAGTTTAAACGTTGATCACCCCTAGACTAAACTGCAAATGTTCCATTAATCTCGTTCTGATCAGATTAAGTGTTGTCTTGCTTCAAGAGAGATTAATCGAGGTGGCTGAGCGGTAAAGCGTTTGGCTTCTGTACCGATGTCCCGGGTTCGAATCCTGGTGAAGGCTGGAATTTTTAATTCCGGGATGTTGGGCGCCTCTGAGCAAACCCAGCTCTAATGGGTACCTGACACTAGTTGGGAAAAAGTAAAGACGGTTGGACGTTGTGCTGGCCACATGACACCCTTGTAAAACAGTGGGCCACTAAAACAGGTGAACTTTACATCCTCCCCCTGAAAAGAGAAAATCTCAAGGGATAAGACATTAAGTAGCCACCGAATTGTGTCTTTCCTTTCACTGATACCATTAACCAAAAGGCAAAACTGGGCGGGACAGCCTCTTTTTTTCACCATCCCTCTGTTGCTATAAAGTTGAGCATACCAATGTGAAAGTCTTGTAAGCCCCTATATTGAAAGACAAAGACCTGGGTAGCTGGATTTCATTTATTACCAAGTATCGTTTAGCTAAGCGGCCACACTGGGAGGCACAGGCGTGGTTTGTTTCTATCAGGAATGGTTCACTTCTAAGACCAGGGATAAGAGATTGAAGTGGCTGTGTACAGACATGTGCATGCGTACAAACAACCATGGCCCGATGTGTACACGATGTTTGGATGTCCAACTGGATTTGGCTCCGTCTCAAGTATGTTTTGATCCGAGTGATTCGAGCATGTTCAAGTCCTATCTCAAGTAGCTGAGAGTGTCTGAATCGTGATTCGAGCCGTTGGTTCTTGTCAGCTGGAGCCACTTAGGGCTGTTTGTGTTAATGCCGATATAACACTCGTAATCTTTTCTCTGTCCCCCTCTCTCTCTTCCTTTCTTTATCAGTCACTTTCACCCTCCCTCCCTCCCTCGTCCCTCCCCTCTCTCTTTATCTCCTATCATTGTACACATATGCTGAAACAAAGTCTTGAGCCCCATGGATGACAGAAGTGAGCATCGTCGTATGACGAAGGACGAACTCTATAATTGAATCTCTTTTATCGCTTTTTTTTACTCTTGATCTAATAATCTCTCATTCTCTCTCTTCTGTCCATCACCCTCTTCCTTCCTCTTGCTCACTACTTTTCTCATCTCTCCTTACTTCTCTATCTCTTCCTACTCTCTCTCCCTCTCTCTCTCTCTCTCTTTCCCTTTTTAAATCCTTTTTCTTTCTCTTCTTAAGTGAAGACTATTGCATCCTAGACTAAACCTTCCACAGAACGGCTGTGGATGGCGGTGTTCGAACCCGTGGCCATCGGCACGACAGCCCGGAGCGAATACCACACGACCAAACAGCCATCTGTTACAGCCAATGTCTTTACAATGCATCATTGTGTCTCGAGTTTTAACATAATGTCAATCAACATTGTCTATAGCGTTGTGACATCGCATGTCAAGTAGCGTGCAGTGCAGTAAATAGGCTACTCCGTTTGGTTCGCCTTTAATGTTCCAGTCCAAGTTGACATCCCTCCCAGACCAGTAACAACCTCGGTAACCCAATACCTGTCATCATTCTCTATGTATTTCTACGTCCACGAAGGTGCGTTACAGGGAGGTTGTCTGGGCTAGTGCATTGCCTAAAGGGCGGTGGTACGGGATAGGGTATGCCCGAGGGCGGTGGTGGCGGTGGTACGGGATAGGGTATGCCCAAGGGCGGTATCGTGATACCGGGTGATATTGGGTGTTCCTATCATTGCTTGACACACGGAAACGGGTCAAGGAAAGAAAATGGCGCTTGTATCATCCTCTTATTATTGGCTAAAGCTACTCCCCTCCCTCCAAAGCAAAAAAAAAAACACCTCCGTATCTCAAGGTGTCTAGCATGATAGTTGAGACGAACACACATTTCAGACATATTCTATGAACCAACAAGGCACACGAACACACATTTCAGACATTCTATGAACCAACAAGGCACACGAACACACATTTCAGACATATTCTATGAACCAACAAGGCACACGAACACACATTTCAGACATATTATATGAACCAACAAGGCACACGAACACACATTTCAGACATATTCTATGAACCAACAAGGCACACAAACATACAAAGATGGCTGCCTGGTATGTGCTCTGAAATTATTCATACAAATATTTTTTGTCCATTCCTCACGAGCCTTAGAGCTCACGTGATGAAATTAATGGCTTTGGCCAAAGGGAGATTGTCAGTCAGTCACTCGTGGGGTTTTAAATTCTGAATCAAGTATCGAGGTTTTTAGAACTATACCCGAATACTTCCCAACTCCGTCTTTGTCAAGCTCCACTCAGTTAAAGCCCCGTTGAGGTTGCCTGGCGGACAGAAATCATATATAAATATCGAATTACCGACAGAACAAAGTATTCGATTTCATTCCTGCACAAGTGCTAAAACACAAGAAACCGAAGAGCTCGACTAAGTTCTCAGAATGTTATAAACGTCCACTTACGAGTTGCCAGGGAATTGTCGGAAACATAAACTAAGTTTATATTCGAGCGTTGACAGCTTGCCACGAAGTAATAGGCCTGGCTGTGTGCGACTACGACGTCTGTCTATTTATTTTTTAAAAATTCCATCGTAGAGCCGCAGTTATAAAAAAAAAAAATGGTGGCAGTGTAACATGAAAGTTTGGAAAAACAAACAAAAAAAGTTTTGTCAAAAACTTAAGTTTGGCCAGATTTCATCTTACAGTCAAACATCGCGAAAAATCTAGATTTTTTTTTTTCACTTAGATAATTACTTGGATAAAAAACGATCTAGTCTAAGTTGAAACCAAGATTTCAAAGTAATAAGATTATGTTTTTCATGTTGTTTGTATTCACCATGTCTTGTTAAGAAAAAAATCTAGTCTAAGTTTAAACCCAGATTTAAAATAACAGTGTTATCATAAGAATATCATTTCATGATCTCTGAATTTATAATGAACTATTAAGTCCAGACAAGAGATTGAGGCAAGCTGCCACCATAAGCCTTGAGTCCCAAGAGTCTAAGACTAAAAAGAAATCCAGCAAATGAATTTCAAAGCAGCCTAGGAGATCGAACCTCAGAAATATAAGCTACGACTGTCTGATCTCTACAGCCGTCTCAGACTTCTGTGCCATGTGAATGACATTTAGTGTAAAGACTGGTCTGGGCCTACGCAAGGCAATTACCACTTTAAATACTCAGCACTGGCTGGAGGAAAATGCAATATTAATCAAAAGTAAATTACTGCATTCCTTCTTAATCTTCTGTCTCGAAGACAAGCTTTATATTGTTATAAACCTGGTGGTGGCACAGATGGAGGTAGTGGTGTGTGTGTAGTCAGCCGACGCAAATCGCCCAAGGCCAGCGACAGACGAGCGGTCAACCGTGACGAATTACAACGGTCAGCCGAGACGAGTGTCAACATGAAGGTTCGAGTGGGATCGACGTCGTGAACAAAGCTCAGGAGCGTCACGAGGGATGTAGTCATATGACCACCCAGAATGGTCGAGCGACGTTCGGCCCGGTTCTAGAAGGCCAGCAGGGACCCTTAATAAAGAGCGAAGGTATCAGAGACCAGTCAGTCACAACTTCCCGATCTACAGTTCGTTACAACGGCTCAGTACAAGTCCGAGACGAGACAGAGAGACTAGTGCAAGAGTTGATGCGGCGGAGAGATATTTGTAGTCTTGTGTTACGTGCTGCCAATTGTACAGTGTTAACTGTTATTTATTGACATTAAACTATTACGTTATTTTGAAGCCCAGAGTTGTCAAGTTCTTTACGTTGGTGGTGTCGTTTGGTGCAGTTTGCAGAGAGCCTGGATACTGAGATTCGCAACAATATGTTAAGTCTGTAACCTAAGTTTAAACCTATGTCTCATGATAATCACGTTTTCAGTTGTTGTTTTTTAATTATTGTCTTTAATGACTCTTTAAACAACTACAATCAACTTCTTAAACCAGTGTACGGCCCTCAGAACACATCCGGCACGTAATGCCGTGCTTTCCGGACATCGAAACATCTGCCCTCAGTGAATAGTAAAACCGCAGAAGATCGATCCCATTGTATTAAAGTAATTAAACCGTAATGAGTTGTTTACCATTTCATTGAACCATAAGACACGTGACACGTCTACCAGTCGACAGTGTAATCAATAAAATGTCTTGCATTGGTTTGATAAAGTATGAACGTTTCTTCATGAATCAATAATACTACATCCAGGTCCAAACTTCTTTCAGAAATCAATATTACTACATCCAGGTCCAAACTTTTTTCAGTAATCAATATTACTACATCCAGGTCCAAACTTTTTTCAGAAATCAATATTACTACATCCATGTCCAAACTTCTTTCAGTAATCAATATTGTTACGAATCTCACTATCCAGGCTCTCTGCAAACTGCACCATACAATACCAACTTAAAGAACTTGACAACTCAGGGCTCCAAAGAAACGTAACACTTTAATAGTTGAATATATAACAGCCAATACTGTACAATTGGCAGCACGTACACTGTACAAATATCTCTCCGATAACACCGTACCGACCTATCAACTCTTGCACTGGCCTCTCCGTCTCGTTCCGGGGCTTGCACTGGGTTCAACAGTTCAGGACTGACTTCACACACTAGGCTCGTTGTGTCGGACTCGATCACAGACCAAGATCAAGACGCCGTTCGTTTCAACTGTACTTGATAGTACTCCGCACTGAACCGTCGTAATGCTCCGTACAGAACCACACCGCTGAACTGTGCTGTAGTCGACCGTGTTCTGAACTCCTGTCGTGAACCTCCTTTCGTGAACCCGTCTTGACTGCGACACCTCCGCTCTTATATAGGGTCCATACTGGCCTTCTCAAACCGGACAGAACGCCGCTCGAAGTGTCTAGGTGGTCAGATGACTACAACTCTCGTGACGCTCCTGAGCTCTGTTCACGACGGCGATCCTTCCCGAACCACCATGTTGACACTCGTCTCGGCCGACCGTTGTAACTCGTCACGGTTGACCGCTCGTCTAGCGCTGGCCTGGGGCGATTTGAGTCGGCTGACTACACACACACCACTACCCCTCTCTGTGCCACCACCAGGTTTATAATAATATTACTACATCCAGGTCCAAACTTCTTTCAGAAATCAATATTACTACATCCAGGTCCAAACTTCTTTCAGAAATCAATATTACTACATCCTAATTTGATGTGTGTCTGTCTTTGATATCCTGCTTATGGTATTCAACTGTCTTGCTAAGGCAAGTAACGCCTTTGGACGCCTCCAAGCAAGAGTATGATGGAATAAATCGCACCATCATTCCAACAGAAACAAAATGTCTACCAAGCAGTGATTCCCTCAACCCTCCTATATCAATCCGAGACATGGGTACTTTACAAAAAGCAACTTGAACACTTTCACCAAAGATGTCTGCGCATCATCATGCGCATACGCCTGCAAGACCGCACTTCAAATAGCGATGCATTTGCGAATGCCGGTATAAACAGTGTAGAGTTGTAGAGGGACAGCTTATAGCTTGATAGATACACTGAGCAGGGCACATATCCCGTATGGGGGACAATCGTATGCCTAAGTTGGTGCTATTTGGTGAGCTGAAATGTGGTCGGCGTAACAGAGGTGCCCTCCGAATACGCTTTAAAGACCAGCTTGGCTGCTGACATAGACCAGAGCACCTGGCAGCATGCAGCTTTCGATCGGGACAGGTGGAGATTTATTACAAGGCCTGCGGAATACCAAGACCAAAAGAAAATCCGCTGCCGAGGACAGATGGTAGGAAAAGGTAAACAGACCACCGACAGACAACGACTATGTCTGCGTTGGATGTGGCAAAATATGTAGATCACATCTAGGACTGCTGGACAAATAACGTGTACAAACGTTTTACCAGACAGACATGGTGAGTTGATAAAAGGTTTGTAAAAATGCTTCTTGGAATAAAATACCTTATACGTGTTTCCCCTTAGAGATCTATACGTAATAATGGACTTAATTTAACTCTTTCTCTCCCAACTGACGATACCAGCCTTGATTCCACCAGAATGTGGCAAATAATTATGGAGAGAAAGAGTTAAGCATTTGTTAAATGTTTAATCATTTAAATAGCTCCCAGACTGAAAAAGGTTGGGCAGTACCAGTGTGTCCTGAAAATGTAAGAGATATTGTTAACTTGAGGTAGAAAGACTCTAAAAAAGTTGGCAATACAAGACTCCTTACTGGTTTTCCTTATTATGGTTGCAACCGCTGAGATAATGTTTCCAAATTAGCGTGTTTTTTAAAATACTGCCTTGACATTCCAAAAGGTTGACTCTTCAATATTTGATACTATCGTGGGAGGTCACAGCCTTGTTGGAGGTAGAGGTGGTCCCGGTGCTCATGGTAATATGACTAGATGGTTTCTGTTGTCGCTACAAATAACAAACATTGCACCAAGAAGACAAAAGCCGACACAGTAATACTTTGTGACAAGGAGTCGGCACCTACCTTGACTTGAAGCGTTATCATAATGCTTAGAGTAAAGATGATAGTGTTACAACTCGTGTAGAGGCACCGGGAGGGGGTCACGACCAGACGGATGTGATGCGCTAATGTAAGGAGCGTTTTGGGTTAAAGAGTTTTTGAGTACACGTCACATCCTGAACATGTCACGTGACAGGGATAGTACGCGTTGACCTTTTGGGTTTGTTTAAAATGAAAAGAAAGAAGTTCATTGACTAAATAAGTAAATAATTGAATCCACAAATAAATAAAGAAACAAATAAATACATACGCAAAGTTATCGATGTGAAAAATAATCTTTGATAAAAACTTTGACTTGAATTCAATATTGACTACTCATAACGCTCAAAATCTGTCCCAGTGTCTATGTGCTATATCTACTCTTTTTTTTGTTATTGTTGTTATTGTTGTTTTTTTCTTTACATGTTTTGGATGTCCCTTAAGAATTGATGATTATTACATTCTAACCCAAACATACCGCAGGGCGGCGGGGGTTAACGTTGGGTAGGAGTCGAACTCGAAACCAACGAGACGACAGTCCGGAGCGCAACCTACACGACCATGCAGCCATCCTGTGTCTAAACGCCATGTGATATTTCTATTTCTTGAACGCTTTCTAAAGCTGATTTATGAATGTTAAGACCCCGTAAAGTATTATCCACTTACTCTCTAACTTTGTGAAACAGTTTGTTTTGTTTATTTTGTGCTGTGTTGCCTGTTCAGTTCCATAATATATGTACTTTTTAAAAATTCAGACCGGTTTTGATTGATCTATTTGTGCTCTTAAGGGCGGGGCGAGTCAGTGCGATGTTTTGACATGTAATCTGATAATACAGGCCTACGGGGTGATAGAAGAACATGTCAACAGCACTGTCAAAGCCCTGTCTAACTTAATGTTTTGGTATGGCTGCGTTTTTTTTTTTTTTATGTCAATCTAAGGAAATACCGTAGTTGTGGTAATTGTATAGTCTTCAGTTGACAGGCTGCAAACATTGCACATCTCACAGTTATTTTGTAATCTTTTGAAGAGAATACGGTATAGGGAGGGGGTGAGCTGTTTTTTAAACTATATTTTATCAACACTCAAGAGCGCTAACTTATACTTTTTTTTTTTTCATTTTCGTGTGTGTCTGGTGCAGAGTTGTAGCTCCTTAAAAAAAAATATCGGAAGATAACTGTCTTTCTCATGGGCGTGACACAGCGGGATGCAACGGACGTAGACGCAAACAAGGAATAGTGCAGAAATTTCATATCACAAAATTAATGCCAAACTATTGAATTTTATAATGATTTTTTTTCAAATAGCTAAATATATATTTTTTTTTTCCTGTATTTATGGTCTGTTTTATATTTTGTTATTGTTTCTTTGCTTGTTGTATATTTAAAACGCTCTGAAAAAAAAAATATTGTTCTAAACCGCGTTCCATCTCCTTCGCACTTCATTGAGGAACTGTTTCAAGGAAAGCCACTCCAGTTGTCCAAACATCTAGCCGCAGTGTTATATTTTCTTCTCTGTCTCTGACACGCTCACCAAAAGGCAATCTCTGAATAAAAGCAGTGCAGCCCCTTAAGTTGACGATGAACGCTTGTGAGTCAGTGAAGTATGTGGGAGAGCGGGGAGGATGGGGCGGGGGGGGGAGGTTCTTAAAGAAATATCCAGCGTCCATATGGTAACGGCTGGATTCAGAAATCAACATTGCGCGCCCATTTCTTCCTTGGAAAAACGTAAGATCTTATGTGACTTGACCTACTAATGAAGATGTTGCAATGTGGAGTCATTCACTTCTGAACGTGAGTCAATGTCGCAAATTGTAATGACTAGTTTTACTAAAATTACATTTAAGTCGTCATGGTGATGGAGTTGATTACTCTTTAAACAGTTGTGTTTGGTCTGGAATAATCTGGAACTTGACTGCTATATATCTATTGGAGGTTTTCAGACATCGAGGGAGATTGCTTACAAGAATAGGGAAATAAGCGAAGTATTTTCATAAACCCTATAACAGCTTAATGTGAACTCACTCTGTAAAAAGTTTGAACACCTGATTCCTCACGCCCCTTTTCTCGGATCAAGTTAAAACTTTACACAATTATTCTTTGTCCCTAAATAAAATATGAATCAATCCAGAAAAATGAAATAATTATCAATTAGTCAATTAAAAGTAAAAAAAAAAAGTAAAGTTTCCCTTTCATACCTTGCGATCTTTAGGACAGATGATGTAAAGGTCATCTGTTTCTGATGGCCTACGGTCAACGAAGGTGTCATGTGGCCAGCACAACGACTAACCGCCAACTAATGTCAAGATCCTGAAATTAAAAATCTCAGTCTTCACACCAGGATTTGAACCCCGGACCTCCAGTTCGGAAGCTAAGCGCATTATCTCTCAGCCACCGCGTCTCTAATTAGTCAATCAGTTATTGGTAATTAATTGTTTTGTTTGAAACCCTTAGATACGTTGTTTTTTTGTAGCCTCCTTGGCCTCGTTCAGTCGTAGAACTATGATTCACCTTTTATAACACATTCCATGTGACTATAGAGACATTTCTGGGGCAATAGTTATGATGGGGCGATGTCGCCCACACAGCAGTACCCCCTTCTCCAAGCAGCCGTAGAGTCGAAATGATCGTCAAAATATCCCGATCCCGTTTGGGATCTGTAGCGTGGCATGTTCTGCCAGGGTGGATTTATGTGTGTCAGCTCCTGATTTTACATTAGGATTGTCTCCCAAAGCCTTTCCCATGTTCCGGTATAGCCGCAGGGCAGGGGAGGCGGAGGGCAAACCAATGTCAACGAGCCCATCCTGCCCCAAGCTTACTGGTTTGGGGCACCTGTTACTCGCCTTTGCCCCTTCTTCTTGGCGGGCTCAATATAAATTTTATAATTGTTGCGGCGCTTGAAACATTAAAAATTTTGCGGAGCCTATAACTAATTAATAGGCACAATTACTTTCTCTTTATAAGATTTATGTCCCTTTTTCTATATAAAGTTCAGTAATTAATTGGTTAATTTTTTTTTATTGATTCTTGTGTTGTGATAAATAAATAATTAATGTGCAAAGTGTGAAAAAAAGTAAAAGAATCCTGACCGACAAAAGACAGACAGAATGCTTAATATAAGCTTTGTAAAAAATTTTGAAAAAAAAAAATGAGGCCTATTACTTTGGCCTAATGTATAAAGGAGAACAAATTCTTGCATTTCACCCAACGCATAGTCTACACATTGATTCTACAAGAAATGATCTCCATTAAAATTTCTAACTCACACTCATTAGCTCTACGAGTGTCTTTAACTCACCAAACACGTGCGATGAAGAAATACTATTGGCAGCTTGCCACCCAGAATTAATGGCAATACCTGACGACACCACACGAGCTGAGAAAAAAAAACAATCTGGGACTATCCACTCTGAGCAAGGGAAGTAACTCTTGGAATGCCGTTATATAATAAGCAGATGTCCAAATGAGGACATGCAAAAGTGACCACTAATGACATTTTCTTGTGGGCTTTGAAATGACTGGAATTATGGGCGGACTGTTTTTTGTTGTTTTTGTTTGTTTGGGGGTATTTTTTTGTACATGTTGAGGTCTTGGAGGAGAGTCCAAATCAGTTTTTAAATTGTATAAGGTTAGGGTGTTAAACAGTACAAATTTCACATTAATATTTTGTTGATACTTTTAATATATAATTTCTGTAACGCCATCCGTGAAGTGAAACATACAATTCTGTTCAGGAATGCCAAAAATAATATTTCTGTGTTTGCAGTATAAATATTTGACTTTACTTATACACACGAATTCTATCTATCTATCTATCTATCTATCTATCTATCTATCTATCTATCTATCTATCTATCTATCTATTTATCTATTTATCTATCTATCTATTTATCTATCTATCTATCTATTTATCTATCTATCTATCTATCTATTTATCTATCTATCTATCTTGATTCATTCATCCATGCATACATCCATCCAGGGCCGGCCCTTACAATTGCGGGGTCCTATGTGAAATGGAATGCGCGGGGCCTAGTCTGGGTAGGGTTAAGCATAATGTCAAAATTAGGATTTTGTATTGGAATATACATTCGTGTTTATCAAATGAAAGCTGACAATTATCGCGCTTTGGATTGGCACCCCAAAATGTCCCAAATAGACAATATTGTCTATTTTTCAGGAGATTTTTATGAGTTTTCAGATTTTAATAATTTCAGGAGATTTCCAGAATTTTTTAAATATATTTTTTGCAATTAGAGGAGATTTCCAGGAGGCCCTAAAAAATCGGGAGGCAGCGGAAACCCTTTTATTTTATATAAGTTACACTGGTTAAATTTAATAACTTACACCTAGTATTAGTGAAGTCCGGTCCTGCGTCCATCTATATCTCTATACCTGTATACTTTTATATTAAATCCTTAAATACACTGAGGTGGTCTATTGTAGTCAAACTGAATTTCCATTTTATTGGACCAATAAAAATTATCTTAAATAGTTTTCCATGCACGTATGTCTGCATGTATGTGGTTGGGTTCTCTTTTCTCCTCTAGAGTTATGCTCAATTTTTTAAAATTAATTTCAGGACAATAGGAGAAAGCTTAATATTTTATAGTAATCGATAAGTGAATTCCTCCCCTTTGAAAAAAAAAAAGTTAACTACGGCCATGTGTTTTTTTTTTCGTTGCGCGCGCTTAAAACTGTTATTCGTAGCAGTGTCTGACGTAACCCCCGAGAGCGCATTTAGGACAACAGGGGGAATAACTCTCATTATCTGTGCGGCGTCTATAGTGTTTAATTTTATTTGACTTTTTCTCAGTTTTAACACCAACATAAAAAAATCTGGCAAAGATTTGTACATAGTCTATTTTGGTAACATGGGAAGAAGCCAAAAGGTGCAGCCCCGCCCCCCCCCTCACCTGGGTCAATACCCCATCTTCCCCCTCCCTTCCAAGGCTTCTCTTAATTGTGATGAAGTTCCAACCGCCAGCCTGGGGTTCCAATGTTTTTCTCATTTTCAATCGGAATCGTCGCTGGAAATTTACACAATCGTCTGCTGCTTCGATGCCTTGTCTGCAGGTGCGCTGTTTCACCGCTCCTTTACAGCAGTGGTTCTCTACCCCCCCCCCCCCTTTTTTTGTTATTTACCTTTAGCACTGTTTTAGTTGTGTTAATCTCGTTAAAAAAAAGTAGCCCCCCCCCCCCCCCCCAAATATTCCACCCTTCCTACAGTATACAAAAACTATAAAAAATATAAAAAATCGACCAATCAAATGTCTCTTTATTGACGCGCATGCGTGACTAAAATATACCCATGAATATTTTACGTCTGCGTCGTTACGTCACATGTCTGTTATTCTTTTAATAACTTCAAGCTGTTTTAAATGTTTATTCATCTGCATATTCTAGAGTCAGAGGGATGAGACGAGGTAGAGGCCTAACCCCGCAGTCATTTTTATTTTTCGTATTGCTATTAACTTCAGACAATTTAATAAGTCAAACAAACATATATATCATTTGACAACGTTTCTTCTCATAGCACGGGTTCATAGCTTGGGTGGGGAGGGGGAATTTGAAAATCTCACCGTGCCCTCACTTGAGGAGGGAGGCCAAATGAGTGGGTTTTTTTTACATAAAAAATTAAATATTACGCAAAATGCAGGGGCCCCCGAAGAGGTCAAGCCCTTCCTCTTGGGCAACATTGTACAACACACATACACAACTATATCTGCTTGGTGGTATGGTCGCCTTGATAGTTCCGGGTTCGAACCATGACCCCGCAGTTCTTCGGGAGGTTTGGGCTAGGATGTAATCATCTTCATTTCTGAAGGAATATCCGAAACAAAGATTTCTCTCTAATATCAACAAGGATCGAAAGTCTATTTTAATGATTTCCACCCCGTTGTGTTGATTGCTACACACACTCTTTAAATTTAGTTTTATTAATTATACTTTTATTATTTTTATAGCAAGGTAGACAAATAAAATGTAGCAAACTTTCTCTTTTTTTTCGGTTTCCGGTAATGTCTTCATAATTAATATTGTTATTATTGCTATTAATAGTTTTATTTATAGTTTCATAAATAGTTTTTATCTGCTCGTTTAATTTCTCTGTTTGTTTCCTTATTCTGCAATAATTTGTCCACTTTCAGGGAAAGCCTGTAATCAAGTCCAGTGTCCCAGGATGAAAGTTTGTGTTGAAAATATGCAGGTTAGTGTAGATCAGTGGTTCCCAAACTTTTTTGTCTCGTAGACCCCTTGCAATGTTTTTTAGTTTTCGGTAGACCCCCTGAATTTTTTTGAAAATTCATTAACTTCAAATGTGTTTTTCTTGCAGATGCTAGACCATGTATATACATTGATGATGTTCAAATTAAAATGAAGGGAAAAAAATAATATTCATGACATGTGACTAATAAAAAAAAAACTATTGGTGGAAATGTTTGATACTAAAATTTCCAGATTGAGCTTCAATTTAGGTTTAACGTTATATCTTCTCGACTAGATGTTTGACTAAGTTAAATTTGGAAAATAAGAAAATTCATCGTGTCTAATGCTTGCTACATTCATTTAATCCTCACAAGAAACACTGAGATTATGACTTCGTTTTGACAAAATTTATAGCAGCAAATTAACCACATTAAATTTATGAAACAAGTCTGTTAAATAGACTATGTCCTTTTATTTATTTTTTTTAAATTGGATCTTTAGCACCTAAAAACTCAGAATATTGTCACAATGTTTAAGTCACACTGTTTAAGTCACACATAAGCTTTTCGACAACTATCATACTTCAGTGTGGAAGAGCCATTGATCAAAAAGTTCTTTATGGATTTCTTGATTCATAACAAAACAAAAAATATGATAGTAATAACACTATATTATCGGGCATGGTTAAATAGTCCAGCTTTTTTTTAAAGAAGTATGTCATTTGCAAGTAATTACATAAGAACCTTTTAGTGTCCTAACTCATCTTACCATTACACCTTTGAACTTGTTTGAACTGTATTGTTTCATAGAGTAATTATTTTTATCATGATATCAGATATAGTATTGTGTAAAACAGGTTGTAAAATGGTTGGCAAAGTCTATTTTTTGCCTATAGTGTGCATTTTTCTAGAATTTGATATACTAAAGTATTGTAAAATGTTCACAAACCTCTTCTCTTTTGTGATGTTTAATCAAACATATTTTCTACTGTGGCTCTATTCTGAACTTACAGTATAGAAAAGTATTTCAAATCTCAATCTATTTTATCATGTTGGCGTTGTCTCAAAAGAAGTTTCAGACTTAACGCTTTCATAGCGACATAACTTTAAACTATATTGCATAAAAAGCCCAAATGTTTTACAAGGACGAAATGAAGCAAAATTTGTAATAACAAACACTGGACTTTCTGCAGTTCTTTTCAGACACGGTCATGGTAATATTATTTTCTTGTAGACACAATTAAGTTAATTAATAAAAAATGTTAAAATTTTAAAATAAAATCATTCGACTAACAAGTTTACAATTCAAAGTATGACTGAAGGTACAAATCATTTAGTGGGCAATGAAAGTCTCGACGTGCTTCAATGAGACCCACTATCGTAGACCCCCCATTTACAGGCCATAGACCCCCAATTTACAGGCCATAGACCCCCAATTTACAGGCCATAGACCCCCAATTTATTTTTTCACTTCCGTAGACCCCTGGGGGTCTATATAGACCACTTTGGGAAACACTGGTGTAGATGAACTTTAACAAAAATTATTTTCGAAGTTTTTATTTTAACAGAAGATCAATATTAGTTCATGCAAACTATAGATCAATATTAATTCAAGCTAACTATAGATTAATATTAATTCAAGCTAACCATAGATCAATATTCATTCAAACTAACTATAAATCTTTTTAGTTCAAGCTAACTATAGATCAAAGATTGAAGAAAACTGTGGGCCCACGTTACTTTAGGGAGAAAAACTCAAGGTCCTATGGACGTAGCCGAAAAAAAATATTTACATGTATGTATGTGTGTGTGTACATAATCTTTATTACATTCTGACCTTTCATTCTTTCGTTTATTGTGCCCTAGAATAGGTTCTTCCTGTAGTAAGTGGAAAAATTTTTGACTCTACGCCATGGCTAGCAAAGGGCCTGGGGGAGCGTTAGGAGCTCCCCCAGCGCGGGGCGAAGCCCCGCCGCCAAACACTATTTCTGGTATTAAAAGCCAACAAAATGCATATTCTGAGGTATCTACAGTGCATTTTCCTGCTATTAGAAAGTTTTATTGCAAAACTTAATGTGCTAGTCTTACTGACTTAGACCCTCCCGCGCCGTTCGGCGCATTTGCCGTCAAGCTTTCTCCACAAAAATCTGTCACTGGTAATGTCTGAAGCCTCTTCCCACCTACTCTTAGGACCTCCATGAATGCGTGGAGCCAAGTTGTACTAGGATGTCATCGCAACTCTTCTTATGCGTAATTCATTTTGTCGGAGAACATGTCCCACAAACCTCATGCGACGCTCTGTCACAATCTTACCAAAGGGTCGACTCCAAGTTCGTCATAGGATGTCCTTGATTTAGATCCGATCTCTATAACTGACTCCTTAAATCTTTCTTAGTCATCTTTGTTGAGCCACATTTAGTGATTTTCAATTTCGGCATATGACTATTCACTGCAGTTTATTAATGGAGCCCCGCCACTAGTAGAAATGTCTAACCTCTCTTGAATACGCTCTTGGAATTAGGTGACTGTAGTTTGTTATAGATTTTATATCGAAAAGAGATGTTTTATCGTCAAAATCATCTGTTGGGGGTTTTAAACTAAAAGCTCTGGAGTTATTGTATTTTTTTAAAATTCAAAACCCCATTTAGCTGCGGTCATAGATTTAGGTAACTGTAGTTTGCTTTAGAATAATATTGAGGATAGAGGTTTTCCACCTCAAAACGTTCTGCAAGAGGATTTTAAACTCAAAACCATCTGGAGGGGTTTTAAACTTTAAAAAAAAAAAGCCATCTATTGGAGAGGGTTTAAACTCAAAACCCCCAATTGGCTTGGCTACGCTCAAATAATTTTAGTGTGTAAATTGCTTTTTTTTTATATTGAAAAGGTATTTTTTAGCATCAAACCCTCTCTGAAGGGGGTTTAAACTCAAAACCTCTTTTGGGAAGGCTCATAGCATTTTGAGTGCGTAGTTTGCTTTTTTTTTAAAATGAAGGTGTATTTTTTAGCTTCAAACCCGCTGGCGGGGGGTTTAAACTCAAAACCCCTTTGGCTACGCTCATAGATTTTAGAGTGTGTAATTGGCTTTTTTTTTTATATTAAAAATGCATTTTTAGCTTCAAACTCCGATGGAGAGGAGTTTAAACTCAAAACCCCTTTGATTTTGAGTGTATAATTATTATTTTTTTTTGTTGAAATTTTGAAAAGGTATTTTTTACCTTCTAACCCAGCTGAAAGGGGGTTTAAACTCAAAACTGAGTCAAAAACCATTTAGCTACGCTCGTAACATTTTGAGTGCGTAATTTGCCTTTTCATATCGAAGAGGGGGTTTATCGTAAATTTTGGAGGGGGTTTTAAAATCAACATCTTCCTGAACTGAGCTCTTGGAATTTGGGGATTGACGTTTGCATTTTTTTGGTCTTTTTTTATAGAAGAGGGGGATTTAAACTCAAAACCCCCAGGTATGGGTTTTTAAACTCAAAAACCATTGGCTGTGCTAGGGCTAGTGATGGTTTAGTATTAAAATCTCACCTAAAATAAACAAAATCAAAGGAAAAAATCAGTCACTTAATTCCGATTCTCCCCCCCCCCCCATTTCCGGGGGGGGGGGTGTTGAACCCCAACCCCCCCTGGCTACGCCCATGCAAGGTCCATAATACTTTAGTCATGATAGCTCTAGGGGGCTGGGACAATATAAAGACAAAATAGAAAGACAAACTAAAGGTCCATATTAATTTAGAAGATAAATAAATCCATCTTAATTAAGAAGATAAATATTTCCATCTTAATTTAGAAGATAAATAAGTCCATCTTAATTTAGAAGATAAATATGTCCATCTTAATTTAGAAGATAAATATGTCCATCTTAATTTTGAAGATAGATAAATCCATCTTAATTTAGAAGATTAATATGTCCATCTTAATTTAGAAGATAAATATGTCCATCTTAATTTAGATGATAGATAAATCCATCTTAATTTAGAAGATTAATATGTCCATGTCAATTTGGAAGATAAATATGTCCATCTTAATTTAGAAGATAAATATGTCTGTGTTAATTTAGATGATAATTATTTCATATTAATTTAGTCATATAAATAAACAGATACAAACGGGGGAACAATCAGGCTTACTAAAAATAAAAGACTAGTTTCTTTGCTTGCCTGTTAAGGGAAAAATATGTTAAGTAGATATAAGGGGCATCAGCCCCTCCTGCCTGTGCTATGAAAATGCCTTTCAAAATGCCCTAAATCTGATGAGAGAAGAGGGGGGAGGGTTTGTAGATTCACCTTGCTTTAACAGTTCCTCTTTTACCTTTAGCGCTGCTTGAGCGTATTTTAATTTTACTTTTAGTTTGATCTGTAGATCTTTTTTTTTTTAACATTGAAGTAAATCAGTGTGACCTTTGACCTTTCCTATTCTCTGTGACAAAACTCACACCGCTGTCCCTGTCATACCACTGAGTGTCCGTCACCAAGTTTGTAATTAAGTCTTGCCGCTGACCCGAGCGTCGAACCCCTCGCCACACATGACTCATAGTGGAATGTCAATTAACTGAGCACGGGAGCACCTACCTAACACCTACTACATCACCACCCCACCCCTCCTCGAACTCTAAACCAATCACAATCATTGGTACTGCTTTGCACTTACGTGAGACAATGTTCAATTTATAGTTTCTTTCGTAGATGACTACGAGTGAGCCCTCAGAGTTTATCAACGCAAGAAACACACAAAAAAGTTTCACCTTTTAACCTTTCACGTGAAGACCAATCGTGTGTAATTTTATTTTTAATCCTAACATTACATGTGTTATAATCTAGTGCTGTCAAAGGGAAGTAAGGAAGTTTTTATTATACCGATAAGAGTTTTACGAGAGTGCCTCCTTTGATAAAATTTTGCTGTAGGATTTTTTTAAATAGATGCTACTATCTTGTAGTCACTTGTAGATATGTTATCATATATATCCATCTATCTATATATATATCTGTCTCGAGCATATTACGGATCACTAGAAAATTCCTATTACGTTATGACACGTATACCCGTGTGGAGGGAAAATATCTTTTATTCTAGATATTATAAATTCCAGTGACCCACTACTACTTGCAAGCCTACTTAAGGACGTCACTAAGTCCAGTAAGACCCGTATTAGATACTTGACCTCAGTCGAAGACTGACTGCTGATAAATTGATTCTACAAGTAGATCTACCAGTTCATTGCATCTTTAGTACAGGGGGAAAAAGAACTTAGTATTCGTAGTGTAATAGTAACTAGGAAATGGAGGGGGGGGGAGAAATAGTACTTGACTGAAGTGGTGGTATAAGTTGAATTAGTCCCCTTTATATTAAAGATGTCTCTAACACTTAGTGAACACAAACATGAAATAGAAACAATAGATAACTATACAATCTTTCATGTTCATAGACTATTCGCTAGCAGAGTGGTTAACGCGTTGGCTTAGGAAGCATGAGAAAGCTTTAGCCCACAAGTTCGAATTCAGGTCGTTCCCTCTTTTACTTAAATACATTTAAAACGTGACCTTTCTTCCCCTTTCCTGCTGATCCAGACAAGTGATAGGATTATAGCGTAGTGAGAAAGCTGAAATCATGACATTGCTCTAAACTAAAACAATGGGTAAAAAATATATATATATATATATTTAATCGCACAGATTTATTATTGTAATTTTTGTAAGTCTAGATTTATTACGAACTTTAATGACATGTCTGATCCAAACTAATGGATAATATAGTTTTGTTGTTTGTTTTTTTTTAAGTAATTTTTTAAATTTTGCTTGTTTCAGAACAGGCTTTGACCCTTTAACTTGTGTTTCTATTCCAGAGGCTGCCATTATGTACGTGTCCTAGCACCTACGTCTGCAGAAGAGCCAAGAAGCGAGAAGTGTGCGGGACGGATGGTAAAACATACCCTTCAAGGTCTGTACACTGGACAGATCGAGACCTGAAGGCCTGGACACTGACCTGCAACGTCACAATCTGTGGGCATTGAAGACCAATAGCTCGTTTCTATGTCACAGATCTGCCCACAGGTTGTGACGTCGCAGGTCAGTGTTTAGGCCTTCTATAACGAATGGTCTAGGTCAAGTGGTTTAGACCAGTGGTTCTCAAATTGCACGAGGCCTGATTAGTTGTTCCACGAAACTACTGGAGTAATTAACTAGTAGGCGATGGCGTGACTTTATCTCTCTAAAAAGTGTTATGCTAATCACTCAGAATGTGCGAAGTGTTCCATTAGAGAAAAAGTTTGGGAAATACTGAGTTTAGATAGATCTAGATTCATACAATAACGCTTAGTTCACATGTGGATTATGCTTCGGGTGTATAGCATATTGTTTTTACAATGGCTCATGTGTACGGCACATTATGTTCACAATCTGCCTAATGGGTCACCAGCTCCTGATTTTTCCTCAGAGTTGTTTCCCGAAGCCTTTCCCGTGTTTTGGGTATAGCCGAAAGGCAGCGGAGATTTAGAATGAGAGTTTTCCTTCTCCTAGCTGGGTAGTCAACCAAGGCTAACGAGCCCCTCCTGCCCGAAGCTTACTGGTTTAGGTGCCAGTTGCTCGCCTTTGCCCCATCTCCTGTCGGTGGTAACGGTTCCGCCAGGCTCCGTATCGGAACCACACGTGAAGGCCAGGAGTTGGACTTGTAGCCAGATGACTGTAGATAAATGTATAAATCATACTGTAGATAAATGTATTAATGATACTGTAGATAAATGTATAAAGGATACAGTAGATAAATGTATAAATGATACTGTAGATAAATGTATTAATGATACTGTAGATAAATGTATAAAGGAAACAGTAGATAAATGTATAAATGATACTGTAGATAAATGTTAAAGGATACTGTAGATAAATGTATAAAGGATACAGTAGATAAATGTATAAAGGATACCGTAGATAAATGTACAAAGAATACTGTAGAAAAATGTACAAAGGATACTGTAGATAAACACACGTCTGAAGCAATCAAACCAATAATTTATTTCGAAAATAAAATGTCAAATTATTTTTACCATATTTTTAAAACCGCTGTATATATTTTTGGACCAATAACATTCTCTTCTCTTACTTGTCATCAGATGTCACATGAAAGTGGCCTCATGCAACGATGACATAGTCGTCAGAAAAAAATACCGCGGGCCGTGCACCGAAGAAGACGAGGCCAACCCGGAAGTGATCGAACCACCGAAGAAGGTCATAAAGCCCAAGAAGGTGGCTGTTCCAAAGAAGAAGCAACCAGACATGGCGGACCTGGAGATAGAGAGAGAAAAGAAAAGAAAAAGAAGGAAGGAAATGAGGCGAAGGCGTAGGAGGAAGATCGGCATCAAGTCGAAAGGGAGGGCCCGACGACACAGAGTCAAGGCCCATGCTGCCCCTGGGCCCACCTTTGATGAGACCTTCCCCCACTACACATGGAGTGCTTGAAATCAAAACAACTAGAACAATGTTTCAGCTATTATTTCAAACAGCTCTTTCGTGAAAAAAAAAAGTTTATTGTTCATAATATTATTACAATGTATAGTGAACTCCAGACACGTTTTATGTTGCTGGGACATTGCGTTGTCTGTATTTACATTGTGCAACCCCCCTTTACCTGGGATGTGTTCAACTCAGGATTTCTCTTTCAGGTCCGTTGATATTACCCAGCCTAAATTGAAGGTCAATCATTAGCATAATAATTAACTTTAAAATCAATTATACATTCATTGCTTGGCAGAATCCCTAAGCTTCTCTTGTGTCCAGTATGGCCATGCAGAGATAATGGTGTGCTCTACTTGCAGTATGCATCTAACATTAACATCATTACTGGTTTCGGTACAGAATTTGGCTCCTTTTTATAATTAACAGATTTAAATTTTCTTACGATTTACATCTGATAATATGGTTATACAAATGGTCAATCTGTATTGAAATACGTATGGAATGTATAACACTTTGAAACTCTAATTTTCAGTTGGTTGAACTCTTTATCTCCGTAATAATTATTTATCACATTCTAGAGGAATCAACGTTGGTATCGTCAGTTAGGAGAGAAAGAGTTAAGAGTAAAGAAGGGGAGCGCAACACATCGCAATAATCATGACATAACAGGGCTTATCATTCTTACTTCCCCTTTCCGTATCTCCCATGTACCCTAATTATTTTTTTTCCCCTATCGAAGGATAGAGCTGGAAAGCCAGCGGAATAAAACTAATTCCGTAAATGCCGGATTGAAGAAATCGAATTTGTAAAATACAGTTAAATCTTATTTAGTAATCAAAGAATGGCGACACGGTATAAAAAAGAAAGGGGGGGGGGGGCAAAGTGGTACAAACTGACAGTAGATTGACTGTTGATACATTTACAAATATTTTTAGAGACTTATTTCTGGTGTTTGGTTGGTGATTGTCCCTTAGAGTCTATGAAGTAAGACTTGATGAAGATAAACTAAAAGGTTGTCAAACACTCATACTAAATGTGTGTTATCTGCATGTGTTATAAAAACTAAGCTGGAACATGCTCTTGTACATTATTCAAAGCTGAAATAATTAGCATTCATACATACTTTCACCATAAAATATTTCTTTGTTTTTATATTTTAAGACTTTGTGCACTGTGTCTCTTTTCAGCCATCTAATTGTTTGTTTTGAGATGTAAATTCCTCTATGTATAAGTCAAACAATGACTATAGCTATTTTTTGTCATTAAAAAAAAAGTAAAGACATATTAATTTATTGTGATATTTATAGTGTTGCACTTTGGACTGAGACCCTGGTGTAGATTATGGTCATGCTTATAATTATTATGCTTAGAAGAAGCTACATCTTCATACTAAATGTAGTTGATGTTTTTTTATTTTGAAATTGCATGATTAAATTTTTCTTCCATATTTTTTTTTTTTAAAGCGTATATCAACTCTGTCTGTCTGATATACAAATGTTACACACATTATCTCTACCACTTCCCGTTCAAGTTGAAACTTTGCACAATTATTTATGGTCCAAGACCACACATGAATGAAACAAAAATTAACTAAAATAATTAATTATTTAGCGGTAATTATTTGATTTTTTTTTATATTGAAATGGGAAATAATTATAATAATAGTAATTCTTTCAGTATTGAGATATTTGGCTGTAAATGTGGAGTTGTTCCCTTTTTATAATTTGGTTCTTCTTGGATTAATTTTTCTTATATCTTTTTGTTGATTTGAATATTTTCTTATCTTAGCCTCAGTTTTATGATTTAGAATTAACTATGTTTTGACATCACTTTGTTCTGGTTACATAAACTGACATATCTGATTCAGTATGAATATCAAAGTACCATAGTCCAATACAGATAACTCACAGAAAGCAATTATACTCCTAAAAGACTTTCTGTATGATGATCTAATAAATGGCAGGAGAGCCGTGGGTCGCCCACTTTTAAGGTATACTGGTGTAAACAAACGCGACATGAAGCTCTTCAAAATCGACACCAACAGTTTTGAAAAAGAAGCATTATTTATCAACATTGGGACAACCTCCTTCAAAGTGCATTGGATCCAGCAGAGGACAAAGTTAAAGCCTACAAAGACTTGGCGCACCATTCGCTACAAGCTTGGCGACCAATTTTGTTCTAATCTTTTAGGTGACTAGCCAGCCGTCCCTCCTGCCCGAAGCTTATTGCTTAAGCCGCCAGATGCTCGCCTTTAGCCCTTTTCCTGTTTATGGTAACTGTTCATCTGGGCTCAGCATCTGCGTTTAGGTCTACTAGATCTAGTATATATATTTTTTTAAAGTCCAGCAAAAAGTGTGTTTCATGAGAGTATGCTAAGCGCTATAGTATTATAAACATAAAATTCAAACAGTTTTTTTTTATATGTTCAAGCATTTATAGCCAATATCCTCTGTTTGTGTGTAAATATGAAATAAAATATGAAATGTATATTTATATAATCTGTTTCTCTTGAAACCAATGCTGCCAACTCTGAATGTTTTTTCTATACTTTGTCATCATTGTCCCAACCAGTTTGTGTTATGTAGAATGTATAGTTTAACAATGAACAGTTTGTGAAATATTTTTGAAATATAATGATCCTTGTATACAGTGGCTCTTAATCAACACATTTATATCCATACATATAAATTTGATTGTATATGATTCGGTTCAGTTCTAAAAAATATCAAGAATTTATAAGTATGGATTTGCTGTTCAACTGCCTGATATTTTTTAAATAGAATTTTAAATATTTACACGCTTCAATGAATGAGAACTTGAGAACCGCTGTTATATAAGTAGAATTGACTACGTTATGCTAAATGTATACTTCTGTTTATTAGATAAACTTTGAATAGAATCAAGTATTTTGTAGAGCAAAAGAGAGAGTTGAATTTTTGTATTTGATGTTAGTGTTGTTTTTATATTTTGTTTTAGTTTTTGTTGATATGGAGACCAATTTTTCTCTAACAGATTGCCACCCAATGCGCCAACGATTTCACTGGAGGATCAAAGTTAGTTAGCAATAAGTATTGGTGTTGTACAGGGACAGACTGGATGGGTCGGCATTAAATGGGGACACTTTGAGTGTTCCGCAAAAGATTTTATAATATACTGTTATTAAAGGGTCCTAAGAAGCGTTGTGCTTGGCACATGCCTCAACTTGTATAAATGAACTCTTTCAGACTTTACAGTATAGAACTAGCCTTGCACATGTTCCGTATTAATGGATTAGTCTAAATCCGTTTATTGTGCATCTGGAGAACTTCATACATGTACACACACACACACGCACACACAAAGTGATAAACCAATAAATCGATAAAACAAACACTATAAAAACGTATTCAGTAGGTGTTTTTGTCCTGTAGAAATCGTGATAATGGGGAATCTTTAACAGGTTCCTGTACTTCAAAATTATTACAAAATTTCCTGATGTTAAAAGGTAGTATTGTATTGGTTTGTTTTAGTTTATTGTTTCGATATTACCGAATTAGACTTATTGGCCCTAGTGGCAGGTCCAACCACATTTGCATTATATTAAAGGGTTGGACCTAAAAATTGAACATATAAATGAGTACTGTGGAGACGGCGATATGGAAGTGAGCACACAGTTTGTATTGTAATAACATTTTAAATATCTTCATTTTGTAATCACCAACTTGATTTATAAGTTAGTGCTTACACAGTCATGTAAGTCTACGCATTAAATAACTTGTTAAATAATCTTCTGCACATATTCAGAGACAAGCAAAGAGGCATCCTGTGGGAAGATTTCCTGTTGATGTCTGTCGTTCATCATAAAAGATGTCCTACATGAAACAGATCAGATGAAACAGATGTCCCAGCGAGTAGTTTGTTGATGTGTTAATCTTATACATTACAAACGGATATGTTAATATGTTAATGTATACAGTGGCTAGGACGTCTCAAGTTGTTCCCTTTTCATGTGTTCAGCTTTACTCTTTTAATAATATCAGTTCTATATCATGTAACAAAGTTTTCTATTCGAACTAATAACGGTTGGGCTTGCACTATACATGGTGTGTACATATCAAGAGTTCATTCAGCTAATGCTACGTAAACCCAAGCTTGCGGTCGTTCAGTTTTGAGAGTAAACTTTAAATATTATGACATTAGCAACTGTTGGACGCCCGTCATACGGCACTTCATTATTTGGATCGGATGGGAAATGATAATTCCTGGGCCGATTTTGACGAGACCGCTCCCTGGTGTTGTGATATTGTTGGAGATGTGATATGTATCAGTGACTTAATCATTGTTGTGTGTTAATGATGATAGTGTTCTATCAGCAGTTAATATTGTGATACTTCATTCGTAAACGATTTCTCATGTTTTGATTCTATAAGCTTGTTCAGCCGCGTGGCTGAAAGAATTCTTTACTACTAGTCGACCGGCGGCGTAGCATACGCCGCTATTTTGCAGGGCCTAGCTTAGGCCTCTGCAATCTATGCGACCGCAGTGGGCCCCGCACTTTTATAGGACCCCTTCGATAGTTACTACAGAGTAGATTACTCCCCCTCCCCCTCTTTATTAACGTGAGGTAGAAATTTAAAAAAAAAGTGATATTTCTTGGTTACAGCGGTCCGGCCCTGCTATTTTGTGACTACGTGTTCTCCCCCCCCCCCCCCTTTTCTTGTTTTTTCGTGGACTACCCGCAGAAATAAGAGAGTGATCTTTCCTTACTTCTTGCTCGTTTCAACTGTTGGGGGAAGAAGAGAAGTATATAGATATAGATAGATAGATATTTGTACGTCTGTTTTGAAGCATTTAGTGAATCCTTTTACGAGCCTGAGATATTCTCTTTAAAGCTTATTGATCACGGAACAGTTTATAGAACGTGCATTACGAAATCAAGTTCTGCTGAGACATTTGGTTCAACTTTCACTGCTCCTCAGAAACCCCAATGTCCTATTTATTTATATAGCTTTGTTCGGCGGTAAACAAATTTTTGTAAAACTACATGACTTTTAAAACTAACTTAAAACTTAAATAATATGGAAAGACAAAGGCACAGCCCTTACATTCCTATATGCGTTTGAGTCTTAGACGCTGACTGCAGAGCTAGAAAGGAGGATCCTAGCAATGGAATTGAAATGCTACAGAAGGATCCTAGGTATCACATTCAAAGACCGCATCACAAACCAAGAGATTAGAGACAGAGTTACGATTGGGCCCCAAGATGACTTGCTTACTATCGTAAAAAATGCAAGCTAAAAATCTATGGCCATATTAAAAGGTCTTCGGGGCTCGCAAAGACTTTCTTTCAGGGAACAGTACCAGGAAAAAGAATTAGAGGCAGACAGAGAAAGCGATGGGAGGACAACATAAAAGAATGGACGGGCCTGCCATTGAAAAAGGTTCTAAACAAGGCAAAAGACAGAGGAATGGAGAAAGACGGTCAACAAATCTTGCATGGTGACCCAACGATCCAACAGACAGATAGGTAAACTTTAAAAAAAAAAAAAAGCAATAGTGAACATATTTTCATCTACGCTTCTAATCCTATAACACTCGTATTATTGATGTTACGTTAAAAGCATTGACGCCTTGTTGAGAATACTTGAAAATACTTTAAATGTCACCTGGAGACACCTGCGTCTTCATTTACCCCCCCCCCCCCCCACACACACACTTTTAGAAAAGTCTTGAACTTGCAAGAGTCCTTGAATCTGCTCGAGATTAAAACTTTGAACAAATGGCGCGTTCAAGATCGCCTGAGGCGCTCGAGTTAAAAACTTGAAGTCACCTATCCGTCATCTCCGTGAGCCGGTCTTGGTCTAACTCCTTGTATCACATTGTGATGCCTCCATATTAACTTCTGCTTTGGGGCATGCTGGGAAGGTGCAGACTAAACGTTGATTGAGGAAGGTCAAATCTTCATATACTTGGACTTGTATCAGGACGACGAAAAGACTATTTTAATACACCTCCCGCGGACAACGGCTTTGTCCGCGTCAAATATGGCTAAATATGCAGGTCGCAATGTCACAACTGGGTTTGCGTGGTCATGTGAAATACTGCGCAATGGAAAACATTGCTTATATTTACATATTTTTAATGTAAGCTTTGAATGTCTTAGGAAAGATAATTCGTCATCATTCGTAAGAAACACTGCCTGCGACATCTAGTAATAGCAGTATCATAACTACAATTAATTTCAGGTTGAAGAGTTCAATAACAATCTCTACAAAGGTGGAGACCACGCCACATAAACATTGAATATATGAGTAGGTGCGATGCTTAGAAATGAGATATCTAGTGCTAAGAAAACACACAACTGTGATATTGTATCTTATTGGCACTTTGATCCTGTTTTAGAGAATGTTACTATAACATTAACAAATAGTTGTTTTCACATGTTACTATAACATTAACAAATAGTTGTTTGCACATGTTACTATAACATTAACAAATAGTTGTTTTCACATGTTACTATAACATTAACAAATAGTTGTTTTCATGTCAATACATTTCCCAGCTTTTTTCTGACGTCACTTCCATTCAATACATGCATTCGCGCCATTTTCCATCCACACCATCTTTATATATAATTCTCTTCTTCCCTAATCAGGTCAGACGAGAAGTAAATGGGAAGATCACTCTCTTATTTCTGCGGATAGTCACCCCACGAAAAAAAACAAAGGGGGGGGGGGGGGAACACGTTTTCACAGCTCGCTACGGAAGGCTGCGCGCTGGACTGTCAAACCCTGCCCGCTCCCATCCTGAAGGAACATTCGAAACATGTAAAACATTTTACAAACATTAAATAGCAAGGCCGGACTTAAGCATTGTGGGGCCCCTATTCGAAACGGATTTCGCGGGGCCAAGTTTGGGTAGGGAAGCGGACAATAAGTCAAATTTAGTAGTTTGTATTAGAAAATAAATTCGTCTTTGCATTTTATTCATTCTTTACTACGTACAGAATTACTTTACGAGACTTTCGTGTAGCGAAGTCATACAGTATATCTATTTCCAACATAGATCACGCTCAATAGCAAAAATTACCAAATGTTTCAATCTATATACGAGAATTGTTGACCTCAAGAAATTCTTCATTAGTTTGAGGCTCGAGAAGCTTCTTTCACCAGATTACACAATTACGGCTGATGCATAATGCCGCGCAAAAGATTGGCCTTTTCCATATTGAATGACAATTTTTGTGTATATATTTCCGTATATTTTAAGGACTTTTTCGTATATTTTGCGATTTTGGGAGATTTCCAGGAGCTCATGATAAGTCGACAGGAGGGCACGGGAAATCTGTTTTGTTATAAAATAGTTTAATTTAATAATTTATACACCTTGAATTAGAGCGAGTCCTATGAAAGTGCGGGTCCTATGAAAATGCGGGCCCCACTGCGGTCGCATAGTTATCAGTGGCCTAAGGCCGGCCTTGCAAAATAGCGGCGAATGCTACGCCGCCGGTCGACTAGTAACAGTAACTATTTGTTAAATTTTAACGGCTCAATCAAATTTCTGCCCCTGACAGGGATTGAAAGTCCGTTTTTTTTTTTAAATGAGTCATTTAGAAATATTTATCACTCGGTGCACAAAACTACCTGAAGGAAAGTAATTTTCTTAGTTTAATTGTTGGTCTGCAGTCTTGTATTTACAATGGCAATGAAGGGAGGAACAAATGATGGTTATGATTTTTTTGTAGGCTTATGACCTTTTTGGGGGGCTTCGTGTCTCATTCTGGTTTTTTTGGCCGCTTACCGTTGTGTGTGGTTGTACACTCACCACCTGTATGAATTATTTCAAATCCATAAAGGAGAGATTGGAAAAAGCTTATCTTTAACAGCAGCATTTTTATCGTGGCGTATCGACAACGCCGTTTTCTGGCAATAAAGTTTAAAATTTAAAATACACAAAGAGAAAATATTTTTGGTACTCTATGAATTGGTCTTTTAATATTTAAATCCACATTCGCACGCCCTCTCCTCCCCACCCAAATCCAAAATTAAAAGAACAAAAAATATTGCGCAGTATTCACCTTAGAATAGGTGGGTTTTTTTAAAGCTCTGAATGTTTTTTATTGAAGTGTTTTATCTGACCGGAGTTTTATGTAATAATAATCTGTATTATCCAAATAGCATGTTTACTAGTTTTATTTCATTATATAGATCACGTGGTAGTTTTGATACAGTTCAATTTCCAGTCATCGTCATATTCCTCTGCTTTGTTTTTTTCTTGCCTGTTTTTCTGTTTCCTATCTATAACTGTAGTGCACTAGAGCTTGTAGGATATGGCAGTGAGATATTCAGGATGAGATTTGTATAGTTTCTGCAGTTAGTATTACCTTAGATTTATGTTTATGCTCTAGCCGAGCTAGAGTTAAGCACGTTCCGGTAGTTAGACTTTGATACTTGAGCATTGGGGGGGGGGGGGGGGGCTGATAAGATTAACAATTAATGTAGGCCTACTAAAGATAGCGTTAAGTAGTCTCCACCAGGTGGCGCTGATGAATTATCCAAATCATAACAACTAAACTGTACATAAACAAGCTGGCTATTTGGTACTACACGTATTTAACTTTGTACATAGGTCAGCGGGGACTCAAAGCTAAACTTTGTGTTTCGCAATTCAGTACGATAGAGTAAAAAAAAAAAAAAAAAAGTAAAATTCCCCTTTCAGGACTTGCGGTCTACTTGGCAGATGATGTAAAGGTCTGAGGCCCACGGTTAATGAGCAGGGTGTCATGGGGCCAGCACAACGATCTAACTATTATCAGGTACTAGTTCGAGCTGGGTGGACTCAGGACCCTAAATATCACGAAATAAAAAAAAATCACAGTCTTCTTCAAGATTCGACCCCCGGTTCAAACGCTTTACCACTCAGCCACTAAGCGTCCAGAATCATGTATAATAATACGTAGATAATAATAATAATACGCCTACGTATATAATCATAATACTTAAATAATAATAATACGTAAATAATAATACTACGTCAATAATTATAATACTTAATACTTAAATATTTCCGAACAAAAAGCGTTGACTAGTTTACATTCTGAAGTAACACGTTTTCATGTCATTTAAAAGAAAAGTGGAAATTATTTTTGTTTATACCCGTGCAGCCCTGTGCTCTATGGCTCTATGGTTGACTTTGTTTGAGTATTGCTTTTTATGTAGCGCTACTTTTATGCTTATAGCATGCTCAGAGCGCCATGGTCCAATCTCATTTGTAGATCACTGGGGGGTGTATCTAGGAGGTTTTCCGTGCTGCCTTTAGGCTCTCAGTAATCACAACTCTGTTCGAGTCGGATGTCGAACCTCGAGCCCCCCTCGTAGGTAGCCGAGACAAGCCAAGTTCAAGCGACCACGCTTCCCACATTTTGTATGTGTAGCTTCGTTCTGGACACAAAGTTTGAACCTGCATACAGGGGCTTGCTTGCAGATGGACGGGTAAAGTTTTTTGGTTGTAAGCGTTCAATCTGTTTTGAAAAATAATAAATATATGTCGAAGGACATGTCCCGCAAACCCAATGCGACGCTCGGTCAAAAATTAAAACCCCATGTGGTTGAGTGTCGGTTTGGCATAGGCCTTCTTTGTTTGTGACCCAATCTGTCTAAATATCTCCTGAAATCCGTCTCAACCACTTTTGCTGAGCCAGATTTAGCCTTTCTCGACTTATGACTTCCATGGCTCGCATACGTCGCTGTTGGGATGACGACTATGTTTAATATGGGATATTCGTCTCCATACCAATAGTTTGGAATATCCAAACATACCATTCATTACCTGCCTTTGTTTCGGCCTTAGGCCTAAATAGGCCCTAAATTTGATTTCGCTAACGTTATAAAAGCATATTCAAATTTTAAACTTATGTATTTTAGATTCTCATCATTGTATTAAGCATGTGTGTTCATGGGATGTTTTGTAATGAATATATTATCTTTATTAGCGTGGATTAAAAAACGATTACGTATTAATAGTTTCAATTTATAGTTTCAAAACGAGCTCAAATCTTCACCATGCAAATAATGTTTTATTTTGCCATAGAGTTAAGCAAGGCGTTGGAAAAAAAAAAAAAAAAAAAAGGAACTGCCAATGGAAAATTATGTCTACTTTCAAACTATGATATTACACACACTAAAGGTGCTCTGTATCGTCTGGTTATAAGTTCGTGTATTTAAATATGTCTCCCCCAATTGTCGCTTCATAATCGTTTAATAAGGTTGTTTTTTTTTAATGTAGTCCTAGTCTGAGGACTAAGCTACTCCTTGACTTTTTACATTAGATTGTATTGGTCTACCATCTTATGGACCAAATGTTGTTTGGTACAATACGTAGGAAACGACCACAACAAATTTTCAAATGTAAAATCAACGAAATACCAAAAACATTGCCGATGGTCCAAGCTTGCAAGAGAAAGGCCTCAACAGGACAGTTTGTTTGTTTGTTTTTTCGCTGAAGGCTTAGAAACACTGCTTTTTTTTATTCTCATATATATATATATGTAAATATATATATAGAGAGAGAGAGGTTGTACGCACGTTTATGCATAGGGTTAGGGTTTACTGGGCGTTGGGGTTAGGGTTTGGAACCCCCCCCCCCCCGCTCCAAAGTTCTGGATCTGCTAGTGGCGCGGCTAGTGCTTGTTCGAGATACCAAACAAAAATAATTAATTACCAATAGTTAATTAACTATTCTTTTTTTTTTTTTTTTATTCTTGTGTTGTCAGGTAAAAGAAATAATTGCGAAACTTTCAGCTTGATCCGAGATTGGGTGTCTTTGCACTTGTCTTCTTCTTATCTTATAAAATACAGACGTTACTTCAATTAAGAAGATGATTAAGCAATTTGCATCTAGTCATGCATGTTAAATTCTGCCAAGTCACTGGTTTTCCTGGCTAGCTCAGGCAATCCATTCCGTACTCTAACAGCACTAGGGAAGAAGGATAATTTGAACAAATTTGTCCTAGCATATGGGATGAGGAATGTGTATTTGGAGATTATGGTTCAGTGTTTTATGTATAATTGCTACTTTACTTTTAAGTCTTCTGTCCTGAAGACTTTCTAAATTTAGTGATTTTACTAATGGTGTTACCCTAGTCAAATGTGAATATTCGTTTGTTATGAATCTCACTGCTCTATTTTGTGTTTGTTCCAGTTTCTTAATGTTTTCTTGAGTTGAAGGGTCCCAAACAGAGGATGCATATTCTATTATTGGCTTAACCAAGTTAAATAACATTGTTATTTTATGTTCTTATTTGATTTGTAGAAATTTCTTCAGCTTAGAATGCATCAAATCACGTGACAGCTGGAGGATCAAAGCGATTACCCCCCCCCCCCCTCCCTCTCCGATCTTTTGTCGAAAGGACTGGACAGTACTGGACACTTTCTGGAGATTTGTAATTCATGTGCTGATGATGAGACATCCATTGTCAATTGGCTCAAGATCCCCAAGACTGCAAAATCAGAGCTGCTTTGTTTACCAACGCTTATTTGCATTGTCGAACAGTTTCCAAAAACACAAAACTCATTATTGTAGATCCTGGATGTCGGTCTTAACTTCTTTGAGAAATCATTTTTTGGTTTGCATTCATGTTTTTAAGCTAAAATCTTTTTTGAAAAAATACACAAATTTTTTTTTCAACACAATATTTTTAGTTAGATGATATTATTAAGTTGTTTTTTTTTCCTCTTCTAAATATCTCCGCATGCTTCTCATTGAGATTAGGCGCTAGAAAAAGACACATCCTTGATTCCTGCAAATGATCCGGTAAATGAATCGAGTTCATCAGCTCTTAACACTATCAAACTTTGGGACTAGGTTTCTCAGATCAACACTATTTAGCATCACTGTCTGTCATTGGCCCTCCTAATCGTAGAGCATAATCACAGTTATCTTTATGTAGGTACACTTAGATAAAGAGATATAGGTTATCTGTTAATAGTTAACAAACAACAGAATCTTAGCAGTGGAGTAGTAACTGGAGTCAAAACTGCACTCTGTTATGTGGAGTTAATTTTCATTACTAATTATCCATCATATCCATTTGGATAAGACAATTTTTACATCACTGACCTAGTAATCGGGTTATGTCGGTAGGTTAATATAAATAACTAAATTATGTAACAAATTTAAGGTTTTTATAGAAATAAGTAAGAAGATCATTCAAATTCTATTGAAAAAAAAAAAAAACTAAGGAAGTTTTATGTGTTTGTAAGATACATTTTATAAACTGCTATTATTATATTTTAATAAACTTTTGTTTGGATATCTCTTACAATCTGCAATTAATTTACAATAGTTGTGATATTTGCTGCATTTCTGCGGTTATAAACCTTGGGAAGCTTTGTTTAAAAAATAGTTTTACGAGCTAAATAAATATGATACTAATATTTTTAGAATATAGGGCTGCTTAAATTGTAATATAGTCCAGTGTGGGAGAGCTGAAATCAAATGTTTTGTAAATTGTAGATCAATAACTTGAAAAAAAATCTTTTTCATGTAATATTTATTTTATACCCCTGAAAATCTATATGCAGCATAAACAGAATTTTCTAGACATTTACGGTTAATTTTATTTAAACAGGTAATCTTTAGTAATCCGACGTTTTATTGGAATCCTTCTAATTATTTTAGCGGAGTAACGTATACGATCAAATGTATAGCTTGTGTATAATTACATACCCGATACTTGTATAATATTATGATCTTTTTTATTTCAAGAATCAAATTAACACTTGTACTTCAATGGAAACTTCCAACAGAATACACAATTGTTATAGTACTTTTTTTATATGATCCACTTAATCAATCTGTGCTAGCATGGCCGGCGTTAGGTATATAATTAAGCAACGGTCTAGGGTCCCCAATTGTTGGAGCCTCACAGAGGACTCTTAACCTATTTTTTTTAGAGAAGAAGTATTGAAACTTGTCTTTTTAAATAACATGCGTAATTCTAGTTAGTTTTTTTTTTTTTTTTTTTTTTTTTTTTTTTTTTTTTTTAAAAGATTACTTTACACCGGTAATGCACTGTAAGGTCCTGTAATTTTGATGGGTCACACCTTTAATGAATAAGTTTATCCTCACAAAACGTTACACACTGTAATGTACACAATAAAAAAAAAACAGAATAAATGAAAAAGATTTGATGTATTTATTTTTCTGAGCGTCATGACAAAACAATTTTTATTTGAATTGATATTGTGACCTGTTACCGCTACGATGGAATAAATTGACATATGAAATGTAATAAACCACACCCACATATATATATATATATATATAAACAAATCAGTATAGCAATATGTAATAGTTTTTTAGATCTGAGTGGACAGTAGTTTTTTAGATCTGAGTGGACAGACGAACAGACGGACACAAAACTAATATCGGCTTTTCCCCTTGTAGGAACTGCTAAAAAATGACTCCAGACTTTTCCATTCCCTGCTGGTGGTAGAAAAATGGGTCCTATATTTTTTGTCTAAATATTAAATGCCAGTGCCCAATATGATATCCGTGTGCCCTAAGTGGTGAAATCTCAAATCTGTTCCTATTTGTAGAAGCCACTAATATATATATATATATATATACGCAAATAAAATATCAAATTATAATAAAGTGTGTCTTTGTTTGGGTTTGACTAGATAGGTCTTCTGACAGGTAGAAAAATGTCCTACCAGGTCTACTTTTTGGAAGGACAATGATAAACTACTTTGAGCTTTTTCCCAGGGTACAAGCCTTATCTGTGACATGCTTATTTCAGTTGTAACCGTTTGTTTTTTTTTTAAATACGTAAACACGTTCTTGCAGGTAGATAAGATATAGGCATAGCTATAGTCAGAAACCTAAATGTAAACATAGACATGGACATAAATATAAATGTAGACATAGATATAGACAAGATAAAAATGTTGACATAGATATAGACAGAAATATAAATGTAAACATAGACATGGACATAAATATAAATGTAGACATAGATATAGACAAAATAAAAATGTTGACATAGATATAGACAGAAATATAAATGTAAACATAGACATGGACATACATATAAATGTAGAAACAAATATAGAGTTTAAATAAAAATAAAGGCATACACATAGACATAAATATAGACATACACATAGACATAAATATAAATATAGACATACATATAGAAATTAATATAAATATAGAAACATATAGACATAAATATAAACATAGACATAGATATAGACATAAATATAAACATAGGCATAGAAATAAATCTAATAAGCCATTTTATTCATTTTTACATTTTCTTTCGTAGGAACTCGGAAAGGAAAAGTTAAGGGGGTCCAGCATTGTTTTGGTTTAAAAAAACGTCCATAACTTTAGAACCACTGAGTTTAGACCTAGTGGACTGGAATAACAAAGATAATTGAAAACATTTTCATTTACTTATAAAAGAATATAGTCACACGTTTATATTTCAGTCTTATTGTAAGTACGATACAGTGAAATAGTATGAGACTCATTGTTTAAAGTCTTCTTTAATATATTTGCAAAACAATGGTCAACATTCAATAGGATCATCAGCGTTATGTGTCAGTGTTATGGTCTGATGTTCACTTGTTCACGATGTCTGCCTCTAAATCCTCTCTTCCTGCTGCCAAGTCTGTCCTAGATTACTCCCTAACTTAGAATTACCAGACATCCACAGGAGGACAGGAAGGCCAGAGAACATCTTCGTTTCTGAAGTGACGTCCGTATTTTATAAGATAAGATAACACTATGTAAACCTTACAAACTGCAATGACAATTTAATATATGAAACATGTCTGTAAAATGATTGATAGAAATATAATATAAACATCAGACAAAGCTACTTTTTGCAGCCTTTCAACAATTGCACAAGTATCATGAGGCGCGATGGTTGAGTGGTAAAGCGCTTGGCTTCCGAACTGGAGGGTCCGGGTTCGAAACCTGGTAAAGATTATTACTTTCGGGCGCCTCTGAGTCAGCCCAAATCTAATGGGTACCTGACATTAGTTGAGTAAAAGTAAAGGCGGTCTGTCGTTGTGCTGGCCACATGAAACCTTAGTTAACCGTGGGCCACAGAAACAGATGATCTTTACATCATCTGCCCTGTAGACCGCATGAGCTGAAAGGGGAGCTTACAAATATTATATATATTTCAGACAAAGCAACTTTTTGCAGTATTTCATCCTTCGTGCAAATATTGGCTAGTGCGACATAGTGGCGTCACTAGGGTGGGTGTCACCCGGTGCGGTCCTTTTTTTTTCGTTCGTTTGTTGCGCTGTAATACTTATACTTTATAATTACCTACGCTATTTGATTGTTCAACAATAATAAAATGAGTGTCTATTACATTTTACAATTCAGTAGCTTTTATAATTGATCTACAGTACATAAAACACTGAAAAATAATCTTCAAATACAAAAACAAAATTTAATAAACTACTCTCAAAAAGACACAAAGATAATGGCACATTCCTCGTCCCATATGCTAGGACAAATTTGTAGAAATGCTCCTTCTTTCCTAGTGCTATTAGAGCATGGAATGGGTTGCCTGAGCTAGCCAGGAAAGCCAGTGACTTGGTGGAGTTTAGGTCATTGGTTAATATGCATGACTACTACTTTATTTTGAAGTAACGTCTGTATCAAATAAGATAAGATAACAAGATCTATAATTCCATTTTGCAACAATGCAACCATAAGTAAATTACACTGTTGTTGTTGTTGTTTTTTTTTTGTTGTTGTTTTTTGTTTTTTGGGGGGGGGGGGATTTCAAATTTGAAAACTTATCAGTACGTTGACCAACGATAATGTTTTTGACGATCTCATTTTTAATACACACTCCCCCCCCCCCCCTTTGTGAAAGTGTCATTTGTTCCTTTGGCTCAAAAATTGTAAGTCTAAATCCTTATTCGTAGGACGCCCCATAGAGAGATATGTAGATAGTAAGAAACGGTTGAAGGCTTTTTTTTTTTTTTTTTTTTTTTTTTTTTTAATGATTTAGAGATATTTTTAAGGTCTTAGTGGCATATGTGAATCATGCACTGTCAACTTTTATTTTCTTCAAGAATAACCTATTGTTGCCTTTCGACCGTTGTTAACTGTTGAATGTCCTCATATACGCCAATATTTTTTAAACTGACATCTACAATACTTCGTTGGTTGTTATTATTATAGCTTTTATATAGAGCTACTTCCACGCTTCCCACATAAATGTAAACATAGATATAGACAGAAATATAAATGTAGACATAGATATGGACATAAATATAAATGTAAACATAGATATGTTATATTAAAGAATTTTTCGCTTGGATTGCTCCAAATTTATCTGCTACATCAATGTTAAAAAAAAACGATCAATGCCTATAAGAATGAACCTCTTTTTTCTCTTTTTAAATAGTGAGTCAGACATCTGGTGATCTCTCGCCTGACATTTTCCTCATATTTTTAATTTTTTTTTTGTCCTTCTGAATAACGGTGTTTTTCTTTTCTTTTCTAGAAGAGCCTTTTTTTTTTTACTCTTTGCGCAAACGAGTTATGCTTTTGTTAAAGAAAAAGGTTTAATTCGTCACCACTTTGACAATAGTCTAAAGATAGGCCTCAACTCTTGTGTATAGTTGGCCTTCTAGTACATCTCCCCCATCCCCCCCCCCCCCAAAAAAAAATTAAATAAGGTCAAATAAAAGATCTAAAGCTGCGCCTCTAGTGGCAATAATCTCAGAACGAAAAAAGTATTTCAATCGTATTCAAAAATGGCCGACAGAGTGCTAATTTCTGAAAAAGAACGTTGACTACATAGATTGAGTTAATGTTGTGTGTATTTTGGTAGTAGCTACGCTGTTGTTGTTTATATATATATATATATTTATATATATATATATAAATTTCCTATACTCCTCTATGGTTCCAGACATTGAAGCTGCATTTTCATATCTTTGGGGTCCACATATAAATTCCATCTCAACATTTTCTAGACATTTGAAGATATTCAGTTGATCTCATCAGCCTTTTTGTTTCTCTCCCTTAAATCGTGTACCTTCTGATCAGAGTGTTCAATGTCAGGTGCATAGTCAAACAAATAGAAAGGTGCTTACAGTCATTCTGACTATACTATCATATGCGTCGTTTGCTAAATCATTTAAAAACTTTTTAACATAACCATTGTACTTTCAGCTATGGGTTTGTGCTATGTAACAGTTTCAATCATCTCGAGAAAATTCTTTATTCAATAAAGATGCGTTGTTAATATGGTGAAAAAAATGTCCAATGTTCTGCTTTTATAGAAACAGTTCGTTGCAAATATTCTTCCATTGCTTTTCTTCTTTACGTCAATTATAGCCACGACTTCCTTATCCATTGATTTGTAGCCCTTGTTTTCAAATTGTCCAATCCAGATGAATTCTTCATATGTCTTTTAATATTCCAATATCGGAATTATTTCAATACTATTAGTTGAAAATAGTCGACAACAAAAGAATACAGTTTTTTGCTATTAAGTGACTAAATGGTCCCCATTAGAAAGCATCAGAACCATTCTTGGCACTACCCAAGAAGAAATTTCCCCATTAAATATACAAGTATATCCTTCGACTGACATATTGTAACATTTCCTTTACTTTGGCTAGAGCTTCTGTTAAAGAAAAATGTAAATTACATCACCATCTTCAGAAATCTCAATGTCCACTTATTTACTTTCCGATTCTACAAAATTTACATTAATTACATGTGAGATTTCAATAATATTTTATACCTGAAGAATGTCGTCATTTGTTAAACAGTGACTATTCCTTGGCAATTTGATATTACGATGTATGTATGTATGGCTCCTTCTGTCTCGGAAAACAATGGATGCTTTGATGAAAACATTTTTTTAAAATCAAAGCAATGTTCCCATACATACATGCATCTGGTGTACATCTGAAAATAAGGTTTCACGTTATATTTCATATATTAAGTATATTCTAGCATTTTGAAATAATTTCATTAAAAAATTAAAATATGTTTGGTCAAAGTGAAAAAAAAAGTATATAGATCTATTTATTAATTGTGAATAACATTTTCCTATTGTCATAAATTGTTTTCTAATTGTCAGTAATACATATAGAGCATTTTTATACTTGGGTGTCACCCCCCTAACGGGTATCACCCGGTGCGGACCGCACCCCCTAGTGACGCCGCTGGACTGCGACATATACTTCGGATGTACTTTATGCAGTACCTTTTGGATAACTGCATGGAGAGGAGGCCTGTTGGAGGAGCGACATTGTTCCGACCACAGCTCATATCCTGGCATTGGTTTCATTTCCATGACATGACTCATAGTCCTTTCATGGAGTCAATAGAAAGTCTAGGTCTCTATATTTGCTCATTATGTCCTGACCAGCAAAAAAAAAACGCTTTTTTCGAATGAAAAAATTGTTATATCTTAAAGCGCTCTGAGCTGTTGATTTATCCAGCGCAAATTGATCTGAGACCTGAACAAAATAAACATGAGAATGAAAATGGCGAACCAATCTAAATAATTATGTATGTTTGTTTTTAAAATGTTTTACATGTTTCGGATGTTCCTTCAGAGTTGAAGATAGTTTACTTCCTATTCCAAACCTCCAGCAGGACGACGGGGGCTGGGAGCGGGCAGGGTTTGAATCCGGGAGCATCGATAAATCCAAACGACACTTCAGCTCGCAAAGCGCAGGCAAACATCCTGATAGTTCTTAATGTTCTTCTTGAATGTAAGGGAGCATGCTGTTTCTCTGTGCCCAACGAAGCGCGAGTTCCAAACCTTTTGGTCCAAGCACTGAAAAACCCAGTAAACCTTTAAGGGGAAAACCCAGAATAACTAGAAGTTTTGAGTCTTTCTAGCGTAGAGCTCTTTGAAATAATGTGATCTGTACAAGAAAGACTTATTTAAAGGACTGAATTTTAAAAAAAAACTTTTTGTGTCGTTTTGTAACAATTTATTGTACTATTACTTATTTACATACATACATACATACATACATACATACATACATACATACATACATACATACATACATACATACATACATACATACATACATACATACATACATACATACATACATACATACATACATACATACATACATACATACATACATACATACATACATACCTACATACATACATACATACATACATACATACATACATACATACATACATACATACATACATACATACATACATACATACATACATACATACATACATACATACATACATACATACATATATACATACATACATACATACATACATACATACATACATACATACATATATACATACATACATACATACATACATACATACATACATACATACATACATACATACATACATACATATAGATACATAGATACAGATAGATATATAAATAATAGATATAAAAATATAGGTATCTATTGACGTATGTGTGTGTTCGTGTATGTGTGTTTTGGGGGCTTAAAGAATAAGGAAATGATAGACATTCAGACCAATGTAAGTTGTTGAACTACAAATTTAGTTTTGACTTACACAGCTGAGCGGTCAGTTCCAAGATGCTCCTTTCATTATGAGTTCTCATGAGAGACTGAATCAGACGACAGACAGCCATGCCCAGGAAACAGAAGACAATACTATCAATGGGTCACACCAGAACATCAAGCTGGAGACCATACGTGGCCCGGGAAGCAAGTATTACCACCCAATACACAGGTAAGTTCATAATCTATATATATAATTCTCTTCGTTGCCCAACCATGCGGGACACCACAATGAAGGACATCACGCACACAAGCCGACTCTCTAACCCTCGATGAAAAAGTCATGGAAAGATAACTCTTTTAATTTCTGCAAATCGGACTAGAGTTACCCCACGTAACTTTCGAGGCGAAAGAAGTAAAGCTAATAGCAGTTTGTCTCAAAAGTAAAGCTAATAGCAGTTTGTATCAGAAGTAAAGATAATAGCAGTTTGTGTCAGAAGTAAAGCTAATAGCAGTTTGTGTCAGAAGTAAAGCTATTGGCAGTTTGTCTCAAAAGTAAAGCTAATAGAAGTTTGTCTCAGAAGTAAAGCTAATAGCAGTTTGTGTCAGAAGTAAAGCTAATAGAAGTTTGTGTCAGAAGTAAAGCTATTGGCAGTTTGTCTCAAAAGTAAAGCTAATAGAAGTTTGTCTCAGAAGTAATGCTTATAGAAGTTTATCTTACAAGTAAAGATAATAGTTTATCTCAGAAGTAAAGCTAATAGCAGCTTATCTTAGAAGTAAAGATAATAGTTTATCTTAGAAGTAAAGATAATAGTTTATCTTAGAAGTAAAAATATTCGATTCCTAAGTAAAAGGCTAATTTTTCTTTTGTGCAGCGACGATTAAATGTTTAGTTTTTTTTCCCGGTTTAGTGGGATTCACCAAGGGTTCATTTCAATGCTCAAACGGCAAAAACAGAAAACTTTGCAGACTCGTGTAATGAACTCAAATCGGGCTAAGTTCAAGTCTGCCTGGTCGTGCGGTATGCGCGCTGGATTTTCTTTCGGTCGTCTCGATGCTCCCGAGTTCAAATCCTGCGCGCTGCCATCCCCCGTCGTCCTGCGGGAGGTTTAGACAAGAAAATTATCTTCAACTCTGAGGGAACATCTGAAACATGTCAAATATTTTACAAATACAAACGATAACAGGCAAAAAAAAAAAGAAGGGCTTATCTAAGGGGGAAAACTCCACATTTACAGCCATATAACGTAGTACTGAAAGAATTATTTCCCTTTTTTAAATGAAACAAAATAATCAATTACCAATAAGCTATTGACTAATTGCTTTATGTTTTAATAGAGTCATGTTTTGTTAGGTGCAATAAAAAATTGTGTAAAATCATTTTCATTCTCTTATTACCAATCATGCTCTAAGTTTGCTGTCATTAAGATTAAATGTGGGTTTTTCATGTTTGGACTGGGCGTAACTTACAATTAGATAAGAAGATTTTACTTTATCATCAGATTACCTGAGACACACAATGACGCAGAAGAAAGCAATGATGATGACACGGAAAAGGGGCAGAACTGTTCTCCGTGTGCCTGTCCTACTTCTTGGACACAAAGTAAGCTCTGTGTGTGTGAGTCATTCAGATTAGTACGTAATAGACATATAACAGCGGTGATGGGTGAGTTGATTATTAATAAAATTACCCGATCGGATAAATTGGGTTTTGGCGAAGAAGTTATTTTAACTGTATAAAATGTTCATATTTCTGCGGACGCCTTACGAACACAAATTGAGAACAACTTCTCTATGTGATACGACAAATTTCAGAACGATAAATGAATGCTTTAGCTTTGTGGCATTATGGTCCACTAGTTTCAAGCAAATGTCTGGGACAAGGGGGTGGCACCATGTGTGAATGAGTTTGTTATTGTTAATGAGTATCTTATATGACAATGTTCCACTGGGTTTAACAAAGATTTATTTCATCATGCAAATCTCTGCGGTAAGTTTTTTTTTTCAATAATAATTTAAAAATAAATTTTAAAATATCTATACCAGAGTTTCATTTTTCTTGTTTTTATTGAAATGATCCATAATGGAAATAACAAGTCCTGTCTTCGAGTGAGACCATTCCTTATAAAAGGCCTCAACACTGAACAGCAAAGTCACAACCTGTGGGCAGTTAGACCAATAGCTAGTTGACACGTCATACAGACCTGTGACGTGGCAACGAGCTATTGGCTTAAGCTGCCCACAGGTTGTGACGTTTGGCCTCGCTTCGAGTTCGAAGCTTAATGAGGAATGCCATATTTCCACGTAGCTATGCAGCCCTAGCTGTGACCTACATATATTGCCTCATCCAGGGCAAGCTTAACCATTGTCCGCCGGTAGTCGATTAAGATTTTCTTTCGCCGTCTGCGTCTGTCCTAAGCAGCGGATTTATAATGGAAATAACAGAAAGAAAAACATACAAAACCGGTACCGCAATGAAGGTGATTATGAGATAAATAATTTTAAAAATCATGTATTTGTGTGTGTGTATATATACAGTAAACAAAATAGGTGCCGGTACTCAGTGATTAGGTGCCGTGACTCAGTAGCTGATTGCCTAACTTTTAACTACTAAAAATTAATAATACACGTTAAAATACAAGAAAGTAATAATTTTGTTCAAAAAGTTGCCGGTACCAGCGTACCGTCACAAAATAAGCCCTGTATATTCGTTTTAAAAGAAGAGGTCAAAATAACGAAACCAGATCTGTTCTACTTATCAGAAGTCATTGACTAGGAAACAATGCTCTGGACAAAAATGGCGCCACTTCACATGTCATTTCACGTATCTTATCTTCTCATCTTATATAATTCAGACGTTACTTGAAAAAAGAAGATGATTACGTCCTACGTGTCGTGCATATTAACCAATGACTTAAATGAATAAAACAGATTAACAAACTGAGTATGTGTTAATATAAACAATATAAACCTACAGACGATCTAGGCTATAATTCATGGTACAACCACCCTTAGTGTTTACTATAGAAGTCTTTCAAGTAGTGCTTTAAAAGTATTGTTTTGTATAGAAACAAAAACGGTTTGTGTATTCAAGTTTGCAAAAGAAAAAAAAAAGGGTTCTCTATTCCACGACTTACTGTGAACCTAAATCAAAGCACTACAAAACGGATTTCCCAGAGCAGTACAAGTTTGTTTTTTAGATTCTAAACATTCTTAGATGACAGACGAAAGACCACTCAAAACCCTTTCTCTTTCAATGTCTGTTAAAAACATGCAGTTATTCTGTCTTGACAATTCTCTCTCTCCAATGTTGACAATTGTAGTGGGAATATTTTTATTTAGCTGGTCCATATGGTAAGTAGATTATCTCTCAAGTGTCAACATGGATAAGTGATCACAGTGTCAGCGATAACAATCCTATTATTAAGTCAGCGTATCATAGACTGATAACATTTTTTTTTATTAGAAATCCTGATATGAGGTGTCAGTAGTGACAAATCTTTATTCAGTTTGACAAATTAATTTTGTAGAATCGAATTACTAACAAAGTAACAATGTACTTTAATAATGTAAAGTTTATATAGAGTACAAAGCCAATTATTAAAAATCATTGCTATAAATCATAGACTACATATTCTAAAGATTTAGTACTTTCTATTGTTGCGTAGTTCATTTTGGTATTTGAAGTTTTTGAGCATTTATAGGATTACTATCTTTCGATACAACAGCAGTGGCGTTGCAGCCATGGCTCGAAGCGATTCACCGCACCCGTCCCATGACCATTGGCCTATCTAGAACGACGTTAGATCATAAGAATGTAGGCCTAAATGTAATGGATTGATATCAGTCAGAAGTCGGTACTAGATGAAGTGTAACCACATTCATACTTGGACGGCTAGAGGAGATATTCCTGCATTGGAATGTCTGTTGGTAGTGATAAGTAGCCTACAGGATCACTTGGGTAGTGTCACAAACAAAGTCTTGAAGCTGGTCCGTCGGCTTCCGTGCTACAGTAGGCCTACTGTATAACAGCACACGATGGAATCGCTTGAACTATAGGCCTACATTATAACAGCACACGATGGAATCGCTTAAACTATTGGTCTACTGTATAATAGCACACGATGGAGTAGCCTGATCTATATCCCTACTGTATAACATCAAACGATGGAGTCGCTTGAACTATAGGCCTATTGTAAAACAGCACACGATGGAGTCGCTTGAACTATAGGTCTACTGTAAAACAGCACACGATGGAGTCGCTTGAACTATAGGTCTACATTATAACAGCACCCGATGGAGTCGCTTGAACTATAGGCCTACTGTAAAACAGCACACGATGGAGTCGCTTGAACTATAGGTCTACTTTAAAACAGGACACGATGGAGTCGCTTGAACTATAGGTCTACATTATAACAGCACCCGATGGAGTCGCTTGAACTATAGGCCTACTGTAAAACAGCACACGATGGAATCGCTTGAACTATAGGTCTACTGTAAAACAGCACACGATGGGGTCGCTTGAACTATAGGCCTACTGTATAACAGCACACGATGGAGTCGCTTGAACTATAGGCCTACTGTATAACAGCACACGATGGAGTCGCTTGAACTATAGGCCTACTGTATTAGTATAACAGCACACGATGGAGTCGCTTAAACTATAGGCTTTCAACTTACGTGGTACAATCAAGTTGATTCAGGTTTAATCCTTGCAGAACTCATCCAAAGAAAAAGAATATAAGCTCAAATGTTAAGATAATGTGATAAATACAATACAAACTGTAGGCCTATACATTTTAACACAATACAAACTGTAGGCCTATACATTTTAATAAATACAAACTGTAGGCCTATACATTTTAATAAATACAAACTGTAGGCCTATACATTTTAATACAAACAAACTGTAGGTCTATACATTTTAACACAATAGAAACTGTAGACCTATACATTTTAATACAATACAAACTGTAGTCCTATACATTTTAACACAATACAAACTGTAGGCCTATACATTTTAACACAATACAAACTGTAGGCCTATACAGTTTAACACAATACAAACTGTAGGCCTTTACATTTTAACACAATACGAACTGTAGGCCTATACATTTTAACATAATACAAACTGTAGGCCTATACATTTTTAACACAATACAAACTGTAGGCCAATACATTTTAATATTTTAATACAAACTGTAGGCCTATACATTTTAACACAATACAAACTGTAGGCCTATACATTTTAACACAATACAAACTGTAGGCCTATACATTTTAACACAATACAAACTGTAGGCCTTTACATTTTAACACAATACAAAATGTAGGCTTATACATTTTAACACAATACAAACTGTAGGCCTATACATTTTAACACAATACAAACTGTAGGCCTATACATTTTAACACAATACAAACTGTAGGCCTATACATTTTAATAAATACAAACTGTGGGCCTATACATTTTAACACAATACAAACTGTAGGCCTATACATTTTAATACAATACAAACTGTAGTCCTATACATTTTAACACAATACAAACTGTATGCCTATACATTTTAACACAGTACAAACTGTAGGCCTATACATTTTAATACAATACAAACTGTAGGCCTATACATTTTAACACAATACAAACTGTAAGCCTATGCATTTTAATACAATAAACGTTATTAATAGTGCTGACTGTATGAGCTGAACAACAATGTCCTCCATTCAATCCTAGGTCTTTCTATGAGAATTAAAAAAAAAACAAGTTTAAAACTTGTATTTATTTACGTACGGAAATTTCGCCTTGTTATTCAGAGCTCATATCAACTCGCTCTGTCTGTCTGTCTGTCTGTCTGGACAAAAGTTTATACACCCTTACATTATTTCTCCGTCTACCAATCTCGGATCAAGCGGAAATTGTGCACAATTATTTCTTGAAATAGTGCTTGACTGAGGTGGTGGTGTAAGCTGAATTAGTCCCCTTTATATGTCACTGCTTTAAAGTAAGTTTAAAACCAATAACTTTTATAACAAATAATAGATAACTATACAATCTTCTATTTTCATAGTTACCTCACTAGCAGAGTGGTTAGAATGTCAGCTTGAGGGAGCTTAAGTCATAAGTTCGAATTCAGGTCGTTAACCCCCCCCCCCCCTTTTTTTTTTACATGCGTTGAAAGAACGGGGGGATGTTAGATGGGGATTATAAAAAAAAAGAAAGAAATCTTTATAAATTAAAACGGGCATTTGGAGAACAGCGTTCCCCTCATGCAACAGATTTGGGTTCAAAAAAAAAAAAAAAAGGTCTAGTTGGCAGCCTTTTAATAGGCCTAAGTGTTACATGTTTTAATTTAAATCTTTTGTCCTATTTTCAGAACTGACAGGGCTGCCTGTATTCGTCATGTGTTATGGGATCGCTGGCATCTGGATGATGACACTGGGGTCACTTTTAGGATCACAGATTACTTCCATTGAGCGGCACCTTGGGCTGTCGAGCAGTAAGACAGGTAGAAAGGTCTAGGGGGTTGGCAAGGAATCTATTAAAGGGCCCAAACAGTTCATTAGCTCTACTGAAGTGTTTTAGAGTTTTTATAACTTTTAATACTTTTCTTTTCTCCTAAAAAAAGGTCTCATTTTGAGCAGTAATGATATTGGCTATCTGATCGCCGTGCTGTTTGGAAGTCATATTGGTAAATACACGCACATACCCAGATGTCTTTCCGTTTCTGGCTTAGTGTTTGGAATTAGCGCAATAGTCATGTCTTTTGGAAGACTGGAAGTGCCCAGAGTCTGGCAAAGTAAGTCAATAAAATAGTAACTTAAGGATGTCAATAGTACTCCTAAAATGAAAACATTAAAATTGTCATCTTTATATTATCCACCACATGTAGACAATTAAATAGTTTCTTTTCTGTATAGAAATACATTTTTTTTATTTCCGGTTTGTTGTTTTAGCGGCCCCCGAAAGGGGAACACACTATTACTTTTGTGTGGAATGTCTGTCTGTCCGTCCCGTTTAGTTTTCGTAAACTAGAAAAGATAATGAAAATCCGACATCATGATATTTTAGACCTTTTAAAGTTCTGATGCAACGGCTACTTTTTTCTTTTCTGGAAGTGAAAATTTTAATTTTTAATATCAACTATGCAAGCTGTTGTATATTTTTTTATATAAAAATACACCATTTTTACAACTACTCACTATTAATAGTTACAAACATGGTAGACTATTTAGTAAGGGAGATGGCCATTTACCATACTTTTAACACATTTGCGCAAACGGTTTTTAATTTTTTGTAGAAAGAAATTTTTGTTTTACAAATGTATTGCTAAGTTATGTGGGTTCTGTCAAACTAACTACTACATTTAACAAAAAATGGATACTGTTTTTTTTTAAAGAGAAAAAATTAATTCAATATGCATATAAGTGGAACATAATCTAAAACAACAATTAATAAGTAGTTTTTCAGATTATCGCATTAACTGCAATGCCAGAGTCGAGAGTATAACACCTAGCCAAAGAAAAAAAATGTTTAAGGAAATATTTTATTCTTGAGAAATAAGAGATTGGCCCTTTACAAAACAATTACATCGATTAGATATTCATTATAAGACATCATCTAGGCCATGTTCACATCTAACTTCACATTCACTTTCACCTATCCTTTGGTCTGCTGGACCACTGGGGCTCCACACAAGATCTGTTAACCTTTTTTCTCCATTATTTTCTGTCATTTGTCTTTGATAAAATTTCATTTATCATTCTGATAATATTGAAACCTGCCTTTTTACCTGCCTGGGTGGACCACTTCGGGGGCCGATTTTCAGTTTGTGTTTCCACACAAACTGTCTTTGTAACCTTCCTTCTCAAGCACTCATCCATTCACTCTGTCAGTGACGTAACTAGGGTATTTGATGCCTAGTGCGGCAGTTCGATTCCCTCCAAGGGCGAGACCTTTTTGCCCTTCATCACCTGATGCCCCGAGCACGACACGCACATTACTAGGTACTTCTCTGTATTTACTGAAAGGGAGGCTTTGACCATGAGCTAAATCAATTTTTTTTCATGATACGACGCCATTCGTAGTAACATCCCTGATGACAAGTCAGTTGAGTCTAGCTGATTCACTTTTTGTAACAACGAATAAGTGCAGTTACTTCCCTTTGATTTGAAAGAGGACGAAAAGGCGGAGGGGTTTGTTGATGATATATTTTTAAATACATTGCTTCACTGGTGTTGGTGTTGTTGTTTTATTTTTTTATTTGTTTTTTTAACCAAAAACTTACCCAGCCCTATAATCGCAGAGATTTAACAAACAGTTCACAAATATTATAAGCTAAAGTTGCCTGTAAGTGATATGAAAACAAATAATTGTTTATTAAAACACACAGTCCCTTACCAGTTGCCATTATCCGTTTTTATTTAGTTGGAATGTTGATTATCTTCCCACCTTTCTATCTCACCCTTCACTTTTTTTACATACATAAATCAATTAACCTGCAGCATGCTTGTCTTATAATACCCTAAACACCGACACCACAGTCAATATGTACAGTAACACAGTCAATACACCGCTATAGCACAATCAATACACCGCTATAACACAATCAATACATAACAGTGACACAGTCAATACACCACTGTAACACAATCAATACATAACAGTAACACAATCAATACACCGCTATAACACAATCAATACATAACAGTAACACAGTCAATACACCACTGTAACACAATCAATACATAACAGTAACACAATCAATACACCGCTATAACACAATCAATACATTACAGTAACACAGTCAATGCACAGCAGTAACCAGTCAATACACAACAGTAACCACTCAATACACAGCAGTAACCACTCAATACACAGCAGTAACCAGTCAATACACAGCAGTAACCAGTCAATGCACAGCAGTAACCAGTCAATACACAACATTAACCAGTCAATACACAGCAGTAACCAGTCAATACACACAGCAGTAACCAGGCAATACACGGCAGTAACCAGTCAATACACAACAGTAACCAGTCAATACACAGCAGTAACCAGTCAATACACAGCAGTAACCAGTCAATACACAGCAGTAACCAGTCAATACACAGCAGTAACCAGTCAATACAAAGCAGTTACACAGTATAATATCCTAATCGTTGTGATCAATCTTTGTGCTTGAATGATGTAGGAATGTAAGTCATTAAAGATAACCTAATCCATCTATTTTCTTAAGGAGGTCTCCAGAACAATCAAACAACGCTCGAGATGAATCAAGGGATTCAGTTTTTGTGTTCTGTGGAGGACTACACAAGATACATGAACTCCAGCAGTGGCGTCAACATTACACACGGCGAGGTGCCCTCCATCCGCCACGCTTCCTCAACTGGTCAGCCCATGGCCCAGGATCTGTCATGGGCTTTCTGGGTGTTTGTGGTCTCAGCTGTGGTAGGTGGGATGGTCAAATCCTATAGAATCCCACTGCTGACCCATTACGTGGAAAGCAACATACAAGACAAGAGCAGATCTGGAATGTATTTAGGTCAGTGCAAGACTTTCGACATTCAAATGCATTTACACTTAAAGGCGGGAAATAAAGAGGAGAGAGAAGTTTATAAATTGCATGTTGGAAATTTAAATTTTAAAAAAGTTTTTAATATAACAAAAAAAAAATATTCAACGCATTCTTCCCACCCCAAACCCGACTAGTTATAAAGTTACCATTCATCGTTCAAAGATAGATCCCTTGTGAAATACTCAATGTCTTTGTTTAATAGGATGGCTGCCTGGGCGTACGGTTTGCGCGCTGGACTGTCGTTCGGATTTATCGACGGTCGAGGATTCAAACTCTGCCCGCTCCCATCCCCGTCGTCCTGTGGGAGGTTTGGACTAGGAAGTAAACTATCTTCAACTCTGAAGGAGAATTCGAAACATGTAAAACATTTTAAAACAAACATTTTATATAAATACGTGCCTGCATTTAAAACAAGCAAATATAAAAAAGTAAGGGAAAGAACTTTGCAATTAAATACATATTTTTGAATACTGTATGATTTATTTTCCTTTTTTCTATACCAAACAAATTTAATGATCACTAATTCATTAATTAATTAGTTAATTTTTTATTTTTTTATTTATGTTTTGTTAGTAACATTGAATAATTGTGCAAAGTTTCAACTTGATTCTAGAATGGGAAGTGGGGAAAAAAACCTGTACAATTTGAACCAGTCAGTTGATATAAACTTTGTACAATTGTATCTTATTAGTTACCGAATTTCACGGAAAATAAAAGTATTCAAGTGCTGATCTAGTGAGTCTGAATTAGAGACTAATGCCTAACTAAGTCAATGGTTTTCCTGTCTGATTCAGGCAACCCGTTCCATGCTCCAATGGCTTTAGGAAAGAAATAGCATTTATACAAATTTCTCCTACAATATGGAAAAAGAAATGTGCCTTTATCTTTGCGCTTTCTTTTTTATTCGGTTGTGTATTTTTTTTTTTTATTTATTTTTTTTTTTGCAAGTTAATTCTAATATTTAAGTTTTTATCGTTACTACCAAGTCTATGGTTACTACTTTATTTTTCTGTCTTTCGTCCTGAAGAGTCTCTAGATTTATTCTTACTAATCGTATGATTCTATTCTAATGTGAATTCATTGGTTTAAGTCTTACGGTTCTATTTTGAGTATGTTCTGCTTTCTTAATGGTTGATTGAGTTGAGGGTTCCAAATAGAGGATGCAAATTCTAATATTGTCAAATAGCATTTTCGTTTTTCTATTCTTGTTGGATTTGTAAAAAAATAATTATAGTAAACCAAAACGCTATGTTTGATTGATCAGTTAATCACTCTATGAATTCCATAAAATGGTTTATTTCAACACTTCTTATTTTGAGTTTTTAGTTTGAATAACTTGTTTACCGTGAGTACGTGATTACCAAACAGTGTAAGCTATTACCAATAGTTAATTCACTAATTGGTTAATATTTTTTTTAATGGTTCTTGTGTTGTTAGTATGGAGCTGGTTGGGTTGTCGTCTAAGTTTTTTTCGATTTATATATATATTACATATTTTAGAGGCGCGGTGGCTGAGCGGTAAAGCGCTTGGCTTCTGAACCGGGATTCCCGGGTTCGAATCCTGGTGAAGACTGGGATTTTTATTTCGTTCCTTGGGCGCCTCTCAGTCCACCCAGCTCTAACGGGTACCTGACATTGGTTGGGGAAAAGTGAAGGCGGTTGGTCGTTGTGCTGGCCATATGACACCCTCGTTAACAGTAGGCCACAGAATCAGATGACCTTTACATCATCTGCTCTATATTCCACAAGGTCTGAAAGGGGAATTTTACATTATTACATATTTTACATATTTTGTAGGGTTGTGCTTGTGGTTCTTCATGCTGTCTTTAAAAGACTGTCCAGTCGGCGCAACAGTTTTAGATGACATAATGCTTTACAACAAAGTGACAAGTTAATGGCTATGGAAACAGGGAATAGACACAAAATAGAGTAGTGAGATTCATAACAAACGAAGTTGACTAGAGTAACACCTTTAGTAAAATCACTAAATTTAGATAGCCTTCAAGAGAGAAGACTCAAATATAAAGTAGCAGTTATGCATAAAACACTGAACCATAACCTTCAAATACAAAAACAATCTAATAAAATACTCAAAAGACATAAAGATAAAAACACATTCTACGTCTCATATGCTAGGGAAAATGTGTACAAATGGTCCTTTTTCCCTAGTGCTATTAGAGCATGGTAGTGGTTGCCTGAGCTAGCCAGGAAAACCAGTGACTTGGCAGAATTAATGTCATTGGTTTACATGCATGACTAGATGCATGACGCGTAGGACGTAATCATCTTATTTTGAAGTAACGTCTGTATTATACAAGAAGAAGAAATGTCAATAGATTATGAATTGTTACACAGTCAGAAAGTAAAAGACGTTCTCTAGTAGTTTAAAAGCTGAGGAGTTGGTTTAGAAATAGAGCTGCTACAAGATTTTCTTTGCCAGATTTTCAATGTGGTCTCTTTCGTCTACCCAGATATCTGTATGAGTTCATTGATGTATCGATATTGTTTTTCTGATTGCTGCTATTTGAATGTTCACCAATTTGATTTCCATTTCTGTAATTCATCTTATTTCCTTTGAAAATATTCATTATCTTTTGTTCTTTACGTAATACAAAACTTTGGTTAGTGACCAAATATAATCAGGGATAGTATGGATGCCTGGTCGTGCGGTTTGCGCGCTGGACTGTCGTTTAGATTTATCGATGGTCCAGGGTTCAAACCCTGCCCGTTCCCATCCCCCGTCGTCCTGCGGGAGGTTTGGACTAGAAAGTAATTATCTTCAACTCTGAAGGAACATCCGAAACATGTCAAACAAACAAACAAGGTATGTCATTTAGGACTACAGTTTGTTTGTTTTCTACTTATTAGACATTCTTAATTCATTGATGTGATAAACCATAAAAAAAAGAAGTCTTAATGTGTGTAAGAGCGAGACCTATCGTTATAGTTAAAGTGAGACCCATCTAGATCTATAACGGTTGTTCTCGGTAAAGTGAGAGAGAGCAAATGAAAATGAACGGCTCGCGGGAAATAGACGGAGAGGGAAGGAGTAAAACATTTTTTAACCGCTCATTGAAACATACAGAGACTAACTAATCTACGTAAGCGTCGGTGGTGTAAAGGTTAGCATGGTTGCCTTCCAAGCAGTCGATCCGGGTTCGATTCCCGGCTGACGCATGTATTTTTTTAAGCTGCCTGATTTCATTCTACCTATTTTAATTTGTAGTAAATGGAATTAAAAATCGGCCGCATTATTTTTTTTAAATGTCAGCATATTAATTAGAAAAATTTATTTGTTTGTAAAGCCTATTTTTGTTTTATTCTTTCGAAAAAGTTACATATATTCACGAAAGATTTGTTTTGCCAGTGTAATGTAGTTTTGTTTTACATGTTTCGGGTGTTCCTCCAGGATTGTGTCGTACCAGACGTTACTCTTATAAAATGTGAATATTCTTTTGTTATAAATCTCACGGCTCTTTTCTGCATCTGTACCAGTTTCTTTCTGTTTTCTTCAGTTGAAGGGTCCCAAGCAGAGGATGCATATTCTATTGTTGGTCTAACCAAGGTTAATTCTAATATTGGTCTAACCAAGGTTAATTCTAATATTGGTCTAACCTAGGTTAATTCTAATATTGGTCTAACCTAGGTTAATTCTAATATTGGTCTAACCTAGGTTAATTCTAATATTGGTCTAACCTAGGTTAATTCTAATATTGGTCTAACCTAGGTTAATTCTAATATTGGTCTAACCTAGGTTAATTCTAATATTGGTCTAACCTAGGTTAATTCTAATATTGGTCTAACCTAGGTTAATTCTAATATTGGTCTAACCTAGGTTAATTCTAATATTGGTCTAACCTAGGTTAATTCTAATATTGGTCTAACCAAGGTTAATTCTAATATTGGTCTAACCTAGGTTAATTCTAATATTGGTCTAACCTAGGTTAATTCTAATATTGGTCTAACCTAGGTTAATTCTAATATTGGTCTAACCTAGGTTAATTCTAATATTGGTCTAACCTAGGTTAATTCTAATATTGGTCTAACCTAGGTTAATTCTAATATTGGTCTAACCTAGGTTAATTCTAATATTGGTCTAACCTAGGTTAATTCTAATATTGGTCTAACCTAGGTTAATTCTAATATTGGTCTAACCTAGGTTAATTCTAATATTGGTCTAACCAAGGTTAATTCTAATATTGGTCTAACCTAGGTTAATTCTAATATTGGTCTAACCTAGGTTAATTCTAATATTGGTCTAACCTAGGTTAATTCTAATATTGGTCTAACCTAGGTTAATTCTAATATTGGTCTAACCTAGGTTAATTCTAATATTGGTCTAACCTAGGTTAATTCTAATATTGGTCTAACCTAGGTTAATTCTAATATTGGTCTAACCTAGGTTAATTCTAATATTGGTCTAACCTAGGTTAATTCTAATATTGGTCTAACCTAGGTTAATTCTAATATTGGTCTAACCTAGGTTAATTCTAATATTGGTCTAACCTAGGTTAATTCTAATATTGGTCTAACCTAGGTTAATTCTAATATTGGTCTAACCTAGGTTAATTCTAATATTGGTCTAACCTAGGTTAATTCTAATATTGGTCTAACCTAGGTTAATTCTAATATTGGTCTAACCTAGGTTAATTCTAATATTGGTCTAACCTAGGTTAATTCTAATATTGGTCTAACCTAGGTTAATTCTAATATTGGTCTAACCTAGGTTAATTCTAATATTGGTCTAACCTAGGTTAATTCTAATATTGGTCTAACCTAGGTTAATTCTAATATTGGTCTAACCTAGGTTAAAAACATTAAAGTTTTAGGTTCTTCTTCTTAGGTTGGTTGTTCTTGGGTTTTTTAAGGATTTTTCAAAGTATTTTGCTTGTTTTTAGACAGTTCACTGTGTCTGTTAAAGTTAATTTATTTGATTTTTACAAAGCTTTTACCAACTCACTCTGTCTGTCTGGCAAAAAGTTTGTACACATTTCTCCCACACCCGCTCTAGGATCAAGCGCTCAATTATTTCTTTTACCTGGCTAAACACGAATTAATAAAAAGAATTAGACAATTAGTTAATCCATTATTGGTAACAATTATTTTGTTTGGTATCGAACAAGTGAATGAAATTGCATTTGAGTGATATGTGGTATAAGTTGATTAAGTCCCCTTTACACTTGTAGAAAGAAAGCTTTAAAGCTCGAAATTAACAGGAGATAACTATAAAACTTAATATATTTATAAGCACTTCCCTGGCACAGTGGTTAGTATGTTGGCTTGAGGAGGAGGATAGAGCCTCTAATTCAAATTCCGGTCGTTCATTTTTTTTATATAAATGCATTTTAAAAAGCGATCACGGTAACATTTACTCAGATACCCCCTTCTTTCTTTCATCCACCCCATTCTCAATTGGTCCAGTTAAGTGATAGGATCATAGCATATTGAGAAAGTTAAAAGGAAGAAATTGCTCTAAGCAAAAACAATGGTTAAAAATATTTCTAACACACATTTATTATTGTTAATATTAGATACTCCATATCCAAACTAATTGATACAACCACGCTTAATATAAGCATTGTTTTTTTTTAAGTATTTGTTATAAATTTTGTTGTTGTTAGAATGTTCGCTGTATCTAGGACAGGTAACGTTCTAATGCTATAGTGAAAGAATTACCTGAATATTCATCATTATATCCTTTTATTACGAAGCTTATATCAACTCTGTCTGTCTCTCTGTCTGTCTGGTAAAAAGTGTGTACACGCTATTTCTCTAACACGCGTTCTCGCATCAAAGCTTAAACTTCGCACAATTATTCATTGATATAGACATGACATGAATCAAGAACAAAAATAGTACTCAATTATAAAATTAATTACTGGTATTTCATTATTTAGTTTAATAGCAACAAAGGAAATTAATACTTCTGTACTCACAGAAATTTCTTAATTTGTTGGGTTTAATCCCCTTCAATAATTGTTAACGCTACTTCGGGTCCTTTGAAAGTGCGGGGCCAGCTGCGGTCGTATAGGTTGCATTGGCCTAAGGCCGGCCCTACAAAATAGCGGCGTATGCTTCGCCGTGGGTTGACTAGTGTTTTATATTTTGATTGATATCTCTTTCTTCATTCAGGTTCATCTTTCACCGCGATGGTGTTCGGTCCACCAGTGGCTTTACTTCTTGGTAGCTATGTGAGTTCACTTCCGGTTGACCTCCAAGGTAAGTATTGCCCTGATGTATACAAAAGAATAAGATTATTGATCTCAAAAGTTTTGTAACCTTATCTTACATCTTATGATATGAACAGACGTATTTCGTCCTACGTCCTGTGTCAATCTAGTCGAGCAAGTGAATTAGAGACATACATTTGATCTAGTCACGGGTTTTTATGGCTGATTCCGGCAACCCTTTCCAAACTCTTAGAGTCTAAATGCACGAAGCAAGAATGTTAGTGCAGACAGAATGTTTAGTTCACTCTAAACTCTAATCTCATGATTCCACCATGTATGAACAAGTATCTGAGTTGTTATAACAAAATGTTATTGTTATACTCTTTTCTACACAAGTTTTCATCATTGCTTTTTCATTAATGTCAATATTACATTATTAATAAATTAAGAACGACTACTCTTTTTTTTTTTTCAGAAACGACTATGTCCAAGTTCGACCAGAGGTGGGTGGGTGCCTGGTGGCTAGGCTTCATCATCGTGGGCTCGGGGAGCATTCTCTTTTCTCTACCCGTCATGTTCTTCCCCAAGCACGTCAAAACGGCGCCAGAAAAAATGAAAACAGACAAAGAGACAAACAGAATGAAGTCTGTCAAGAAAGTTTTCATAGGTCGGTACTCCAGTCGTGTGCCTCACTCCATTACAGCTGCCTGTCATTTCTGGTAGACAACTGAAACGCGGTGGGCGTATAATATTTTAACTTATAAAACTTACAAGAAATTAAATAACTTCTTTGTGAACTTTTATTACAATATAAACAAATTCAACTTCAGATGGAATGCAAAAAAATATAGTAGACTTAAAAAGTAATATAAAATGGTATCCTGAACAAAATGTAAATCACTGCAAACACATCTTTTCACTCTGGCGTTCTGGAGTAGTCTGTCGTACCTAACACCCCTGACGACAATGCCGCTTATCTTGTATCATTCACACAGCATGGCTAACCTTTTCCCACAGTCGCCTTAGAAACACACACACACACACACTCCCTAACAAGGTTGAAGAGATAATTTGAAATGTTACAACTCTTGTATTTTTTTCTCAGATATGCCAAAGTCCTTAGCCAGAATATTCCGTCGTCCAGTATACATCTTGGCATTAGTGGGAGGGTGTCTTGAGGGATTCGCCTTCTCTGGTTGGTTCTCATTCTCCCAGAAGTACATTGAGACTCAGTTCAACAAGACACCACAGCAAGTCAGTATGACCACAGGTAATTGTTAGATATCACTAACAAGTCAGTATGACCACAGGTAATTGTTAAATATAACTAACAAGTCACCTATGACCACAGGTAATTGTTAGATATTGTGACGAATCTCACTATCCAGGCTCTCTGCAAACTGCACCTTACACCACCAACTTAAAGAATTTGACAACTCAGGGCTCCAAAGTAACGTAACACTTTAATAGTTGAATAAATCTGAGCCAATACTGTACAATTGGCAGCACGTAACACACGACTGTACAAATATCTCCCGATAACACCGTACCGCCGTATCAACTCTTGCACTGGCCTCTCCGTCTCGTTCCGGGCTTGCACTGGGTTCAACAGCTCAAGACTGACTTCACACACTAGGCTCGTTGTGTCGGACTCGATCACAGACCAAGATCAAGACGCCATCGTCTCAGCTGTATTTGAACCGTCGTAATGCTCCGTACAGAACCACACCGCTGAACTGTGCTGTAGTCGACCGGACTGTAGTGAACCGGGCTCTGAACCCTGTCGTAGACCTTATGTCGTGAACCGTCTTGACTGCGACACCTCCGCTCTTATATAGGGTCCCTACTGGCCTTCGAACCGGACAGAACGCCGCTCGACGTTTCTAGGTGGTCAGATGACTACAACTCTCGTAACGCTCCTGAGCTCTGTTCACGACGGCGATCCTTCCCGAACCACCATGTTGACACTCGTCTCGGCCGACCGCTCGTCTAGCGATGGCCTGGGGCGATTTGCGTCGGCTGACTACACTCACACCACTACCCCCATCTGTGCCACCAGCAGGTTTATAACAATGTAATTAGCGAGTCAGTATGACCACAGGTAATTGTTAAATATAAATAACTAGTCAGTATGACCACAGGTAATTGTTATTACAAGAAACTTTGGGTGAAAAAGTTTGTTCTACATCTGAACAGTGGCGTAGCTATGTACCCGAGGGCCCGGGCTCTGCAATGCGACGTTGCGCCCTCTCAGTAAGTTGAGTGTGACTGAATCCAAACTGGGCTCTACTGTATCTGATAAGAGAGTACATGTCCATGTAAACAACCTCTACACTAGACAGTATACATTGTACACATGTTCCTTACGGGTTAAAGGAGAACGAGGTCCTCAAACTTTGGGTCATTTGAAAAGTCAATAGTCAACCATGTAACATCTCAGTACTCCGAGTCACGTGATGAATCTTCCGATATTCTCAATGCGCATCGGTCGTCACAAGTGAACCTGACAACTTCCCACAGCGCAATTGTCCGCATGGAATGTTTTAATCAGAGTCATTATCAATGGCATAGTGGTTTTTAAAGCACCTTTGTAAAGAAATCGATGTTTCTCCTGCTCAGTAGAAAGTCGATTGTGATCTCAAGCTCAGTTTTCATGTCCGAATGTTAAAGTTACTTTGAGTAATGGGAAGCCATATTGTCTATTTGTACGTGATGTCTGTATTAAACAAAGATTAGTTGTGAATTAATAAACATGTAGGCCTATCGAAATTATCATCTGTCGCAGTGCCTCTCAAACTTTTTTGTCTCGTAGACCTCTTGCCATGTTTTCCAGTTTACGGTAGACCCCTGCTTAGCTAATTTTCAAAAAATTCATTAACTCCAAAAGTGATGCGTTTTTTTTTAAACAATTATTTCTATGTCGTGTATTAACGAAATTTAAATTTAAAATGAAGCTAAGTAAAGTTTATTATTACAAAACAAAAAAAAATACGCCTGTTTGTGGGCTGCTTTGATAATATAATTGTATAATTGAGTTTTAATTTAGTTTACTATTAAAACTTCTCGGTTAATGATGTCCAGTTGTATTTTAAATTATCATTAGAAGATTGGCAACTTTGCTAACACTTTTTTTTTCAACTAGATATGAAAATGGAATAACAATTTTGAAACTTTGTGATAATATAGGCGCACATATTACGTATAATATAATCTTTTTTTAAACAAGAAGAGTTTATATCAATTTTTAAATGGTATTTTAAGCTCTTCCTTAGTAACTATTCCAAACAGCTCTTGTAATGTTACTTACGTTTCTTCTGGATAATCATCTTATGGATTGATTATCCATTGAGGTATTATCGTATTCAGAATAATCATTAAGCCTGAGATGAAAATTAGAATAGAGGGCATTTAAGTATTCAACATAAGTCATAATATCAGCTTCCTGACAGTTTAAATGTTCTCAATTTGGAAATTGGGAAAATTCGCCGAGTGCAATGTCCAATGTTTTGCTTCATTAGTTCAATTCTCAAGAGAAATGCTCAGATTAAGGAAACCGTTTTTATCAAGTTTAGGCTTTAGCTGCAAATTTAATCTACAGTAGTTTAAATAGACCGCGGTGAACAACGGATTAGTCTGCATCAAATGAGGAAAAATATTCAGGTCACAACGTAGTCATGTGAAACACTGCACTCATCCTGAATCTTTGGAATCGAAGACATTGCAATAATTAGCGTATCAAATGATCCTCCAGCGTAGATGGTAGTCTTGATGACCCCAAGTCTTTCCAAAGTAGATAATTGTTGGCTTCTTCGTCCAATCTGTAACAATACTAACAATAACAATAACAATACTGTGGAACATACTGTGATAACCATTGTTAACAGAAGAAGGGCGCTTCATATATGGCAGGAGCTCATCGTAGCCAACAACCTGACCACTACATAAACAGGCAATACCTTGTATTTTACACTTGCAGCTATTGGCTGTAGAGACTTCAGGTTTGTTTCTAAAATGGCTGACATGTTTCGGATGTTTCTTCAGAGTTGAAGAAAGTTTACTTCATAGTCCAAACCTCCCGCAGGACGACGGGGGGTGGGAGCGGGCAGGGTTTGAACCCTGGACCATCGATTAATTCGAACGACAGTCCAGCGCGCAAGCCGCACCGCCAGGCAGCCATCCAGGTACTGGATCTACAGCATTCCTGTCAAATTTATCTGTTGAAAAAAGCTGTCTTCCCATCAGCCACTAGCACGGTTAGCATACCTCGTCGATTCGGTGTTTTTCCGCAGGCTTTACAGTCCAAAATGTACACCACTTTTCTACCAAAGTTTTGGTTTAAATTTGTGAGAACCATCGTCTTTTGCAAGTTAGATTTTTATCAATGCTGATTGGTTTAAGTGAGAATGTTATAGCTTTCTACATCAACTCTGATGTCAGTGTCGTGTTAGCTTTAAAAGTAGGCTTTCACTAAAGTTTTCATGCATGATGTACATGAAATTTTAAAAATGTGTTTACTCGTACTGTTAATTCAGGTATTTTAACGAGTGCATACAGACCGTAATATTCAAATTAATAATAATACTTCTGGTGTGCCCCTCCTAGCATACTTTTACTGAAAACATAATTATGTAAGTTTATTTTTTGCTTGCAACTCAATTTGAATACAACAACAAATATTTAAAAATTGTCATTTATATGTAATTTTTATATTTGCGTTATTCAATTTCTAGAAGCGAATTGTCATTTCTTCATAGAGCATTGTTAGGTGAAGGGTGTGTGTGTCATTAGGCCTAGACTAGATCTAGAAGGCCAAGGTGTGTGTGTGTCACTAAACCTAGTCTAGATCTAGAATACTTCGATAAAACCACACAGCCCAAGGGGGGGGGGGGGAGGGGTATCACTAGAATGGATTAGATCTAGAATCAAATTCTTCGTGAAAACCACACAGCCCAAGTGAGATAACCCTGCACATTTTTTTCTGTCCCCAGGTATCATCATTATTTTTACACTGGCCGGAGGAACGTTTCTGGGAGGTTACCTGAGCTCACGACTCAAGCTAGAGCTGAGAGGATGCACCATTTATACTCTGGTCATCTGCGGGGTCAGTGCTGCCCTCGACTCGCTTTATCTCATTTTTGGATGTGACAATTCAGAAGTTATGGGACTTGGCGACTCAAGGTGAACCGTTTTCAAAAAGTATTTATTCTTAACATAGTCAAATAAATATTTATTCTTAACATTTTCAGATAAATATTTATTCTTAACATTTTCAGATAAATATTTATTCTTAACATTTTCAGATAAATATTTATTCTTACCGTTTTCAGATAAATATTTATTCTTAAAATTTTCTGATAGATAGCCTATCCACCCCGAACATTTTTATATATCGATTATAGCGAGGGAAATATAACACACACAGTGTCAATAAAACATTTCAAATTAACCGTGAGAACAAATATAAATTTATCCTCAGGTTTGAATAGAGCTAGTCAGTGGTACTACTGACAATTATATTGTTCAATATCTTCTACACAATTAACGGCCATGGAAAAACTGGTTTATAACAATTTCATTTTGTAGTCACAAAACAACTTTACCAACTTAGCATATTTTAGAATATGATTTTCATTTACTGAATTTAGGCCTACATCATATGTCTTACATTTTTACAAACCTTATATCAACTCACTATTTCTGTCTGTCTGTTTGTCAGTCTGGTAAAAAATGTGTACACGTTATTTCTCTCACACCCGTTCTCGGATCAGGTTGAACTTTTGGCTTATTGACAAAACATGAATAAAGAAAAAAGAAATTAGTTAATTATTGGTAATTAATTATCTTTTTTGATACTAATAAGGGAAAATAATCCTTCAGTATTCACAGATATGGCTAAATTTGTAGGGTTTTACCATTACCTTTTACCTTTACCTATCCCTTAGTCTGTTGGGCCGTTGGGGCACCATGCAAGATTTGTCCACCGTCGTTCTCCATTCCTCTGACTTTGCCTTTGATAGAACCTCTTTCAATGGCAGGCCCGTCCATTCCTTTATGTTGTCCTCCCATCGCTTTCTCTGTCTGCCTCTTCTTCTTTTTTACAGGTACTGTTCCCTGAAGGAAGGTCTTAGCGAGCCCCGAAGAATTAGTAATATAAACATAAATTTTTAGCTTGCGTTTTTTACGATAGTTCTTTGGTCATTGTGGGATCCAATCGATGCAGTAACCCTGTCTCTAATCTCTTAGTTTGTGATGTGGTCATTAGAAGTTGTAGTGTTTAGTCCTATTAAATAATTGTTTACACTATTTCTCCCAAACGCATTCTCCGATTAAAATGATACTTTATATACAATTAATATAGTACCTAACAAACCATGAATCAATAAAAAAAAATATAAACAATTAGTCAATTAGTTATTGGTCATTAAGTGTTTTGTGTAATATCGAACAAGGGAAATATTTTTTTCATTATTGATATATATAGTTGTAAGGGTGGAGTTCCTCCCCTTAGATAGGCTTAAAGGAAAAAAGGATTTTTTAAAAAATATTTTGCCTATTGATTCATTTTCCTGTACTCTATTACCAGCACCGTTTCAAGCGAGGCTTGTGGCTGCAGTTCCCAAACATTCTTCGTGTGCGGAGACAACAATGTCGACTACCGGTCACCTTGTCTAGCTGGATGTACTAATGTATCCAACATGGTAACTCACTTTTGAGAATATACTGAGGTCGACCTTAATTGTAAACTTTCATTCATAAAACAAGATCCCTTATAAATGTTATTTCTTTGTATTTTTTATTTTGTGTTATAGTAAACTACACGCTTCCCACAATATATTTTCGAATTGTAAATACATGTATTAGCAAGTTTTACAAAGCTTCTATTAACTCATTCCGTCTGTCTGTCTGGGTGGAATCTTGAACACGTTATTTCTCCCATTTCCCATTCTCAGATCAAGTTGAAACATTGCACAATTATTCATTGACAACACACGCATCAATTTTAAAAAGTAACCAGTTATTTAATCATTTAGTCGTAATAAATTAATTGTGTTTTATAAAGAAAATGTACAAAGCTAAGGGGAAATGAGCCTTGTGTAGAGAATTAGGACATTCGCTTTTTTAGAAAACTAAAAAATCTTTTATTTGTATAAGTATTTGAACAGCTCAGTGGCTAATGACAAGGCTATCTACGATGGAGGCTCGAGACCTCGAGTTTAAATTCAGACTCGAGCAACTTTTTAAAATTAAATAGCTTTTCAAAAGGCAGCACGGTAACCTTCTCCCAGATACACTCCCCCCCCCCCCCCCCCCCCCCCCCCAACTTTCTAAACTGGTCCGCTAAAGGGATGGACCGTGGAGCGCCGAGCATACTATAAGTATGACCGCTCCGCTAATAAACAAAACAATTAATACAATATTTCCAATCGTACCAAGTTACTATAGTTAGTCTAGATCTTGAGGGAAAAAAAGTCCCCCCTTTCATACATTTGATCTATAGGGTAGATGAAATGTTCATCTGATTCTGTTATCCCACTGTTAAATGAGGTGTCTAGTGGTCACAACGACCAACCGTTTTTACTTTTGCCCAACTATTATCAGGTGGACCTAATGATTCCAACATATGACACCTCCAGTAGTGGTATTAGGGGGTGGCAAGTGGGGCAACCGCGCCAGACCCTGCGCCAGAGAGGGGGGCGCGATCGGATATTCCATTGTCATAGCCAGATTCGAAAACCAGATCAGTTCTCATAAACTAGGATATTTGATACGATATGATTAGATATGATTCGAATTACTATGTAAGCACTTAACATGATATTTTTGGTTTCGAGCTTATTCAAGGTTTAATCCTATGCTCTGATTGATATTTTAATGATTATGAATACTGTCAGCAAAACTTTTCACTCTGCTGACATTCAACTCGATGTGACAATACAGCAAATCAAAGGCGGTCTTACACTTTTTATCAGTGCAAATAAAATTGCTTCCAAAATAAACGACCTTCTGAAATTCAAGGAACAAAGAGTTAGACAAAGAGTCAGACAAAAAGTCAGACAAAGAGTCAGACAAAGAGTCAGACAAAGAGTCGGACAAAGAGTCAGACAAAAAGTCAGACGAAGAGTCAGACAAAGAGTCAGACAAAAAGTCGGACAAAGAGTCAGACAAAGAGTCAGACAAAGAGTCAGACAAAAAGTCAGACAAAGAGTCAGACAAAAAGTCAGACAAAGAGTCAGACAAAGAGTCAGACAAAAAGTCAGACAAAGAGTCAGACAAAGAGTCAGACAAAGAGTCAGACGCAAGAAATAAAAACAATTCGATTAAGAGAGTAAAGACGAACCAACATTTTCGACAACAGCGTGAGAGGAGCACGAGCCCGTTAGCGTGATGTGGTACGACGCATATGACATTCGCCCAGGGCACCGCGCAAGGCTAGGCCCGCCTTTGGACACCTCGGTTCGGAAGTCAAGCGCTTTACCACTCAGCCACCTCCCCTTCCTAGTTTAGATATATTTAAAATTAATTACATAATTAAAAACACGCACTTTCTGGTAGAGTCGCACTGAAAGCAGTAACAGCTTGGCTAACAAAGCTAAGAGTTTGAGATCGAATGGCGATAGTGGACAGGTAATTTTAATCGAAAACTTAAAGGAATCAGGACATATTTCCCAATATATCCCAAGGGTCCACAAATGAGATTGAACAAGAGTGCTCTGAGCATGGTATAATAGCAAAGAGACCAAAGTGGACTGAGCATAGTATAATAGTAGCTGTGAAGGATGTTTAATTCTGTACTGAAGTCAACTGTAGATGATTGTTAGATTTCAATCAATTACTCAGCAAGCGTTTGGGTTTCTTGTTCGGGTGTATTCAATGTAGTTAAACGACAGCACATAATCAACAAACATCGATTTTTTAACTGGTGAAAAGATGTGGTCAACACTGATGAACAATGAATAATAAGTTTAATCCAATAGAAGGCCACAGTCAGAGTCTCTGTCAAATAAAACACGTCTTTACCCAAGAGAATCCTATTGCTAACGGACTTTCCAGTCTCTAACCCAAAATATCCCAAGCGTCACTAGTCCCGTTCAATAGACGTCTTCTGTGGTGCATCTCTAACTAACTAATAATATAAACTAGGTGCCTAACAAGCAAGTTGACCAGAGTGCACGGAGCATGGTGTAATAGTAGCCAGGAGACCAGAGTGCACTAAGCTGGCTGTAGAAATACGACGACGAGTTTAAAGAAATCATAATAGCACATTATTCGTAAAACAAGAGCGTTTTGAAATAAAGGCATGTTTCGATGCCAGTGTGCTTCTTATGTGTCTACTTCTATATCAATAATCTACTATTTCTGTGTTTATTTTCATGACATTATCTTACTATGTGTGTCTGTCTATATTAATGTTCTACTATGTGTGTGTGCCTGTTTTGATGTCAATGCTCAGCTATTTGCGTGTCTCTATGTTCAGGTCATTATTCTTCGTTCATGTCTATCTTTATGTCCGTGTTCCCAGGTCTTCAGTAACTGTTCAGAGATTATTGGTGGTCAAGCTCGCCCTGGACTGTGTGCACTAGGATGTCCAAACTTCATTCCCTTTATGGTTGTCTACTCCCTCAGCATGTTGATTGGCTGTTCAGGCATTGTGCCAGGATTTTTAATGGTAGTAAGGTAAAATATCTCTAATATTATTTGTTAATAGCAATTGGACAAATCTGTGAAGAAATAATTGGCACAAATTGGAGCTTCATGTTGAAAATGTGCCATACAAGTTGCCAAAAGCAATACTGCTAGAAAACTAGCATTTTTTTCTTTCGATTAGTAATAACCTTAAAACGCTGAATGGGGGCCCGGTGGCTTAGTGGTTAAGCGCTTGGCTTCCGAACCTAGAGTCCTAGGTTGAATCTCGATGAAGACTGGGATGTATTTGTTTAGGATACCTCTGAGTCCACCCAACTCTGATGGGTATCTGACGTGGGGAAAGTAAAGGCGGTTGGTCCTTGTGCTGGCCACATGACACCCTACTCGTTCTTAACCTTTGTTTAAAGAAACGACCTCTTCTGCGCTATAGATCGCAGGGTCTGAAAGGGGAACTTTACTTAATCCTGAATATTGATCTGTTGAAGAAATCGTCTAATTTTTTTTCTAGTTCACTTTTTTAATTAACCTTTTGTATATTTCTGTTTTCAATAAAACTATGTATTTTATCTTCCTTTCAGTTTTTACAAAGCTTATAAAGACTCGCTTTGTCTGTCTGTCGCTCATTCTCGAATAAAGCTGAAACTTCACACAATTATTCATTAACATTGACAGAAAATGAATCAATAAAAAATGTAACCAAGCAGACTATTATTTACTCGTAATTCATTATTTTGTTTAATAGCAACAAGAAAAAAGACTAATATTTCAGCATTTACATATGTGGTTAAATTTGGGGGGGGGGGGGGGGGGGGGGGGGGGGGGTTTAGTCCCGTTACATAATTGTTAACGCTATTTCTCCCTCATGCATTCCCCAATCAAGTTGATACTTTAAACAATTATTTATTGTACCTAACAAATATGAAGAAAAAAAACACCCAATTAATCAATTAATTATTAATTATTGGTATTTAATTATTTTATTTGGCATTGAATAGGGGAAATAGCTTGTACATTATTGGTAGATATAGTTATAAGATCACGGAGTTTTTCCCCTTATTTTATTTTTTTTTTTAAAGAAGGATTTTTAAAAAAATTATTTTGGCTGTTTTTTTACCTTCTTTTTTTTTTTTAAGTTTTATTTCAATGTTCAATGTCTTAGTTCTGTCATGCAATCAAAGCATTGCATTCTCAGACCTCTCCTATGTCTAGTTAAGGAAGATTCAGCCTAACTATGACCCCAACCATCTAAGTTTAGCAGTTTAAAAAAAAATGTACAAAATATTAATTTAGAAAGCCTTAATTAAGACTATGATGTTAGTGATCGCTTTTTTTTTTAAATTATTATTTTGAGATTCCGTTGTTATGCTATAACAAAATCGTACAAAGGTTCCTTCTTCCCTAGAGCTATTAGAACATGGAACGGGTTGCCTGAATCAGACATGAAAACCAATAACGTATACATTTTTACGTTTCTAACCAACATGCACTAGATTAACACACGGATAGACGTAGGAGGTAATTGTTTTCTTTCTTTTTTTTCTGATGATCGTCTGTGATTTCTAAGCAAACATTTTATATTCTTTCGTTTGTTTTTCTTTTGCCTTTTTCTTTTTCATTTCCGTCAACGAAATTCCATACTTTCACTTTACAGTCATCTTCATATCAGTTCCAGTTCATGACAGCTGCACAGTGCAAGGAATATATTCACCACTTTATGCACTACTTTGTCCACAGGTCAGTTGAAAGTGTTGACCAGTCACTTGCGACTGGAGCCTCTGCGTTTTGCCAGACTTTAATAGGTGAGTTGGCAGTACCTGGCATCACACAGCCCATCCCGTAATGTTACGAACTATCTTTGAGGAATTTTTCAAAGTTTTTTTGTAATTTCCATAATACAATAAATTATTTATCAAATATGCTGGGAAAAAGTGTTTAAAAAAAAACAATACAAGCCAAATGTATATTTAATAAATTCCCACTTACTGAAAATTATGGTTTTCTAGGATCAAGTCTGACTGGATTGGACATGGTTTCCTAATAATGTTTAATGTTTCTATTTTTATTAATTAATTCAATGGTCCTCTAAGACTATATAGAGCAGACTGTTGATAAGAATGCTCGTCGGGCTGTAGTTCCAGACGCCAAGTCTAAGTAAACCTTCGTATTAATACTCAGAAAGACACAAAGATAAGGACACATTTCTTGTTCCATATGCTAGGACAGATTCGTACAAGTTCTGATTCTTCCTTATTGCCGTAACAGCATGGAATGGATTGCCTGAATCATCAAGGAAAACCAACGACTTATCAGAATCTAAATCACTAATTAACATGCATGATCAGGTTGACACATAAAACGAATAGGTCGTAATATATTCTTTAGCAGTAAAGTTTTTAATTCATAAGAAAAGAACTCTACGTTTTGTCGCAGCCGTTTTGGAGCCGGACATTTTGTGGATATATGTTTTAGACAATTTATACATTTTTTTTAATTTTTTTTTTTTTTAATTTTAATAGAATGATGCATATCTTTGTTATGTATGCTTTTTGTGTGTTCAATGTTGTTGTTTTTATTAATGTGAAGAGCAATATATCGTTTTTTTCATTACATCTGACAGTTAAGTTTGTTGTGTAATGAGTATGTTATTTAACATTATAATGGTGTGTAGGTATTAATATTGTCCAGTAAAAAAAGTGATACAATGATAGAAAAAAAATTCGACGTATTATTTAATTTATGGTATGTCCAACTAAACATACAAAATTTAACAATCTGATGGAGGTCTTACTATGGCTAAAATTTATTGGGCTAAGCATGTCAATATCGTGGTCCAAGAGAGGAATGTTATCTATTATACTTCGCGATATTTATTCACAAATAGTCCAAACCTTAATTAAAACTTCTGTGGGTGCGGGGGGAGGGCCACAATGAATATTATACATAGCAACATACTATAGTATAATAAAGTCAATTAAGTACCCCTTTCAGACCTTGCAATATATAGGGCAGTTTACTGTGGCCGAATGTTAAGGAGGGTGTCATCTGGGCAGCACAGCGATCAACTGCCGTTATTTCCACTATTAGGCCTACTATCGATTACCAATCAGAGTTGAGTGAACCACGTCCCCAAACAGATTAAAAGCCTGACATTTGACTGCTTCCAGCCATACCAACAACCTGGCAACTTCCAGGTCTACCAACAACTCGACTGCTTCCAGCCCTACCAACAACCTGACTGCTTCCAGGCCTACCAACAACCTGACTGCTTCCAGCCATACCAACAACCTGGCAACTTCCAGGTCTACCAACAACTCGACTGCTTCCAGCCCTACCAACAACCTGACTGCTTCCAGGCCTACCAACAACCTGACTGCTTCCAGGCCTACCAACAACCTGACTGCTTCCAGCCCTACCAACAACCTGACTGCTTCCAGGCCTACCAACAATTTGACTGCTTCCAGCCCTACCAACAACCTGACAGCTTCCAGGTCTACCAACAATTTGACTGCTTCCAGGCCTACCAACAACCTGACAGTTTCCAGGTCTACCAACAATTTGACAGCTTCCAGCCCTACCAACAACCTGACTGCTTCCAGGCCTACCAACAACCTGACTGCTTCCAGGCCTACCAACAGCCTGACTGCTTCCAGGCCTACCAACAACCTGACTGCTTCCAGCCCTACCAACAGCCTGACTGCTTCCAGGCCTACCAACAATTTGACTGCTTCCAGCCCTACCAACAACCTGACAGCTTCCAGGTCTACCAACAATTTGACTGCTTCCAGGCCTACCAACAACCTGACAGTTTCCAGGTCTACCAACAATTTGACAGCTTCCAGCCCTACCAACAACCTGACTGCTTCCAGGCCTACAAACAACCTGACAGTTTCCAGGTCTACCAACAATTTGACTGCTTCCAGCCCTACCAACAACCCGACTGCTTCCAGCCCTACTAACAACCTGACTGCTTCCAGGCCTACCAACAACCTGACTGCTTCCAGGCCTACCAACAACCTGACTGCTTTCAGGCCTACCAACAACCTGACTGCTTCCAGGCCTACCAACAACCTGACAACTTTCAGGCCTACCAACAATTTGACTGCTTCCAGGCCTACCAACAACCTGACAGTTTCCAGGTCTACCAACAATTTGACTGCTTCCAGCCCTACCAACAACCCGACTGCTTCCAGCCCAACCAACAACCTGACTGCTTCCATGCCTACCAACAATTTGACTGTTACCTGAGCTAGCAAAAACATTTGTCTAGAAACTCTAAATGTTACATTTACGATGAAGTAAAAAATGTCATTTCATATTTTACTTAGATCTACTCTTTTTTTTTATTACTAGGTATGCTACCGGCTCCAATTCTTTTCGGCAAATTGATCGACAGCACCTGTCGACTGTGGTCAGTTTCCAGTGGCTACTGTATGCTGTATGACAGGGTTATGTTCAGATATTACTTCAATGGAATCTACATAGGCCTCAGGATCGCTCACGTGATTGTCCTTATATTTTTACTTTTGATTGTGCAACGGCAGGGAAAGAGAGAGAACTCCACCAGAACACCAGAAGTCAAGTGAACTCATCAGTAGATCTGCAGTATTTTGGACTATTAGTCGAACAAAATAAAATAGGCTGCTTTGCATAAAAAAATCTGGCTAAAAAAATGAGATTAATGTTGCCTGTTTATATCAGTTTGGCTGGAGAGCGATTTGAAATCAACGTAACAAAATAATCCTGGGTCTAAAATATAGAAATGATATTTATCAGGCCCAGTTTGTTGTAAATTATATTCGTAATAAACGAAATCATTGTTTTGCATTTTGTCTGTTATGTGTCAAGCTTAAATTACAATAAACATCAAAATTATAAAAATCAACGACATAGCCTCTAATTCTATGGGCCTAATTAATTATTTCCTCATAGGATGCTTTTCCGTTGTTTAGCCTAATAGTACTTAATAAGTTCCCAGTATCAATCTCCCCCCGGCGTCCCATTTTTAAAACAAGAATTTTGTGTTTAGAAAAAAAAATCTATAGAATAACTAAGCACACTTAAGCGACCAAAGGTTTAGGGAGCGTTTTTGATTTTGCCTGTATTATTCGATTTTGTTATTTGAGTGTTATCTCCGTTTGACTTAGCTGCATAAAATACACAGCGAGGAATTGCCTAACAAGAGAAACTATATCAACCACCAGTGGACAGAGGTTATGTAGGTAGCAGCTGGGGCTGCGTGGCCACATGAAATGCTGCACTCTTCATCAATCTTCAACTCAAAGACAAGCCTTATTTTATTAAATACCTGGTGGCCGAGCCTGGTTCGATTGAATGAGTTTTAAAGTAAAGTTAATATTGGGCCAACCTCATTTTGGAAACATTTATAATGATGAAAATGAGCGATGGGGGAAACCAACTTGAAATCCGAAAAATTGCGTATATGTTCTGAATGATTCTTGTATAAAAAGCCTATACAGACTCCGAAAGCCGTTACTCACATCCAGTCGTTTTACATTGCAGCTTTTGTGTATAAAAGTTTGCCTATTATTGGCTTTGGAGAAAGTCTTTGCAATGTAGCTTCTCAAATGGTTACGTTCAGTCTAGAGGCGTATCAAGTGGTGAGGCCGTGAGGGGCATCAACTGTTGAATGGCATCAAGTGGTGGGGGCATCAAACTAAGGACAAACTTTGTCATTAAAAACACATTATACATACATGATTAAAGACAAGCTAGTGTATTTGAAATGTAAACAAAAAATGTTAATTCCATGTGTTATTTCTTAAATTAAATGTAAGCTGTAAACTAGATTGAATCAAATTTACTATATTTGTTTAAATCTCTCAAGGCAACGCACTTGGACACGCCCACTTTCTTTTGGTGCACATTTTGGTACATTTTTTTTTTTTATTTCATTGCTAAGTACGTAGGTTTCATCTAGCTTTTATGTATATTGGCCTACCTCTAGATAATTGTCGTAGTTTATTTTCATTTCACGAGGATTCTTTTCAATTATTTTGAAAATAATTCTCTGCTTCTAGTAAATTTTAATGACCACTGAGCAGTGACTGTGATATCATTATTTTTTTTTATGTTGTTTTTTTCATCACTAATTAGCTGATAGTAATCCTGTAATATAACAATATTTTAGGATATGTTTAAGACTGATAAGTCCGATTGGAGCGCATAGTGCTAGCTCAGGCTGAGAAATTGCCAACTCAGATTGAAATGGGTCCAAAGGATACAAACCTGATGATGCTACCTGAAAAGAATTGTGAATATCATTCTTTTTTTTTCTTATTGCAGAATCTTGCACTCAATCATCTATGGGCATCGCGAACAATTTAAAGAAGAATAGCCAAGACAAAATGTAGCTAATTTATGAGAGTTTGTGAAAGTACGATCCAATCCTGATAGAACATTAGCTCCGTAACAAGCTTAGTTCCAGATTAGAAACCAACGTGCTCCACGAATACAAAACGAACTTATTGCACCTAATATCGGGTATATTGTTTGTCCATCGTGGCTCGATGCTGACCACTTTAGTCATCCTGGGGTTTTGTGCCTCCTCTTGTGGCTGTTGAGACCTATGTGAGCCCGAAATGTTCGGCTGCACACTGGGCAGGTTATTCCAACTGCAGCAAGAGTCATTGACCTTGCTTTTCTTCTTTGGTCTTTTTTATTATGCCGACGCTGTTCTCTATTCCTCAGAGCGCCAGTTTTCACAGCGCGACGCCATGATGCTCTGTCATGTACTTTTGTGTCCCAGGTGGCTGGGTCTATGCTGAGCGCTTTCGTAGAAGCTTTGAGGGTGTCCCTACAGCATTTCTTTTGTCCGGTATCGGTTAATTACGAGCCAAATATATATTTCTCGATTATTTTGACAGTACACTTGACAACTCAAAACTGAACCAATGTTCCCAAATTTTAAAGTTACGTTGTCATGGATGATGGCGGGGTACAAATTATTTTTGACTTTCATGGACCTCAATTCATTGTCTGCTTGAACCATTCTCTGAGTTTGGCAGGAATTCGGGATGCTGAAACTGAAATCAATCCAGTATTATTTATCGGTACACTGGACCGTTTACAAACCTTTATTTCGACTTCATCACACTGCAAGGATGTCCTCACCAAAATAATCGGAACTAGCCTTAAGCGCTTGATTGAAACCCACGAGATTCAAGATGATAAGGCCTATGTATTAATTTTTTTTATTAAAGAAACTCTTGAGACATTGACTAGTACAGATGAAAACTCTCTTCTATTAGATAGAAGCTAGATGTTATGCAGTCTTCATGGCTTCACTTACCTTGGGCTTTTGACCAATGTATTAACTGAAATAAAGGAAGAGAGAGTTTTATTTCAAAACAAGAGATTGTCAATTCGAGACTGTGCACTTAAACGGAAAACGTGTAAAACATTCGGTAAAACTTCCCATCGAAGGACCCTTTTGAAGAATGTTACGCAAGTGGCAGCACCGCGCTGTCTATCGCTACGGTAATCAGGTCTCAAGGTCACTACCGGCTGTCGAAGGCGCCGGACGGTGTCGGTAGTATCATGTAATTGTTCGTGTTAGATCTAGTCATGCTCTAATGATATGAAAACTCTGGATCTTATATTATGTAATAATAAAATATTATAAAAGGCTATAAAAAATAAATATTGAGAAAGAATTAAGTTGTTTATGAGGCTAAACAAATGTATGGTTTCCTAGTATGTACGGGTCATAGTCATAGGCCTATATTTATATATATATATATATTTTATTTTTCATTTGTAATGTTTTATAGATATAAATTATTATTTTTTTGGAAGGGCGTTATGGTGGATCAAATCATTAATTTAATGTAATTACTTTAGATTAAACTAATCATAATGGGGTTCGTATTTGTGCATCATACTCTTTATTTTATTTTCAAATTAAATTAAACTTAAAGTTTCCTTATAAGTGCAGATGTTTGAAATTATCTGAAATCCAGGCGTTTTCAATAACAGTAGCTAGATGTTTATGAAGAGTAGTATGTAGCCTAACATATGTACTCACCCCTCCTCCTTTCACATTCTGGACTTAAAACCAGACAACGGAGGAGTTATACCGGCTTTTAAGTAAAATGTAACTATTTTTTTTTTAATATTTAAAGCCAGTAGAGGAGACACAAGCAATATGCAATACAAAGCCTGATTGCTGTATTAATGTAAATAAAATAATTCGCGGTAGCGCTAAAACCAAATTGGTTAAATGAATATAGAGATGAAAGGTAGACCTAAAATAGAAGATGTTAAGATATACAAATATTTCTGATTCAATTTTCTAACGTGCTGGCTCTCAAGCATAAAATCTAGGGAAGTCGGTGTCACAAGGGAAATAGCACACTACAAATGTACCACATTATTTTTTTTTTTTAATTCCAAGTTTCATTGAACAAGGGTTTTATTTCTGCCAGATCTTTACAAATATTTGTAAAAATATTTTAAGATGTGAAATCCACAGTAAAACAAACCCGAACTTTTGGCATGAAACTATATAGAGAAAACTAAAGAATTGAAAAGATTGAAAACTTGCACTGGATTTTGTTAACGAATCAGTCAGAAATTTTTAAAAAAAGGGAAAACGACGATGCGAAGTTCACTGTTGGATTGATAATAAACTGTCCAAACTAAAATGTGAGCATGTGACTTAAGACAAATCAAACTAATCATGCATTGTTAATGAAACATCTGGACCGCTATTAAGAAGATATGCAAATATGGGTAGGGCGAACAAGACTACATGACGCCGTGACGGACATGAGTGTAAATGAAGGCCTACTCGTTGAAAGTAAAAATATTACCTAGAGTAAAGTGAGGGCCCATTTAAATGTTTTAGCTTGCTTGTAAGATCTTGTAATTTTATATCACACACTGTCCTCGTTAACAAAATATTAAAAACAAACAAACAAAAATTTAGAAAGAATTTCGGATCAGGCCCGATCTCTAGTTATTTTTGCAAATATCCAGTGAACGATTTGTCGCGTGAACGATTTGTCGTGAACCAACTGTCGGTGAACAAGTTGTCTGTGAGCGAATAGTCCGTGAGCGATATGTCGCGTGAACGAATAGTCGCGTGAGCGAATAGTCGCTTGAACGAATTGTCGGGTGAATGAAATGTCTGGTGAACGAATAGTCGCGTGAACGATTGGTCGGTGAACGAAATGTCAGTGAACGAATTGTCATGTGTTCGTACATGTGTATACAACAGTAGAACAACATTATAGCCATGATGTCTACAGTTGAAAATAGGACAGCCAAATGAACTATGAACAATTTCTGAGGTAGCATGTTACTTGTCGTGAGAGACCATGAAATGTGTTTTCCTTTTTTTTTTTTTTTTTTTTTAACGATGTAAAACCTTTTGAACCAATTTGTTAATTAATTAGTGGGAAGGGACATTTTGCAGGCATAGAGTTTCAAGAGCCTGTGAGTCAAGTCCCTCTCAGCTACAAATCTTGCATATTGAATATAACATATCTGATATAATTAGCTTTAGATATGTCTTTCTGTATTTATGTTTTATTCTTTCGATGATTAATTATAAAGACACATGTTAGATCTATTTCCCATGATAGTTATACGGATGTATGCAAACGCGACATGAAGCTCTTCAAAATCGACACTGGCAACTGGGAAGAGGTAGCACTGGACAGATCCTCATGGAGAGAGAGCATAAAGAAAGGGTCAAAGATTGCAGATGTCATACACAACAGAAGCAGAAAGAAGGGTGAAAATGCAACGGCGCCTGGTGATTATATATGTCCAACCTGCGATCGCAGCTTTGTATCAAGGATTGGCCTCTTTAGTCACACAAGAAGTTGCAAAGGGAAAAGATCGTCTCTCGAGACGTAAAATGCCACAGATAGTTAATAATAAAAGGGAGAGCATCAACATATTTAATAGTCCTTGGTAAATGCATGTGGGACAGCTCTTGCTTTAGTACCATTTGGGCAAAAGTCTTTCTTCAAAGCATTACACTGCGGAAATTTATGTCTATATTTTAAAGTTCTAAATACATATAAATGTTCTTAAAACAGTTCTTTAGTGCGCAATGCATGTTACAGAGAATTATTTTCCTTTTTATGATCTTATGTCAACAAATACATATAAAAAGAACCATATTTTGTATAGAAATTTTTTAAACGGGGTCGATTGCATTGGCACTTTTTAAATACAAGCAATAATTACAATCGAGTACATCTTTCGCCTTTTACTACTGGGAAAGAAAAATTTTGATTAATTTTTTAATCAAAATAGGTCTGTCTGACCTGCCAAATATCAATAAAAATATTCTTGACCCCCCCCCCCCCCGCACGCAAATTAGATGACGTTGCCATATGGCAACAATGGGCATCGATGCCCACGTTGATGCTATTTAGCAAAACATGCGGAACATAGTGGTATAGCTGACCAAGTTAGCAATATGGCAGCTACGGGAGTGTAGAAAGAACAAAAGACGCCAATATTATAATGTAGAAACATGTAATTTTTTTGTCAACATACGAACAAAATTTTATGTTAGATCAGTTGTATTGTTTTGTGTGGTACGTAACATAACAATTTTTGTCAGTTGTCAAACAAAGAAAAACACCACATTTGATGCATGATGTGCGAATAATTGAAGTCTTGCACTGTCGACAGCGACCTTTGACAGACTTGTGCTCAGGCAAATGGCCAACATTGTCCAGCTGGATCTCTGTCAGCGGTGAAGAGTTCACAGTTCTTTTTTGTTGTGGTGCTTGTTCCTCTTGTTCCTCTTTATCATCAGTTGCTTTGATGGATGGCCGTCCACGTTTGAGTTGAAGCGGAGCAGCAGGTTTGTTGATAACAATCAGACACTGTTACGAATCCAAGAAGATCCAAAACGTCCTTGTTGGGAACAGACAGCTGACTGCAGTGTCGTCGATATAAAATCCAGCTATTCACACAAGCTACATTTAGAGCCCAGTAAAAGATGCGACGATACCATTTTCTGCTCTTGTGGTCAACACGGTATAATCCTGCCAACATGTCAAACAAGTCCACACCATCCATGTTTGCATTGTATTCAGTCACAGCTGCCGGACATGGCACTTCAACATGTTTCTTGGCCTTGTTGTCCCATCGTTCCACCATCTTCAGAAGTTCGACTGCAACGTGCGATGATGAAATTTGGACTGCACGGTTATCAAACCACCTCAGAATGCATAATCCACTGTTTGCATCAACCTTGCAATCATATGATCCACGTCCCTCCTTGCGCAGTTCTTTCTCGGACTTCAGTTGACAACCTCGCAATCTGTTTGCTCTGAGTGTACCAACTGAGTGGAATCCATACTGTTTGAGTCTCAACTGAAGTTCTGGGAAGTTAAACCAGTTGTCAAAGTAGATGATATAATTCCGCTGCTGTGGAAGTGATTTGCACAACAGAATCACAAAATCGGCTGGCTGATAACCAACACTTTCTCCCTCTGCAAGCTCTGGGGCTTTGCCTTCATACAGAGTAAAGTCATGTGTGAATCCAGTACGTGAGCAACATCTCGCAATCACCTTGAAACCCCATCGCTTTGGTTTGTTGGGCAGATATTGGCAAAGTCTGTTTCTTCCCTTGAAGGGGATCATCTGCTCATCAATCGACTGTCTCTGTTTTGGGGCCACCAAGAGGCACTGTTGGCGCAATTTGGTCGGATCTTGTACAAAGAATCGTAATTTTGGTCCTTACGATTAGTTATCACTTTCGAATTGTCATTGAAATGTATGAATCGACCAATATCTTCAAACATATTGCGACTCATATAGTCAGCAATGGCATTGTATCGCAACTCTGATGACCAATACATTCAGTAACGTGGCATGTGCACTATACCCATTCGTAAAAGAATTCCAACATATGTCTCCAGATTTTGCATATTTATTCGAAACCGTGATCCATTTTGAACAGCATATCTGTTGGTTTCTTCAACGATTAACTGCATCATATCTGGAGTGAAGAATTGTCCAAAATAGCTGATTGGAGTGCCAACTTCATCTGGACAATCAGGAAGCACATCTTTCCAGGTTGTGTCAACAACAGGCTGATTCATCGAACGCCAACGGAAATTGTGTCCATTCTTGTTTCGACTCTTGCTGGACGTTGGTTCCGTTTGTTTGAAAGAGATTTGCTGAAGGGATGTCGTCATCGTCTGTGCTCAAATCTGATTCATCATCCTGACTGACAGTAGGTACAGTAGTACCATAATCAGGATCATCAACATCATCCTCTGATTCAGCTTCAGCCTCTGAGATATCTGCATCAGGAATGATCACCAACTGTCTTGCACGCCGGCCGGAACGAGTTACTCTTATCTCTAAATCGGCATCCATTACCTGCTAAAATACTATAGGTACATGTCAATCAGTTATGAATGGCCCGCTATTCCAGGTTAAGGGTTAAGGTTACAACGCTATTTTTGTGGTTAGGGATGCAGTTGTTGTTAGGGTAAGGTTTAAGATAACAGATTCTTGGAGTTGTGGATTAAAATCCATTTATTATTGACTTGTGAATTTGCATTGTTTTTACAGCCTGCACTGCCCATTGTTGCCATTTGGCAACATACACAAAATAGCGTGGTACACCTAACCAAAATAGCAGTATGGCCTATATTTCATTGAATTACTTTTGTTTACTATTTATCTAACTAGTAATATTTTTTTCAAATAGAAAATGTTTGGAAATAATAACTAAAACACATTTTAAAAGTTTACCTCTGTTTTGTTAATACACTGTCAATTTTAAAACTATACTGTAAATTTTGTGTCAAGAATTTTAAAATGAAAACCAAAAGAACAAACATGGCGGATTCTTGTCTGTTAGCAAAAAAAGTAAGACCGGCTGTGTTTATATTTTGGTTTTATGAGCCCATTTTGGATGTGTTGCTATATGGCAACAGCGAGTATGAAAGGGATAAGCAATGTAGACAAAGTGGAAAAAAATGTGACTACGATGTTTAAAATGTTTTAATATCATTTAAGTTTCTACTTTCACTCTTTGTTTGTTTCTATTTAATTACCTATTGTTGACATTCTCACCACATATATTTTATGAACCTTAAATTTCAAAAATATTCATTATATGCTATTGGAAAAACAAATATCGCCATATACAAAGCAATTTAAAACGTTAAAATATTATGACAACCTAAATGTAACTATTTGCATTGCTATGTTTTGCAGTCATTGTACTTTAAAATGTAACTACTTCATTTGTACGCTTACTAATAAAATAGGCATCTTATGGTGAAGTTAAAAAAAAAAAAAAAAAAAAAAAAAAAAACGCCCAATAAAGAGGCAAAAAAAAAAAGAGGCAAAAAAAAAGAGGCAAAAAAAAGAGGCAAAAAAAAGAGGCAAAAAAAAGAGGCAAAAAAAAGAGGCAAAAAAAAGAGGCAAAAAAAAAGAGGCAAAAAAAAGAGGCAAAAAAAAAAGAGGCAAAAAAAAAGAGGCAAAAAAAAAGAGGCAAAAAAAAGAGGCAAAAAAAGAGACAAAAAAAAAGAGGCAAAAAAAAAGAGACAAAGGCCCAAGGATTCCCAGGATGTAAACAGCTCGACAACTGAAGTCAAAAGCTAAAAAGCTGAGGTATCCTAAAAAAAAAAAAAAAATAAATCATAATGATAAGATTTCACTTTAGTAATAATTTCATTGCTACAATATGTCAGCGATTTTTCCTTCCTTCATTCATTTGTCAAATTATCCGTACTATCAGCAAGCACACTTTATGGTGGAAAGAAATAGTAATTGTATTTCGAAAACGGCTCTAATGATTTTCCTAGAAATTTGAAAGTTGATTTGTATCTTTGGGACAAAAAAAAAAACAACTACCTAATTGAAAACTGTCTTGACTAATAATTTTCCAATATATATTCTTTCAGAGGAGCCATGTACTGAGTTTAAACCTCATTTTTTTTTAGCGTTGAAGAATCATGAATGACACCAAATTGAAACTTTGCATTTGCCGGAATGCCCATATTGCCAGTCCGCCCCTGAACATTGCCATTACCATTATATTCCAATTCAATTTAAGGTACTAAAATTCACGGTCTTAAAGGAATGGTTATTTTTATAAAATGCGGTCCGTTTATTGGAAGCTCAAAAAAAAATTTATTTTTTTTTAATGGATGTTCCAGTTCCCCCCCCCCCCTCCCAAAATGTATATATCCTGGAAACAAGGGGCGTAGCCTGTGTGAATTGCTTGCCATGGCCGGATTTAAGGCAGGGCAGCCGGGGATGCAGACTCAGGGCCTCGACAAGAAAGGGTCCTCCACAAAAGAGATAAAACTATTTCCGAATTCTGACGGGTCAGAAACTTGATTTTTAAAAATTTTTTTTGTTCTTTGTGGTTTTTTTTTTGGCATTTTTACGGATGGCCAAAATGGCATCTAAGCATGCTCGGAATAAGTAAATACGGCTCTGTATTTAAGACAGTCTACCAAGGGGATTACTCTCCACACACTCAAAAATTGGCCTACACACTTTTTAAAACCAAATTATGCATATTTTTTTTCAAAAGAAAGTGAGATGTAATGTACATGGACGCTATTTTTTTCTTCTAAAATATAGCTTGCTTTTAGGACCTTTATTCAAGCTTTCGAAATATCTAACAAAAATCTAACATCGGGGCCTCCACAAAATCCGGCACTGTTGCTAGCATTATAATGAAAAATATGTTTTATCTCGATCAATTGTTTTATATAAATATTTTGTACTAGTCTATGTTCAAGTTTTCATTTTTTTTAAATCTTTACTGTGATGGTAGAATGTTAAAATCTAGATCCTATGTTTTAAACCTATATTGCTTTTCTTAAAAAGTGCATTTTTATTAGTCTTGGAAAGAGACAAAGTGCCGTCATAATAAATTATGCCAGACCAGAAGGGCTTCCACTAACATTCGATCTTGAATATATTTCTTTTTACTAGAAATTAGATAAAATAAAATTAGGTCTAATTGAAGAATGTGATACAATGTCTATACTATCTATAGTAAGTATCTTGCATAAATTGGCATAATATAGTTGATATAATAATAATCTTTATTATGCGAAATGAGAAAATTTGGTATACAGTTGTGCATTACAAAAAAAAAAAAAAAAAAAAATTCTCCCCGGCGGGGAATCGAACCCCGGTCTCCCGCGTGACAGGCGGGGATACTTACCACTATACTACCGAGGAGACATGAGATTTGAAGAAATCAAAGAAATTCATCTACTAATTTATTTCACGCAGTGTCACGTGACGTGGAAGCGTTCAGCACATTCAAAATGGAGGCTGTGTTTAATGGAATGTGTAACATTTAGTTCATTTGTAAGGAAACCTTTGTGTCTTTACATTGCTCGGTGGATATTTAGTATTATAACTCAGGTATCACATAGGTTTTACTATTTTATGTAATCTACATTATTTTAGTATAATATAGAAAAAATATGTTCTTTATACTCTAGATCCTGCTATAATTGCTGAGGGATCCATCATCGATATGATTCTGAAATTGAAAATTCCTTTTGAGTTATGGCCCCTATACTATACTGCCTGGAGTATTAATAAAAATAATAATAATCTTATTTATGTACTTATCTAGGTTGTCTTTATTCTATTAGATCTAGTAGTTTCATTTTCTAGATTCTATGATCTAGATCAGATCTATACCTATTATTATAAGAAGACTAGAATCTCTAGATCTAGTACTAGACAACTGTTTCTGTAGTCATATGTAGTCAGAAAGTTATTGGGCCTTAGCCTTAGAGTAGACTTAGACTTTTACTTGAGGCCATTTATTGTTACTAATTATTACATTTTATTCTCTTCATATTAGAAAATCCTGAATATTGTGATGTAATGAGCCATTTATGCCAAAGTATTTTAGTTTTTTACTCAGGCAATTGTTTCAAATTTACATAAATGATAGATCACATTGCAAAATTAACCTATAGTTCAGAAACAAAACTCAGATTATTTGCCAACAATTTTAACATAATTTTTTATCAGATCTACATTATGCTGTATAAAATGTATAGAATAATAAAAACTACACAAGATACTGAAATTTTACATAAAGAATTAGATCTAGATTTAGAAGAATTACAGAATTGGGAATCAAATTGGAGTATGTATTTCCACCCAGAAAAATGCCATATAATAAGAGAAACAAATAAAAACTAGATTTTAACTAGATCTACTTATTTTATTAGTGGTCAACCAGTAACTCAGACTAAAAAATCAATATAATGAATATATCAATATCCCCATATTGATGAAATTATTAAAAAATCAAGCACACATTTTTATAACCCAATCCAAAACAGAAAACTAAAAATGCTATTTATTTTATTTAACTTTAGTTAGGGCCAGTTAGGCCAATATTAGAAATATGAGCATATTCTGGGATCTCTCAACTCAAGAAAACAAAGAAACTAGAACAAATTATACACAAGAGAGCTGTGAGATTTACAACAAACGAATATTCACATTTGATTAGATTGACACCATTAGTAAAATTATTACTAAACTCAGATTCAACTCAGAGAAACTTAAGGACAGAAGAATAAAAAGATAATTAGCTATGATACATAAAACACTAAACACCTTAATTTAGAAATAGAAAAACAAAACCTAATGAAATACTTATATTCCATATGCGAGAACAAGTGCTCCTCCTTCCCTAGTGCCATTAGAGAATGGAATTGGTTGCCTGAATCAGCCAGGAAAACCAGCAACTTAGCAGAGTCATTGTCATTGATTAACTTGCATGACTAGATTGACACATATGAAATGCATAGGATGTAATTATCTTCTTTTGTGAAGTAACGTCTGTAATATCATATATAGTTATAGAAGATAAGAAGATCTAATCCCATAGCTAGATTTTATCTAATAGTAGGACGACTACGAGAGTCTAATAGTACTAGAGACTAGAGTAGATAAGACTAGTCTAGACCTACTACTCAAGTGTCTCGAGATCTATATAAACACTTCTAAAATGTTTTTTATTTAGACTTTTTAAAGATAAATCATAAAATGAATTAGGATCATTATTATTATGAATGAATGAAATTAATATTTTATTTTATTATATACTTTTTGTTTAGATCTAGACTCCTAGAGTCTATTCAGATACTAGAATCTAGACTAGATTCTAGATAAAGATTTAGCAGTAGTAAGATCTAGAATTTAGTAGAAATCTAAAAAAAAAATTATGCAGATCAAATTCCACTGCTGTATAGATCTATCTAAACAGAGTATACACAGTGGCAGTGTCTTGAGTAAAGTAGATCTAGACCCCTTAGTTCTATGTTATTACTTCTAATTTCTTGGTGCCTGACCAAATATACAGGTCTGTATACATTTTGAACAGTTTTAGCATGTCTCATTTTTCCTAGTATTAAATCTTTAAAGCCTACTGGCAATTTTAAAAATCTATTGAACTTTAACCAATCAGACTCACCAAATCTGTTAATGCCCAAATAAGGGCCTGGCAGTGAACAAAATATATTCTGTACACATTACTTTTTGTTTATATATATATATATGTGTGCCTGTAGTTATTATAATTATCAAAATCATTCAGAATGATATCTGCCTAGAGCTAGAGATTTTTATCTGTTGATAATTATTTTTTTGTGAGTGAGTTTTGTTCTCTAATCTGGTGATTATGTTTATAGATATCCTCTTTCTTGGATTTCTTTTCTAGCAAACACAGGAAAATGAACTCTCCCTGCATCCCACTTATGATCTTGTAAACTCATTTGCAATGTATTTGAATTACCGATATGATCTCTCCCAGTGTTTCCCAATCTTTTTCTTTAGTGGAACACTTCACACTTTCTGAGTAGTTAGCAGAATACTTTGCAGATTCTAGAGAGGTTAATTCACGTGGTGGCCTACTAATTAATTATGCCAGTAGTTAGTGGAACATCTACTCAGACCTCTGTTCGAGGAACACTGTTGTAAACACAGTTTGGGAAACACTGATCTATCCTGATCATTCTGTCCCTGTTGAATCATCACTAAAAGTTTTAATGGGTTCTTTATTAAAAATTATTTTATACTTTTATTCTTTTGAGTGAAAGATGGGAAATCAGAAAAGTTAACATAATTATTGAAATTTGATTATTGTTGTTTGTGTTACTGATATAAAATAAAATAAAAAAAATAAATAAATAAAAGTAATTGATCAGACTAATTTTCATTATGCTCCGAGGTTAATCCTTTTCTTTAGCAGAGGTCCATATGAATTCATTTACCTGTTATTCTTGACTATTAAAAGCGTTCCATGGCTGATGTAAATGAAGATAATGCACTACATTGAAGTCTCTAGATAAATAACAGTACAACATGGGGTGATAGCAAGCTCTTATAGATTTATAAAATGGGCCATTTAATGTACAATTAATTATAATTTTCCTAATTGTAATGTAGAACATTTTAAAAACATTTCGCTAAGCTACCCATTGCTAAGAATTTACACTAGGGACAACCACATAAAACATTAAGAACTTTGTGTTTGTCTTATACAAGGCTTCAAATGCATATTTATGCCTTCATAAAAAAAAAATTGTCTTAGAACGTATTATTTGTTTATTTCTAAAGTTATTTATTATAGCAGTAATATTGAATTGCCTTGTTCCTTATTCCCTTTTCTTATCCTGTCATTTACAGTCACTCTTTTAGAAAAGATTATTCTTATGTAGTCTTATATAAATTCTTTTCACAGAAAGAGTAAACAGGATAAATAGCAGCGCTAATGTACAATTATATTATTCACTTAATGTAAATATTGTAATAAATATTAAGAATGAATGTGAAAAAAACATTTGTTAAGCTTTATCTTTTTACTCATTCGGGTCTGTGTCCATTCTAATCTATGACTATGCATTTAAAGTAAATTCATGCTTCATTATTAGTCTTGGTGAAGCTGTTCAAAGAAAGAGTAAAAATGTTACCAGTTGCATAATAATAATCATACAAACAACTTTTGCTAAGAAGCTTGTAATCAAATTTTAAATTGCAAAGTAATAACACAAAACACACACAAAAAAAAAGATTTTTAACATTTTATTTTGACAAATCTGATATTAGTGCATTCAACCATCAAAAACGTGAGTGCACCCAATCTGGCAGTGAGATAAGTATCCACCTCTGCTCGCCTCTCCCTCGTCCCAAATTATAGTATTAAGTGTTCATTCCCTTTGTATGCTGTAACCTGATTTTGTCCTTGTCAGTGTTCAGCACACTTCTGCTCGTTTCGTTTGTTAGACCACACGCTGTATGGCCTCGTTTCTGTCATGGCCTCGTTTCTGTCATGGCAACGTTCAGGACTAAATTGTTTTGCCCTTTGATTGAGAAGAATCGACAATCCTCTTCTGGCCTTTGCTGTTTGTGGAGGCTAATAGGGGAAAATGTCATGAAGAACAGACATTCAATGCCCAAACCATCTGGTGTTTTGAGTATTCCCGTCGGTGAAAATGCTTCAATTTAATAATGAATTCACATATTTCTTACTAAGAGACATCTATCAGGTTTCTCTCATCTTATTTAGTGAAAAAAATCTGTCTAATGTTGAATTTAATAATAAAAAAAGGATTCCAGCCATACTATTCTAAAGTCTGTTCTATGTGTTTGTTTCATTTGAATAAAAAAATATATGTTTCTAAATGTCAACATGCCATTCAGTTATCAAGTATTAGTTTCTAATATTTAAACGAAAAGGGGATGCTATTCTTGTAGTAATTAATGTAAATTAAATGGGGATTTAAAATGTCATGTATACTTTATTGTTGAACTTGTTCTCTGATGAAAACTTTATAGTTCAATTATAAACAGTTGTGTGTTTGTCCTTCACCAATTGAAAAACTCAACGAATGCATTAGTAGGTATACATCAGTACGTTTTCAAAATCGTGCTGAACTAATTCACAATGGAAAAGGGTGGATAGTGTGGTATGGGGAATAACCGGAAGGATCCGTCAGGAAGGGAGGCAACCGCAGATGGCTGTAATAGAAGGTAAATCAAGTCAGTTTGAGCGAGGCATGGTAGCTCCCAATTATTATGAACGACTCACGGTCTGGCTGTGTGGCCGATTGTAGCTTCTCTACTCGGTTCTTTTTAGAGTATGGACGTCAGTTTATTGTCAGGAGCTTGTCCATTTTGACCAGGTAGGCGTGTGATATAATAATGTTTTAGACCCGCCCCCTCCTTACATAACAACGGGCCACATTGGGATTTTTTTTATGCGTTCAATGACTTAATAGAACTTATTGATTTCATTGCTTGGTCCAGCAGTCATAGGCACACGATAGTTCACAGCATACTCCAGATCATTAGGTTACATTCTATGTACAGTTTCACTAACAGTTAGTACGATAACTTAGTGTTTGTGGTTTGTTCCGTGTAGTCTTTCAAAACAACTTTCTCCGTGACCATGCGCATTACTTATAGTTTGAGCTTCATGGGTTTATTGTAATACGCGGATGCTTGACCAGATTTCTAATGTGGTCAGTGTCTCAAGCTCTATTCCACCGTGTCTAATCAGTGTAACTAGATCCAATATCAAAGCTTCCTCTCTAGTTATAAGCGACTGCTTGTATGGAAAACAAATGCTGTTAGTCGAGTCAGAGTTATGGCAAGCCTATTCGATCTGTTGTTTCTAACAAAATAACCAATTAGCATCATCGTTGTAGAGTTGAGCTGAACCATTTAACCAGAATTGAGTATCTCCTGCGATAGCCCCCGGGGCCATATGTTATACTCCAGCCTTGACAAATGACCCACTTAGTTTATATCGCCAGTCCATGCCACTGTATACACTGTGCAGCGCTCCCATCGACAGAGTTGGACACGATTGTAATTTTCAGTATAGATCCTACACATGACAGACCTTTTTTTTTTTTTTTTTTTTAATTTGAACTTAGATCTTTAACTTGATGTAACGTTAGTTGAACTGGAGGTGAGTTGTTCTCTTTGCGTATGTCAAGAAGATTGTATTGTTTGAATGTGTACCCTAAAAGTAGGCCTAAATAGATTAATGAATTGCCTTTCTATAAGTAAAAAAATGCGATTTAGATTTAAAAGCAAGGCCGCCAGTTCTTCCCTAAGCTTTATTACTGTCCGACCCTGTCTGTGTGCCGCCTGACGAAGTAATTCGATTCATTAGCTTTATGCACACTTTCTCAAGCTCCGCCAGCTCCCCCCTTCCCTCGGTATGTAACCTACTTAGAACCTCAGCTGGCCCTATTTAATGGCATTTCTGAATGGAATTGGTCTTACAAGGAGGGCTTTGAAATCGATAGAATCAAACCTTTCCTTTCTGACTCGGTCTGCTGTAAAACTTGGATTTAGTTAACGAAACAAAGATTTACTTCACTTATATGCAGTAGCATAGTTTATACTGGCCTTGTTGATTGCTAGTGTTTATAAGTGACAAGCGTTACACAAGCTGATAGTGTAAGACTTTGTATTATTCTAATATTTGTTGTACATGTATAACAACGAGCTCTATGCTACAACTGAAACAATGGGCTCCATATTTGAGGGTGAAGGTCATGTTGAATATTTCCAGGTCACAATGCACACATAGTATGATCGAGACCAATCGGTGTGCAACGTCACAACCTGTGGGCAGTTTAGACCCAATAGCTCGTTGCCACGTCGTACAGACCTGTGAGGTGCCAACGAGATATGTTCAGCACTGCCCACAGGTTGTGACGTTGCAGGTCAGTGTTGAGGCCTTCTATCACGGTATGATTCACTTGCAAGTTACATTACATACAGAATTTGAAAGGCCTTATTCTTATCTTTTTTTTTCTTAGTTTGTTTTCTAAAAGATTGATATGTAGCCTTGATGGCGCCCCCCCCCCCCTTAACTACAATTCCATCATTTCAGATTGACTTTTTAGACAGAATTACCTTTGTACTCAATTTTTAGAGTACATGAAGTACATACTTTGAAATCACTGTAGTGTACACGAAATGCTTTAGTCCATATCTTTTATGCAAGAGAATGTGTGGGATAGTAAATGAGTACGCCGAATGCCCCATTGAGAACTAGTCAATGTGTCTGGAGCCTGCGAATGTAAAGGAGTCTACTGAATGTGTTTGGTGCGGTGGTAAGTGTACATCGAATGGAAAGTGTGTTAAAACACAAGGTTATTGTCAAGGTGCATTCTATTCACTTTCATAGCAAAGCTCGAGCTCATTTCCATCTTGACTGCACGAAGAGATTAACATGTGTTAACTGTTGAAGCATAGACAGTTTCCTTTGTGCTGGATCTACATTGCCCTTTTTGGATCATTGTTTACCTTGTGGTGCGGCGCCCTCGACATATTGGTTCTATGATTTATTTTCTCCCCCTTCTATCACACACACACAGTTTTAAATTATCCCGCAATCTTTTCCCCATCTCAAAGAAAAAAAAACTGCTTGTTTTGCAACGGTACGGTTGTTATGGGAGTTGTAAAAGTTTTTTCTTCAGTTGAAGTCTAGGCCTACGTGTAGTAATGGAAATCGAACGTAGTTCCAGTAGCCATTGATGTTCTTGTTTTGTCATTATGATTTGTAAAGCTTAAGGTTGTTTGCTACAATTCAAATAATTACACATAATCATACAGAACTCTACAGATCCCTAGTTTGTACTGTAATTATAGATTCTATAAGAGATTATCAGCGGAATATATGAGAACGACCCCCATCTGTATGGGTGGGTGTTGCAGACGTGAACGTGCAGTTTGAAGTCCATGTTGGCTGTGCCTTTCCTTTCGAAGGACCTTTTTGTCTTGTCCGGGAATAGATTCGTGTTTTGCTTTTGTTTTTATTATTCAATCTCCTTAGATTTGTCTCGCTTCCTTGAGCCTCATTGAAATTCAAAGCCTGTCCTAGTCTCGCGCTACTCATCCGATTGATAGGTCTGGACTCGGGACGTCGCTGAGATTTCCTCAATGGTGTGATCCGCATTTTTTTGGGGGTTGTATCACTGGGCAGTGGACTAGGGCGTGTCATTTCAGCTTAGAGGGGGGGGGGGGCGGGTGAGTGATTGGAGAATAACGCATTTATAACATGACACAAGCCAGAGAAAAGAGAATAACATTTTTATAATATTTCACAATCAAGAGAATAATATATTTTATAATATGAAATAAGATGCCCCGTAGATAAGTTGCTCTTATCTTCTGCCCGTTCATCCTTGTATGACATTGGCATCTCAAACTGAAAAGTCTGTTTTTTTTTTCACCATTCCCCCATAACAAGCAGAAGTCTCATTGTGGCCCTGCGAAAGTGTATCCCCTTGTTATGTTTGTTCATTGAAGTTGACTATATACCTATTGTTTGTGCGACGTGTAAACCACAACGCCAAACAAATAATTGGACAGAGATCTAAATTATTCTCCTACAAAGTTTGTTAAGAATAAAAGATCATATAGTCTTACTCGAGATCGCTCCTGCGACTGCTGTATTTTTATGCAGTAATTGGCCAGTAAGGCTGAGTCACAGGGACCGCCTACGAGTTTGTGTTATCTTGTTTGGGTTAGTATGAGGACTTCCTGAGTTCTTGTCTATACTACTCCTCAGTTTTCCACGGTTCATATTTATGTTACAATCAAACGATCCGATAATGAATGCTGTGATGCCCAATAAACACTACGCCCAGAGTGTTTAATCCAACCTCTTGGCGTCTTAATGCAGTTATTTTTTTCTTTTTTTTGTCTTACTTTAATTTGTTTTTTTTTAAAGTCTATATTACGCGACATCGCATGCATCATTGATTCAATCATTTTGTTTGCTAATCAGATTTTGGTGTATACTTATTGTTGTGTGTTTAGATAAGTGTGTCTGTTTTAATAAAGTCATTTTTTTTCCTCGTTATTTTGCATTTGTCAGAAATGTATTGTACTCTTTCTCTTCACATCATATCTTCCTGTTGTCATGAGCTGGGTGGAACTACGTTTGCTGACTTTTACTTTGATTCTAAATGTATGGAGGGAAATAACCTAGCGTACTTCGCCCACGACGCTAATTGACCCACACGTACTCACATATAATTCAACATTATTATTTTTCCCCTAATTGAGAGTGACTCGTATCCAAATGTGTAGTTCCAAACTTTCCAATGGGGGTTGTTAGGTATTTAACCCAGTGAAAGCTACATCACGTGAGTGAGGTGCCCTCAGTGAACAGGTTGACTAGCGCTCTGTTTATTTCTAGTGCCATTGCTTTAGTAATCTCTCTCTCTTTCTCTCTCTCTGCTACTGAGTTCATTATTGAACGTTGGAGGCATTAGATTAAACGTTTCAGAAATTCGTGCTATTTCAAACCAATCAATCACTTTTGTGTTCTATTAAGGATAACTTTTTGGTTGAGTTTTACAAACTTCTTCTGAGAAAAAGATCCAAATACGTAGCTACCGTTATCCCACGGCACTGAATGTTACGGGGCGTAAGGGTGGATGTTTTTTTGGGTGGTGTAGGTTGAAGAGTTTCTGATGAAACCACGAGGTGGTCTGTCATAATGTAAGTCACGGCGTGTGGGCGTTGAAGTTTTGTCAGAGATGTGAGACAGTCAAGATGTTGTTTCAATTATCCTTTCATTTGTGTTACTACTATAGCTCAGTTTAACAAATGTCTCCATCCATCACAGTGGCGCTACAGTTTATGGAGGCCTGCTTCAGTACATCCTTCCATTCAGATATCTCTTGAGCGGTTGTCTCCATGCCAGAACTCTAAATTGTAGATCTCCTCTACATCGTCAATCCATCGTATTCGTGGTCTGCCTGCGTTTTGCCTATACACAATTTTTGCTTTTCTGTTATCTGACAATTCTTTCAATGTGACCTGCCCAACGTAGTCTGTTCTTTTTATTTCTGTCACATATGTGGCTATTCATACAGTTGGTGTATTTCATGGCTAGTTATCTCTTGTGTTGCGCCGTTCCCAAATCTTTAGCATGAATCTATGTATATTTAAAAGTTCTAGTTTATTTCATGAAGAATTAAATAGAGGCCTACTTCAATTTAGTTGTACTAGCTGCCGAATAATACAGTAGGCTGTTCAATGTTTGTCCCGTTTCTAGGAGTATTTCTAGGAGCAACTGACCAGTGGACTATTCTCTCTGGACAACACAACACTTAAGGTACACGAAAAGGAACAAATCTAACATGTTCATCTCTTGTGGCAACTAGGCGAGTATTAAACCCACACTTGTCATTGTTACTACAGTTTTTGACTACAAAGAAATTACAACTAAGCATCAAAACATTTTTTTTTAAGCTGGCTGGATGAAGTACTAACTGTAGCTTGTAGTCCCATCACTATAAGATAATTTTATTGGTCCAATCAAATGGAAATGACCTTGTAACACACTGACTGGAAGTGGGATAAAGGAGTTTTTAAATTTTCTGTTTTAGTCCTGATGGAAAGGAGACGACCTCTTCGTTCAGATCTGATGTAACAGTGATTTAATGGGTGCAGGTTGTCTTTGGGAATCCAATCTTTATTTCGACATTTTCGATAAAAAATAATCTTTCAAAAAAGATTTCCAAGTCTGGTCGACATGTTAACTTCACAGATCTATCTTTGCTGTCTGTCAGTAGACACATAACTAGATTTAGTTTATCGCTAGTGAATTCATGAATACCTGCTCAACTTCTCAATCTCACTATCTACTCACAGAAACTAAGCAAAGGAAGCGATATAAACATGCACTTAGTCACGTGACACATAACTCTCGAAACACCCCCCCCCCCCCTCAATTTGTGCATAGACTGCGCCTCGCTTGTTTACTGATCAGATCTGGAATGATCACATAAAAACTCCATTGTTACTTACCAATTTGTATCGGCGTCAGCTCTCTTTGGCTCGTCGGTGTGGAAACAGTGCGTTAAACCCTAGCACTTTGACAGATCATGGCTGGGAAGTCAACAATCTTGGATTCACAAGCTATCGCGCTCCTGTAACAATTATCGATGGCTATGCACGCTTAAAAATTTAAAGTTAAAAATATCATTTTGTCTATTATCTATTTTGTTTGACATACAGAGAATAATGACATGAGTTTTGTAAACATATAATGTGCCTGCCTGTTAGAATAATGACATGAGTTCTGTAAACCTATCATGAGCCTGCCTGCTACAAATAGGCACACATATATATATATATTGGAGGAAATAGAAAATAAAGCCTCAGTCCTGCCTACACGTACGATAGCTGCACACAAGTTACAGGGGGTGTCAGAAGTTCAATAATTGGGTCATCTGCTTCGTGCTCAACATCCGGATTTTGTGACCGCGCCCCAGGCCAGCACGACTGTGAATGGGAAAGAATCAAAATGTTCCTCCCTTTTGTTTTGACGAGACTGGAGCTAGACACTGTCTTACTTTCCTAGAGATCAAGTCAAAATACAAAGAGACTGGAGAGCTGTACTGGTGCACCTGTCTTGTATAAGAAACACAACGGCGCCATCTTGTCTCCCACACAGCTTTCTACTCTGGAAGTAAAAGTTTTTTTTTAGCCGGTAATAGTCTTGTTTTTTTTTAGCTATTAGTTTTGTGTGGTTTGTCTGTCCGTCCGTCCCGTTTAGATCTCGTAAACTAGAAAAGATATTGAAAATCCGACATCAAGATATTTTAGACCATTCAAATTTCTGATACAAAGCTACTTTTTTCTTTTCTTAAAGTGAGAGTTTTAATTTTTAAAATCAACTATGCAGGCAGGGTTTTTTCTTTTCATAAAATACACAATTTTTACAACTATTCACTATTAATAGTAACAACCACTGGAGGATATTTAGCTACCTAACTTGACCATAGTTTTAACACATTTATACAAACGGTTTTAGATAAGTTCTGTCGTACTAACTACATTTACAAAAAAGTGTTTACTTTCATTTTTGAAGAGAAAAAAAATCAATTTCGTATGCATATAAGTGGAACATAATTTAAAACAACAATTAATAAAAAGTTTTTCAGATCGCGTGAACTGCAATAGCAAATGCAAAAGATGGTGTGCTGAATTAAAGGAAGGGGATAATTATTTTTTTTTTTACGAAATGTTTTTTTTCTTCTGAGGCTTTGATTAAGAGATTGACCCTTACATAACAATTAGATAATTATTATTATGTGACAAATTCTCCTTCACTTTCACCTATCCCTTGGTCTCCTGGACCGTTGGGGCACCACACAAGATCTGTCAACGTTCTTTCTCCATTCTTCTCTGTCATTTGCCTTTGATAGAATTTCATTCTTATATTCTTTCTGAAAATATTGAAACCTGCTTTTTTACCTGCCAGGGTGGACCACATCGGGGGCCGATTTTGAGTTTGTGTTCCCGCACAAGCTGTCTTCGTAACCTTGTTTTTACTTTCATTTACACTTGCAAATGTTTTGAAATGCTAATACGATGTCTTTGTCTAGAGATGGTCAAGTTATTGCTTTGGCCAACCCAGAAAAAATAGGAAATGCCAATGAACAATATCTACAGTTTGTTTTGTGTAGATGTCTCGCGTTAAGGTTCCTTGAAAGCAGCATTGCTTCGTGGAGCAGAGCAGACGTGAATGAGTGCTTAGTTTGCCGACCGCTGTTCTTTGCCATGTGCATGACTTCTGGAAGGATTTAGATCATCTGCTCATAATAAATAACACACACTATCTTAATTCTCAGGTTTCAATATGGCGTCCTAAACTTAGCTTTGTGTGTTTATGTCATAATCCAACACGATATTCTTTTCATTTTCTTCAGGTTCCATTAAACCACCACCTCCCATATATCTCCATAACAGTTTAATATCTTTTTCTCTTCAGTATAGTAATGCTATAGACGTAAAAAGGGTCTTGCTAATAAGAGCCGATGACTTTGGTAAACTTTAAGTTACTAATAAGAGCCGATGACTTTGGTCAACTTTAAGTTACTAATAAGAGCCGATGACTTTGGTCAACTTTAAGTTACTAATAAGAGCCGATGACTTTGGTCAACTTTAAGTACGATGATTCCTCATATTATTTCTTTTTAGCTACTAGTCAAATGTTCGTCTTCAATGTAAGACTTTGGTGGTGCCTGACAACACCGTGTCAACCTTCTGTTAGGATGTCTCTCTCACACACAGCGCTTTTCTGCAATGCTCCACCACTATTTGTCAGCAAGTCGTCTCCCTCATTTTGATAGTATCCAATACAAACATTCTAGTAGCGTGTGTGGTTGAACAATGTTTGATCGCAGCTACTCTTGTGTTGTCTTTTGTTTCTCGTGCACATTGGTTTTCTATTGCCACACTATTTACCAGTATTGAATGGAGCACATCCCATCACCAGGCTTATTCATGGTTCAGAACATGTCAGTGAGCCTGCATAAAAACATAGCCAGTTTATAGCCTAAGGAATGTGACAGTAACCTTAACTGTACAGGAAAAACCTAGATGTGGGTTTGTTAAATAAAAAAAAAAAACAATCTTGATCGATGTTTCAAATAAAACTTAAATAAGTGTTGATTTGTTTTTTCTCAAATAAAAGCCTAGATATTATTTTTGCCGTTGATTTGGGCATACCTGGTTCTTCTTTGCACTGCACTTTCAGATCTAGTCTAGATAAAAGGCCTTTAGACTTTAGATTAATCTTCTACTTCAAACAGGTTCAAATTTGCTCTTTGATTCCTATTAACAACTGTCAAAGTTAGAAATAATTTTTTATTTATGTTTGTATTTTAAGTTTTCAATTCTGTTATATACTTTTGTTTTCTTGCCTGCCAGTGTGGTTTGTCAACTGGTCAAAGTTTCAACTTCGCTGGACATCTGAAACGTAATTTTATTTCGGTTCTGACCTACTTAGCCACTTAACTGGACTGAATGTGCAGTCGAGCGTGACAATGTATTTATTTGTATGAGTAGTCATGTAGTGCTCCTACTTGTATGTCTACTCTCGTCTTTCCCTACATCCAGTCTGCTCGGTAACTTGAATGTTAGTTCTTGTGGTATTGCAAAGGTTGTATCCACTCACTCTGTCTGTCTGTCTGGTAAAAGTTTGTACACGTGATTTCTACTACACCCAACCTCGGATTAAGCTGAAATTTTGCACTTTTATGGTTTTTTTTTCCTGAAAACACAAAAATCAATAATAATAATTTAAAAAACTTTGTTACAAAGACAGTTTGTGTGGGAACACAAACTCAAAATCGGCCCCCGAAGTGGTCCACCCAGGCAGGTTTCAGTGTTTTCAGAAAGAATATCAGAATGAAATTCTATCAAAGGCAAATGACAGTGAAGACTTGAGAAAGAAGGTTGACAGATCTTGTGTGGTGCCCCAACGGTCCAGCAGACCAGATTTCAATTAAAAAAAACGTATTAGCTGGTCCATACAAGTGATTGGATCTTAGCACATTGAGAAAGCTAAAACCAAAACACAAAAATTGGTGCAAATAAATGATTCTAAAGTTTGGCTGTCAATATGACGAAGGTGGGAATTGAAAGACGTGTGCTATGAAATTCATATTTCAATGCCAGGCACACTTGCTAATGATATAGTCTTATTTAGTACCCATATAAAGACAGTCTCATTTAGTGCCCATCTAAAGACAGTCTCATTTAGTGTCCATCTAAAGACGTTTCATTTAGTGTCCACCTAAAGACAGTCTCATTTAGTGTCCATCTAAAGACAGTCTTATTTAGTGTCCACCTAAAGACAGTCTCATTTAGTGTCCATCTAAAGACAGTATTATTTAGTGTCCATCTAAAGACGTTTCATTTAGTGCCCATCTAAAGACAGTCTCATTTAGTGTCCATCTAAAGACAGTCTCATTTAGTGCCCATCTAAAGACTGTCTCATTTAGTGCCCATCTAAAGACGTTTCAATTAGTGCATCTTAAGACGTTTCATTTAGTGTCCATGTAAAGACAGTCTTATTTGTGCCTATGTAAAGACAGTCTAATTCATGACCACTTAAAGACAGTTTAATTCATCCCCACACTTAAAGACAGTTTAATTCATCACTATCTATTGACATTTTGTTCGTGCCTACCTAGAGACTGTCTCATTTTGTGCCCATCTAAAGACGGTCTCGTTTAGTGCCCACTGTCACTTTGCGTGTCTATCTTAGATCCCACAAATTAATAAATAAGTCTAATCATTACACCCCCCTCCATATCAGTTTTATATTTTGCGTTATCGTTTGGTCAATAACATCGCGCCGTAGTTTAAAATAAATGTCATCTTGACGACCTTGGGGTCTAACTAATTACTATTTTTAGTTTGAGATCAGAATTAAAAATAGTCATTGGTGGAATGGAAATTCTCACTGACAAACCTGCAACTTTTGTGCTATGCATTGACGCTAACAACTGACACATTGAACTATATCTAGGTGGTATTTATGTAACAAAGAATCTACAGGTCAAGACGAACAAGTGTACGTATCTTTAGTTTGATGGAGAGAGAGAGTGAGAGAGTTTTATTCAAACTGTACTAATTCTCTTTTGTCATCCAAGTTGTGTTGACAGATTCTTTTAGTGGAGTGCCATGTCATAGTTCTTTGGGATCAAACTTGTTCTCTGGCAGCTGTTACCGTCTGTTAGGTAATGAGAGTCTCCTTAGGAATGTCTAAGGGTCTCAAGTGTGTTTGCGAGGTCAGTTGTCACTGCCCCTTGGGCTGATATAACAACAGGGTATATTGTTATTTTAGTTCACTTCCACAGTCGCTTAATGTCTCAGCTTAGGTTCATCTTTTGTCCGTTTTTTCACTTTCAGTTTTTCTTATATCATAAGATTGTGGTACCGCGATATCAATGATGGTTGCGAATTAGTTCTTTTTTGTCAACAAACAGTAAATCTGGGCGATTAAAATTCACCGTCTTGTCAGTCTAACCCATTGTAGTCTAAGTAGGTAGTCGGTTGGCTCGAGAAACTGATGTTATTTTTATTACTAATATAATACTTTTTTAGTTTTCTATAATCATTCAAACCAACCTTTTTTTTTTATTCAAACCTGTCTTGTTATGTAAAGTTAAGTTCCCCTTTCAGACCTTGTGGTCTATAGGTCTTGATATATATAGTGTGTAAAATCATAAAACTTGTCTAAGTGAACTTAAGTCGGGTCTATATAAATTTCGTTGCTATTTAAGCTTGCATTATGCTCATTCTTATGTAAGAAAGTTTTGTTCAGCTTTGAATTATTTCTATTTCCAGTAAATCCCATCACCTCACTATAGGCGTGCACGCTATTTCCGTCTGTTCAGCTTTGAACACAATACACCCTCACTCCGATAGAAACATACACTTGTATTTAGAGCAGGGCGAGGCCCCCCCATCTCCTGGCCTATTGTTTCTAATCAGACTTAAAGGAAGATACCTGCTGGTGGTTGTTTGAATGACGCTCATTTCTTTCTTGTTTGTCACTTTACCTACAGGTTACTGTGGCTGTATGGTCACTTGTTTATAGTGGAGGTATTTCATTGTGCTTCACGGTATGAAGAGATTACATTGGCTGTTCACAGTGTTAAACTTGCTGCACCCAACATGCTTTCTAGTGGTGTGTGTTTTAATGTGTTCTTCATCGTGCTTCTCCCTTAGATTGTATTACACTCACTACTCACTTTTTTGATTGACAAATCAGTCTCTAGAGCATGTGGCACAAAGGTAAGTACATTCAGATGTTTGTAGCTGTCACTATTGTTTAAGAACCGCGTCAACTCAAGGTCGATTGTTGTTTAAACAGGCCAGACTCCCCCCCCCCCCCCCCCCCAAACCGGCTTAACGGTAGCACAAGCTTGCGTTAATGTTGGTTGCATTGCAGGCCCTTTAATCTGTCTTTTTATCCGATATCTCATCTAGATGTATCCCCCACCACACATCGATACATACCTTGCATTGTCACCGTGGTATTCAGCTCGTCACATTACTATTGCAGTGCAATCCCACAGGCCATTCACTGTTATGTATTCCTTCTGATGCAAATATGTAGTTCACACCATACTATAAGCATGTTAGAGTTTTTGACTAGATTGTTATTTCAATACTGTTAACTTTAATTTTTATTTGTATATGTATCTTGAAATCTTGGCATTATTTGTGAGAATGCACCGCTGCAATGTTGCTCCTTAGTCTTAGAATGTCGGATGTCACCTCACATTTGTCACATATGGAAAATTAAAATGTATATATATATTAATATATAACCATATATTTATATACCCCCCCCCCCCGCCCCATATGTTACACCTGTTAGGTGACATCAGACTTATTACCGGTAGACTCAGGCGCTAAATCTAGATGACCTGGCGTAAAAGCTTCAATACATTGGTGGACATTGTTGACTTTTGTCTTATTTGTTGCTATTTTTAAAAAAAAAGCCTACCAGTGTAATTCTTAACCCAAATTCTATATTGTTTTATAGTCATGGTGGGAGATATAGGAGCCCCCCCCCCCCTTCCTCCTCCTCCTCCCGCCGTGTACTTGTTGGCGAGACCACTTGACAATACATTACTTTGTAAAGATTGAATAGTGTGACTGACAGAGATGTAGACTTGTAGGCAGAGAGCCATTGTTTCAGGTACAATGAATGGCTCTACAATGGACAGTGATGTCGACTGTGAGGTGTTGTAGCCTTATAGAGTAACAATATAGTGGGACTATTGTGAAAGCTTATGTTTTTTATGTGAGTTTCGTACCCTAGGGACACACCACTAATGTTAAAAAGAAATAAAGGCAATACTTCTGTGATCAATGCGTTGTTGTTACTTTGCACACAGTATTTCTGATGTCTCGTTGCAAATGAAAAGCAAAACAAAGATATTGAACACAAGTCCCTTAACCCAAAAAGTTACAGCCAACACATTTTTAGTCTCCCTTGTTGATTTCCATTCTACTGTGTTAGCCAAGAAACAATAACTCTTGTCAATCATTACGCTCCTGTCGCTTGGTCAAAAGCTAGTAACGTCACTTGATCACTCTTTCTACTCACCGATTCTCTCCCCGTGTTTTCACAGACACGCACACACACAAATCCTATTCCACACGTAGGGACACTCACGCATACCTGCTAGCTGTGAAGAAAGTCGGGGCCCTGTGGAATGTTTTAAGGTGGCGGGCGTGACGTCAGTGTTTACATCTGCTAGAAAAATGTGGGCCAGTGCAGCCGTGTTACCCCCTTGCCCCCACCACCCAGTGAACGAGGCGTTAGCATTTCCTTCAAAGATTCTATTGTTTTGATCTATCCCTATTCAACCCCGAGTGGCGAAAAATAGAAACCAGTCGACTTGAATGAATGGGGGGGGGTGTAAACATCACTAAGGTAGGTTGCTGTATTGTACCTGACTACAAGTTTTTATAGAATTGTTTTGGGTATCTTTACTTTCTAACTTAATTCAGGGTGTTCTCAAATTAGATTGCCAGTACCGTCATGCAGAGCTTGTAGATAGTTTGGTGGGGGTATGTGATTTCCACGAGCTATAAATAAGGGGAAAAAAAGTGTAATTGTATATAAGATGCTTGCCAGTTTAAGGCCATAATGTAAAGTCTAGAGCTTTAACAAATAAAAATGGTGGTTTCCAGTAAAAAAACAAAACAATATATAGTCTATATCAATGGGTTTAGCTATTGTGTAATGCTAGTATTGTTATAAATCCCAATCTTTCCCCATTCTTTAATGTATTTAACATTATCATAATTATGTCAGTGATAGCTTTCTTCAAGTTTAGTTCCTTCTTTGCTGTTCCAGTCTTATGATTAAATAACTAGTTGCACTCAAAACTGAAGATGTTTTTTGAGTTTATGAGGGTTTTTTTTTAGAATACATAATATTAGGTTGCTTTGATGTATAACTGATTTTAAAGCAAAGCAATCTATAATATGTTCTTTCATTTCAGAAATATTGAAAACATTCCAAACATGAGCAGGGGCTGTGTTAGCTCTTGTAAACAAGTGAAAACAATGTTTAGGGTAAAGTATTTCTATCATATTGTTTGAAACATCTTATAAAATACTTAACTTATTATATACTTAACTTATGGTATAGTTAATCTATAATATACTCAACTTATTGTATACTTACTTAACTTATGGTATATTTAACTTGTAATATATTTAACTTATGATGATATACTCAATTTATGGTGTACTTAACAGGTGGTATACTTATAATATACATAACTTCATGTTTTAGATTATCCCTTATTATACAAGAAAACTTTCATTACCACCTAACTTGTAAATGAAGATGTCTTAGGCATATATTTAAAATTTTGAAATAGAAGATGCGCTGTTATTCTCAGCCGTCTCTGTGCCCATGTGAATGGCATTTAATATAATGAGTGGTGTTGGCCTGCGCAAACCAATCACCATTTTAAAAATACTGGGCGCAGGCTGGAGGAAATGCAATACACAGCACTCCTTAATCTTTGGACTCGAATACAAGCCTTATGTAATGTTATTACCTGTTTTTAACTAAAGAACTAATTTTAAAAATTCTAAAAAATAAAAAAAAATGTCTCCTACTAAAAATATATCTATTATTATTTCTATTTATAGAGTCTCTGCTAGAGGATTTGATAAGATGGCTACAGACGGTCAGATGTCTCTTGGCACCAACACAAATATAGACCTGGTACGGCAGAGGGCTCAGAAAGCAGCAGAGTTTTACCAACAACAGCAAGTTGGGCATGGCGCTGGCGACCAGATGGCTCCAACCACACATGCCTCCACAACAAACCATCATTTCAGAGTCCCCCCACAGTATTCTGAGGCATACACCACAAATCACAATTCTGGGGGAACGCAGGTCCACTCTGCTGATGGCTTCACCGGTGCTGGTGGTGGCGCTTACACTAACCTCAACAGAGTCCTCTCAGATGAATCATTTGAATCTGCTCTGGCCCCTTCGTCCAGTGATAGTTTCTATAGAGCTAAGATGAGGGCTGGTATTATTGACATGAGGAGCTCATACAATGAGAGGTATGGTGGTGGAAATGGGCGAGCTAGGGCTAGAACATTTCATGGGCCACACACGGGTAACAGGCCTCGGACTCATACATATGCCCTAGAAAACAAACAACCCTTGTCTGGGCAACAGCAGCAGCCTTCACAGTCACAGAAAACAGTCTCTTTGACGCAGTACAATAGCCATTCACAACAGCAGCCTGCGCCACAAAAACCTGCCAGGACATATGCCACAAACAAGGTTCAGCTTTACAGAAGTAGTAGTGACCTTGAAGTGGATGTTGGAGAAACAGACGCTCCTCCCCCTGCACCAGCAAGCCTCCATCGGGAATATGGCAGCACATCTTCACTAGACGTCCTGGGAACTAGTGATAACTTTTTCAACATGCTCAGCGAATTTCGAAATCAAGCTCTTGACCAGCGTAGTCCTGCTCCCCCTCATCTTAAAGAACTCCTTAAAGGCCGCCTGGAGTCCACCTCTGAGCCCCTAATACAAGGCTCAACAGACTCATCGAAAAGCTCAGTGAAATTCTTGAATGGATTGGGGTCTGGTGAGAAAGACACTTCTGTAGACGAAGTGGATGGTTTGAAAGGAAATAAAGCTAAATCTAAACACAAAGAAAGAAAACAGCGTGCCAAGTCCATCACGGGGGAAGGTAGTGCTAGTATTCTTAAAAAACTTCGTGGCAAAGTCGACTCTGACCTGACTAGCAATAAGTCAGAAGATCGCACCATTTCAGAAGATTCCCAATCTAGATCTGAAGAACACTTACGATGTCGTGCCTTTGTTCATTTCGATTGCCAATCTGTCGGGGTAGACTTGGAAAAAGTTATACAACAACGACTTCTTGGTTTATGTTATAAGACAAACATTTCAACAGGTGCCTCTGCGGCATCGGGTCAGAGGACTAGTCTAGCAACTGATAAGGATGACCCAGATATCTTGGCTGATACAGATGAAGGGGACGGTAAAAGTAATGAGCTGGTTCTCTCCTGCCCCTTTTTTCGTAATGAGCTGGGAGGGGAGGACGAGAGGACTGTCAGCTTGACCAAAGTGACTGCCCATAAAAGACTTGCCGGGAATAACTCCGCCTCTGTTCCATCCATCAATAATAAATCTCAGGTAAGTTACTTTGTCTTATACACGTAAGATATCAAATTAATTTGGTATTTGTTTTTCTCAATTTTCTTACTGTAGAAGCTATATTGTTCTGAAATATATTTTTTACATATATATTTATATATATTTTTTAGAAAGTTTGAGCAGTTTTTAGCGCCTTCAAAAAGAAGAATAGCTGCTATTAGTTTTGTGTGGTCTGTCTGTTCATTCGTCCTGTTTAGATCTCATAATCTAAAATGGATATATATTGAAAATCTGTTATCATGATATTTTAGATCTTACAAAGTTCTGATGCAATGGCTACTTTTTGGTTTTAACGAATGCCAAAAATTTAATTTATTTAAAATTAACTATGCAAGCAGTTTTTTCATGTAGACACCATTTTTACAACTATTCACTATTAATAGTAAAAAAACTTGAGACTATTTAGTAAGGGAGAAATGTAGTTAGCATATTTTTAACATGTTTATGCAAATGCTTTTAAGATTTTTGTAAAAAAAAAATGTTTCTAAAAATTTGGATTACTAAGTTAAGTACTTCATTATACTAGCTACTTACCGTATTTTTCGCCGTATAAGACGCACTTTTTCTTCTCCAAAACTGGGGGGGGGGGGAGGAGTTGGTGCGTCTTATACGGCAAATACACATTTTACATGCATTAAAACTGCCCCCAACTTTGTGTGGCGCTTACTCGCAGTCCTTTCCTTATGCAGTGTGTGCTGCGGGCTGGATTTGGGGCACATACTGCGGGCTGTGGTGACTTCTGTGACCCTCCCTGCACGACCAGGCTGTGTGTGTTCGGGCTTCCCTCTCCCTCCTATAGCGCGCCATGCTCCCCTCCCGACAGTCTAACCATGTGCTGCACGGGCATCATGCTGAGCTTACTGCCGGTACCTCCATCCATCAGCGCAGGCTGCATCTCCTCATGTCTCCCGGAGCAGTCTCACTCCTTGCTGGGCAGTGTGGGCACAATTTCGCCGCTTCTCTGCATATCTTGACCAGTTTAGAGCGCACATTACGGAAAATACTAAAAAGAACTTTGAGGAGGTTAAAACCCAAATAGCTGTGATTCCTGGTGGCCTCACTAGCCAGCTGCAACCTCTGGACGTTTCCATTAACAAGCCATTCAAAGTTCTGATGCGTGAGGAGTGGAACACCTGGATGGCAGCTGGGAACCATGATCTGACACCTACTGGGCGGATGAAGAGGCCCACTATCACACAAGTGTGTGAATGGGTTAAAAGGTCATGGGACTCCGTGAAGGAGGACATTGTTGTAAAATCCTTCAAGAAGTGAGGCATTAGTAATGCCTTGGACGGAACAGAAGACGACGTCTTATTTGACACCAGTGAGGAAGAAAGTGATGACAATGACTGCGAGGATCTGTCCTTCCTCATTTCTGATAGCAGCGAAGACGAGGAATTCTTGGGGTTCAAATAAAAACATTACAGACTGATTTTTGTTACTTTCACTGTTTACTGACTTTACTGACTGTTAATGAGAGTAAAGATTGTTCTTAATATGTTACATGGTTGACATAAAATTGTTCTTAAACTGCTGTTTACTTTATACAGTTGATATAAAATATTTTAGTACAGTATTTGGTTCAGAATCTTTTTTTTCTAGATTTTCCTCCTTTAAAATTGGGTGCGTCTTATATGCCGGAGCGTCTTATACGGCAAAAAATACGGTACATTTGAAACAAAATGTTACTTTTTTTTTTTTGTTTCAAAGAGAAAAAATCTATTAGGATACATTAAGTCAAATATAATTTAAACAACAATTAATAAGTAGTGTTTCATATTATACTCAAGAAGTGCATTGTGTATGACATTAACCACAACATTACAGTAAAGGAAAAGGTTTCTTTGTTGAGGCTTTGAATGAGAGATTGGCCCTTTACAAATTATCAAATTGTTATTAGTGAAACTATCAATACACAGTTTCTCTGCAAGACTTTCTAAACACGCCCGTTTCTTCTTTTTGTATCGATGAAGATAGCATTGTAGTTCATAGTTTCTGATATTTTCTTTCTGAAAATATTGAAACCTGTCTTTTTACTTGCCTGTGCAGACCACTTTGGGAGCCTATTTTGAGTTTGTGTTTCCACACAAACTGTCTTTGTAACCTTGTTTAGTTTATTTTTTTGTTGTTGGGTTGTTTTTTGTTTGTTTTTGGGGTTTTTTTTTGTCTTTTTTGTGGAATTTCTAACACCTGTGGCTAATAAATTTTTGTTGGATAAATGACCTCTGCTTTGGCCCATGAAGACAAAATGTTTTTCCTCCTTCTAATACAACTGCCTTTCTCTTGCTTGTAAAGTTGTACATTCTTTTGATTGCTCTTCATACAAACTTCCACTTTTATTTGGTTTTTTATCCATGCACTGCTGCGGAATTATGGCTCAGGAGTCTGAATTGTGGCTAGTCATTTCTTTTTTTTTTTCCTTTAATACCAAATTGTGATAAATATATGTATATGATAAATATCCATCCATCCCAGTGACCCATGGAGGACCCTTGCCTGCTTCAGCACATCCTTCCATTCAGATTTTTAGAGCTTTTTGTCACCAATCTTGAAGTTCATTGTCAATCCATATTTGTGGTCTGCCTTGGGTTGTTTGCCTTTTGGTTTTTGCACGTATGATATATAGCCAAGTTAAAGTATTTTGCAAACTCCTAGAGATAAAATGTTTGTTTCTGGGTTTCTTTCCATGTAATGCAAGAGTTTCTTTCCATGTAATGCTAGGGAATGAAAGAGCTAAAATCTAGTACACTAGATTGAAGTGTAACTGTAGACCTAACCACCAAGAACAGGTAGCTATCATAATGATTTTTTCCCATTTCATTATGACATCAATATTTTCAGGTTCGACATCCAGCTTGCTGTGGCGTAGCCATTTTGGACTCATCGCCATCTCCATCTGGACAAATTCTTCCTCCACTTGTCTCCCACCGTGGACATGTTATAGAATATGTAGACCATGGAGCTTATTATTACAGGCATTTCTTTTATACTCAAGGTTAGACATAAGTTTTAGTACTTAGTACTGTGATATATTTTTATTTGACTTACGTTTTTTTTTGTGTTTTTCAAGAAGAGAAAAGAAAAAGATTCACTACTCCTTCACCCTATCCAAGTGGCATTAATGTTTGCAACATAAGTCTTATTTGTTAAAATTTGAAAGAATAATTGATGCAAATTTTCATTTTCTTTTTTTGAATGTTTAATTTTTACTACCATCATTTCTAACGTGTTGAGTAGTTTGAATGTGAAATCTTTATTTTGTATTGCTCCAATTAGATCACCACAATTTATTTGGCATGGATGATAACCTTGGACCTGTGGCTATAAGTATCCGGAGGGAAAAGCTAGACTTGGAGGACAGGACCAACAACTTGGGCAAGGCTGACTATGGGACAGCACAGTATAGAATCATCTGTAGGACCAGTGAAGTAAGGCTTTGAGCTCCACCTGTAGTGCAGTAACCACAGTCTTGTTGTTTTAGTTCAAAGTATGTTGAAAATGGAACAGATGGTGCCTTGAGTAGGCTAAAAGTCAACTTTAAGAGATGGGGGAAGACCATGCAAGTTTAATTTAAAAAAAATACTATCTAAATTATGATTCTTCATGCTAAGGATAATAAAATGGTCGGATTTTAGCACATCAGTGTTCTGACATCTTCTAGAGACTTTTTGTCTGTTTCAATCTTTCCAGTTTATGTTTAACAATATATTCATTATAATGCTTTTTATTACATGTTACAAATAGGGCTCCCTCTCCTGAAACACAATGGAGGTGCTAAGATGAATTTCTGGCTTTTGTTTCATGAGTCAGGCCAGAGTCTGCTTTGACAAAACAAGCTGATTATGGAGTGGCAAGCTTTTGCCACAGTTCATGCACAAGAATGTTTTAGAGCTATCTGATAGGGCAGCTTTCTTGGACAAGTTTTTTTCTTCCCCATATTCATTGATGTTTGTAGTTCTGAGTTCCAACATGCAGACATCTCTATAGGCTAATCTTGGGCGTTACTTGGATCTAACTTCCTCAGAAAGCTTCACCATGTTACATAACTATCATGTACAAATGATAATGCTTTTTTTCTTTTTCTAAGCGTTGAAATAGTACTGTTGATGTACATGACAAATCTGTTGAGCACAGGAAGATCCTGTTGTGCTCCATAGTTTGAGAATCTCTGACCAATCTGTTGAGAAAGTGTCAGGAGGAAAGGTCACAGATATAGATGCACCTTTTTGAATATTGTCTTGCCCTTTGTCTTGTCTGTTCACTGAAATCAGCACTTGTTGTTCCCAGTTAAAGAAACACTTTTATAATCCTGCATAATAGTTCTTAGAACTGGCCTTCTTTTTATTTTATCTTAATGCTTGACATTTTAGGTTACAAAATTCACATTGTTATTTCCCTTGTCTCTCAACTGATCAAATTCATTCTAAAATGTAAAAAGGCCAATGACTTAAGAGAGTCTGAAGATGATGTCTTTCATCAGAATAGGATTCAATTTTTTTTTTTCTAAAATATTTTTTTTTGTTCTTGTGTATTCTTTTATATTACAAAAAAAAAAACACAGAACTTTACACACATATTGTCTTCAAGATTTAGAAAGTATTTTGAAATAAAATATTGTAAGAGGTAATTTCCTTTAAGATCTAACAGAGCAGGTGAAATTTTGTTTAAAAGTTAACCCTTTGTGCAAGCTGGCTGATCTATCCAATTTCTGGTGAACTAAAGCAGTACAGCTTTTATTCAATAAACATTAGAAGGAAACAGCTTTGTTATGTGAAAGTTGGAAATGGCCGATGAACTAAAATGTTGGTCCACACAAAGTGTACATGTATTAAGAATACAAACAATGTATTTTTTTTCATTTAGTCTTGGACACGTTTTGCTGTTCAGTCAAATTTAACAAAAATAACTATTTTTTATTTAATGGATTGATATTAACTAAATGTTTCTCCTCTTGACTTAAACTTTTTTTACTCATTTTTTCAGCTGACAACTCTGAGGGGGTGTATCTTGGAAGATGCTATCCCATCAAGGATGACCAGTTCGAGAGGGGTGCCTTTTAAAGATATTCTTGAGATGGCTGTGCCTGAAGTTCAGATCACGTGTCTGCGCCAGGCAGTAGCTGGACCAAAAACATGTGAACAGCTGCTGAAGTTAGATGAACAAGGAGTGAGTTACTCAACTCTTAATGACTGACAAGTACTCTCATTAGGCTTTTATTCACACCTATGCATATGGTTTTGTAGTTGTTTTGTTTTTTGTAGTAGTTTTGTGGTGTTGTCTCGTTTTTTTTACAATACCTCTATTCAAGTCACTCCTTCATGGAACCTGGATCCAAAAACCTGAACCCAGCAGGAACCTGGACAGCTGATCTCAAAAACAGCTCTAACGATCCTATAAATTTAACAGTTGATGTTATATCGTTGAGAAAAGAATTACTAGCTCATTGGCTACACAGGGAAAACTCTAGTTTGGCTTGACTAGACTTAGAAATGATTAAACATGACATAGTCAACCTTAGCGTACCAAAATTATACGATAACATGGCAAATTTAAAGTTGCTTCAATTTTATTGAAAGAATATCAAAGCTTTACTAATGTTTTTTAAATTTAAATCTAATAAAGATTACATCTAGATCTAGACTAGATTTAGATCTAAATCAGAAGTCAAGGTCTAGTATTAGATCTAGATGTCCATAAAAGGATTATATCAAAAAATAATTGCTAAAAGTACTAAGTCCCGGTGGCTCAATTGTTAAATGCACAATTTGACGCATTTGACATTGTCAGAATCACGGATTTGATGCTTGGTTAGAGCCACTATTTTTTTTTCCAATTATTTTAAGTTGTGTATTGCAGGTATTGTAATTTTTAAAAATGTATGATGTAATGTTTTTCTTGTTTATTATATAATTTAAAGGGTGGGGGGAGGTTGCATGTTGTTATTGTTATTGACAAGTTTTGACATAATGTCCTAACTAATGCACTACTCCACAGATCAGCAATACATACAAAGTTGGAATTGTCTACTGCAAGTCTGGCCAGTGTACCGAGGAAGAAATGTATAACAATGGTAAGGTACTAGTCTCATAAGATTGAATTTTTTTACCTGTGGCATCAACTGCTTGACTACCTGACAAAGGGGCTTTAGTTCAAACCTCGATCTTCACTAGGAATTTTCAATAAGGATTTGACCCAAGCTGAAGCCTTTTCCTTAATGTTCTCATCCCCCCCCCCCCCCCCCCCCCCCCCCCATTTTTCCAAAAACAAAATGTCCGCAAGAGCAGAATAAAAGCGAGAGACATTCTTGCCTTTAACACTCACTGATGATGTGTAGTGAAAGAAACCAGTTCATGCTCCTCATTTCTTTGTATCACTTTGGAGATGAAAAGTGTTTCAGTTTACGTTTTGAAACCTCTGAAAGTCAGTTTTTGTGGTTACATAATTTTTTTCCCCCCCGGCTGAACATACTCTATGAATTGTCTTATCTGTACACTAAGTTACCTGAGTGATACACAGACCATGTTCTCTGAATAGCTTATCGAAATATTAGAAATACTTTATGTTCGTGCTTTTGTTTATTTGTTTTTAGAAATCTTTTGTGTCATGCTACATAATTCGCATTAAATATAGTATGAAGCTTTGGTAATAAATTATTTCTTCAGTAACTTGGTTATTGTCTTAACGAAGCATTTCTTTCCAAAAAATTTTTCAGAATATAGTGACCCAGCCTTTGAAGAATTTTTAAATTTGATAAGTCAAAAAGTCAGGTTAAAAGGCTTTGAGAAATACAGAGCTGGACTAGACTGCAAGAGTAAGTACTGCAAAGTTTTACTCCATATGTTGGGTGGGCTGTTTTGTTTTCTAGCAGTATTATTTTAATGTGGAAAGAATCATTTTCACAACTTTTGTGAATTCTGTGTGATTGTTATGATGACTAAAGTATTATCTTATGTCCAAAGAGTACTCAACTAATTTTGTTAAAATCCTAAAAGATGAAAACAATCTGAAATTGATCAACAGAAAGAAATCCAATGTCTTTGGGAATCATTTTGCTATATGCATTGACTTGTAGAAAATTGTTTTCGTTTTTCGTTGTTGGTGAAACTTTTCAGATTTTTAAGTTCTTGAACTATAAGTTCAGTAATGAATTTTCTTGTTAGTACTGAATAATTTTGTTTTTAATTTTCCATAATTTAAATATTATTCTGAAGACATAATGCATGCATGTTATTTATAAATAATGGAAGCAGTGGGTAGAACATTAAAATTAAAGAAAATTGTGAGTTGATTAAAGAAAATTGTGAGTTGAATTTGGTGAAAGGATGGTCTGTGGTTCATGCCATCATTAAGACTAGCCATTACTTTGTCTTATTTAACTCGCCATATTCACTGAGTAAAAACATTGTACCTAGTCATGCTCTATTATTTATTCAATTTATTATTGATATTTATGTAACATGCATGCATTATTCATTGTTTCACCACTTTTGCTTCCCATTTATACTTAAGAAATGAATAGTTGTAAAATATTGGTTCCCCAGTATTGATTTCTTATTGTCATCATGTAAGCTTAAGACTGTCAATGTTATTTTTGTGTGTGTGTGTGTATTTGCCTGCAGCTGACACTACAGGAACTCATTCCTACTACACCACATTCAACAACAAAGAAATCATGTTTCATGTCTCGACACTGCTGCCCTTCACACCCAACAACAAACAACAGGTAACAAATCACTTTTACTCCTTGTTTTAAGTCATTGCTTTTTTGTTTAGTGGCCACCATTGAGACCAACTGCTAGTAGGAATGTACTTTTTGGTAGCTCTATGAAAACATCCAATTTAAATCTATTTATCAAGGTCAAAATGTGTGCAGTTGCTATTGTTGGTCTTTATGAAGTCTAACCTTTTCTTTTTGAAAGTTCTTTTTGTTTTTAAATACAATTATCCCTCACAGGTCTTTTTTTTTTTTCCAGTTCCACCAGGGATAAGTGAATTTATATGGAGTAGGGACGCTTTGTTTATTTTAATAGTAAAACATTATTTAAAATGTTTATTAAACCCTTCCCACACTGGTATAGATAAACCCTTTCCAATTTCCTTAAATAACTTTGCACAAGGGCCTATTAAAATAATTTTACATACATGTTCATAAATATGTTTGAAATTCTTAAGTCAAAATATGAAATGGATGCTCACGATTGCTTATACCCACTACAGCTAGAAGGTTGATAATGAATTAGCTTGTACTAATAATGATGCAGATGAAGATAAATGAATGTCAAAAAAGATCATTACTGCTCATCTAAAAGCAAAAATACCACTATAAATATTTTATATTTAACATTTTTTGAAAACCCATGAAACAGTGACCTAACAATAACCAGACTAAAGTAGTCAGGGAACACTGTATGCCTATTGTATGTACATACATTTTGAAATAAAGATTAAAAATGTGTTGCCTTATCTCCTATGCTGTGTGTACCATCAATACTGATGACACTGTCCTCTTCATGAAGCTAGAAAGAGCTGCAAAACTTATTTCCTGTCCTCTGAAAGTGTTTTGTTTTGTTTGGTTATCGACATTGTTTGCCGTGTTACTATTTTTTTTAAACTAGATTTTAAAAAAGGAATTATGTACAATCGAATCGGAAATTCAGAAAATAGTGTTTAAAAAACTTTTTTTTTCCATTTTTTTCATGTGTTAAACTGAGTATATTCTTGGTACATGTGTCTTAATCGTTTAAAAAAATAAAAAGCAAAGCTCTGTTCATTTTTATTAAATAGCTGTATTAATCAGGATTTTACATAAGATCAATTAATTACACAAAAAATACAACAAAGATCCTCACTTCTCTCCTATTCAGTTAGTGATAATAATTGTGTGATATATGTTTATGTTAATTTGAGGCAATTGTTGTGTAAGGGATTTCTGTGTGAATTAGTTAATTAATTCTATATGTAGGAAGCAATGTCTTATGGCCCAGGTATCTGTAACCTGTGTTATTTTAGTTCCTGTTTGTATTTTTACTTACAATGTAACATAATAAGTCCATATTGCGTCTAGATTATCTTCTTTTGGAGAAAATGTATTGTAAGTTGAAAGTACAGTTTTCGGATCTATTTTTAAATAGAAATGACATCATTTAATTTGAAATCTTATTGTAACTGATAAAGAAATAAATCTTTACAAAAATATGATTAGTTGGGATCAAACCCAACACAGGTTATAATTCCAGAAGACTTGAAATGTGTTATGTGGAATTGACAATTAGCACTATTAGCCGTTAAATATTTTACCACAGATCTGTATATTTTTTAGGCTCTGAATATAGTAGCGTATTTATCCGGTTTTATCAGGATGTAGTTCCATAAATATTGTAGGCCAATAAGTCTATCTGTTGATCTCTTCATTACATTCATGTGTATTGAGGGGTTATTACTTTCTCATTTATATATTGTGTGTCAATATCAACACACCAACTTTGAAGCTCTCTATGGAGAGAGTTGAACATTGCTGATCATAAAAAAAAAAGTTCTTAAAAGTTTCATGACCTTTAAGTCCAAACTACTTGTACAATAACAGTCTCAGTTTGGTCATTGACCTGTTGTCACATCATTGATGAGCTTCAGATTTGATAGAATAAAACAAAAAGTATTTAATGTAAAAAGATTTTTTGTTTCCTTTGAGGAAAAAACTTTTAAAGAAATGGCCTGAAAATTCCATTGGAGGAACTGCCTTCAGAAAAATACATGACAGATTAATGTCAATCTTTTATTTTGGCAATATCTAATTAAATCCTTTTTATTTTATAATGTGATAGATTTAGTAAGTGTTGAGTTGTACAGTGTTTACAGTAGCTTTCTCTCTAACATGATTGAGAGTTGATTAGGTGAATGGTAACAGGTGGCTCTCACTGATGTCCTCACTATTTGAAACATCTTAATACTTTGTAGTCCTCATTGTGTTCTTTATTTCATTCATTCTAATCCAGGACAGATAATTAGATATCTCAGTGTGTGGATTACTTTATTTATTTTTTAGTGTCTTTTTAATGTGGTATATTTTATTCATTATAAAACTGGTCAGGCAATACTGTTTAAATTAAGGGGCTTGGCTTACAGATTTGAATTTGATTGTTGTGGGGATGTTTTTTTCACAAATGATTTGTTTTTAAACATTTAATATTACCTTGGCTTAGTCATGAAATATCAATCCAGACTCTGGTACAATCATGAGGGTTTATGCACTGAATATTGTAAAGAGTGCTGCAAACTGAAAAAGCAACTTTTGGTTTGAACATGTATTTACACATGAGCACAAACTAGATGAAGGTTTTAAACTAACTGACACAAAGTTGGTAATATTTTCAGCCTTTTTAACAAAACAGTAGCAATCTGAAAAGTTAGCTTCCATTTCTAAGTTAAAACCTATCTCTTCGTTTTATATCATCATCCATTTCTCTATTGAAGCAATTCTTTGATAAAATAAAAATATATTTACCTCCCCAAAACTCAAATTTAATTATGCTTGTTTATTTATTTATTTTTTGCAATATGCTAAAAAAAATAATTTTTTTTTAATTTTCAGTTGCTGAGAAAACGTCACATTGGCAATGACATAGTGACTGTAGTGTTTCAAGAGCCTGGGGCTCTCCCCTTCACTCCTCAGACAGTCAGGTCACAGTTTCAGCATGTCTTTATTATTGTCAGAGTGTCCAATCCCAACACAGACAGTGCCAGATATAGGTCAGTCACGTTTGGCTTTCTTTCTCAACTTTAGCTGGGGCATGAGAAATGGGCCTTTTAAAATTTGATTAAGAGTTTCTAAAAGATGTTTTCATGTATAGACTAAAGATGGATTTGGCCATTTTTTCCCCCCATGACTTGTAAAAGAACATTTTAAGACTTGTAGATTGCATTGACTGATCTCATATTTCCAGTGTGGCTATCACAAGATCAAAAGATGTTCCTCCATTTGGCCCACCAATACCTCACAACTGTAGTTTTAAAAAGACACAAGATTTTGTAGACTTCTTATTGGCTAAAAGTAAGTTCCTTTTCTTTTTCATATAATTCTAGTATATCTTATGTTCCTTTCTGCCATGGTTACACCTTCTATTGACACAATAAATGGCATTGTAAGCTGACGTTGACTAATTCCCCTGATGTTATGTTGCCAGTCATTAATGCTGAGAATGCAGCGCACAAGTCTGAGAAGTTTCTAACCATGGCCACCAGAACAAGGCAAGAGTACTTAAAGGACCTGGCAATCAACTATGTCACCAACACATCAGTAGACTCTGGCTCAAAACTGAGTAGGAACTTGATTGATCTTATGTTTTTATCAATGTATTTGGCATGAATAACCTTATTAAGTATCCCCCAGATCTAAGCCTCCCACTTACATAGGATATTTTTGTGTCTATAGGTAAATTTGGTTTAGGAAGTGGCAGAAAGAAAGAAAAACCCAAGCAGAAAGTTATACCAGACATGTTTGCTAAGGGAGCCATTGTGTGGAAGGTGCAAGTGGAAGATATGGGAACGGCTTCTCAGGTAACTAGTCCTCTGTATTTAGTACAACACTTATAAAGACTAAGTTAACTAGTTGTAAGTATCAGTATGACATATAACCTTGTTAAAGAATCAGGGCAGCCTACAAGACTTACATGACATTAGCACGGTGGGAATTGAAAACTTTGTGTGAGCTGATGAAATTATTGTTGTATAAACTATTAGAATGATAGTTTAATTAATAAAGCGCTGTTATCTTATCTTTTCTTATCTTATATAATACAGACGTTACGTCAAAAAAGAAGATGATTACGTCCTACGTGTCATGCATTTAGTCATGCATATTAACCAATGACTTAAATTCTGCCAAGTCACTGGTTTTCCTGGCTAGCTCAAGAAACCCATTCCATGCTCTAATAGCACTAGGGAAGAAGGAGTATTTGTACAAATTTGTCCTAGCATATAGGACGAGGAATGTGCCTTTATCTTTGTGTCTTTCAGAGTATTTTATTAAATTTTGTTTTTGTATTTGAAGATTATGGTTCAGTGTTTTATGTATAATTGCTACTTTACTTTTGAGTCTTCTGTCCTGAAGGCTTTCTAAATTTAGTGATTTTACTATAGGTGTTACTCTAGTCAAATGTGAATATTCATTTGTTATGAATCTCACTGCTCTATTTTGTGTCTGTTCCAGTTTCTTAATGTTTTCTTGAGTTGAGGGGTCCCAAATGGAGGATGCATATTCTATTATTGGCCTAACCAAGGTTAAATGACATTTTAGTTTTATGTTCTTTTTTGATTTATAGAAATTTCTTTTAATAAATCCTAATGCTTTGTTTGATTTTTTTATAGTTTCATCAATATGTGGATTCCATGACAGTTTTTTATTTATTATAACACCTAGGTATTTTGCGTTTTTAGTCTGTGTTACTGGTTTGCCGTGAATAAGATAAGTGGAATTAATTTGTTTTAGTTTTCTTGTTACTCTTAACAACTGACATTTTTCTGGGTGGAAAGACATGCTCCAATTTGATTCCCATTTCTGTAATTCATCTAATTCTCTTTGTAAAATATCTGTCTCGTGTTGTTTTTATTGTTCTATATATTATGCAATCGTCTGCAAATAATCTGACTTTTGTTCCTGAACTAATGCAATTTGGTAAATCATTTATTTAAATTAAAAATAGAAGTGGACCTAAGACTGTTCCTTGAGGTACACCTGAGTTTACTGTTATCGGTGTTGATTTAGAGCCATTTATTATTACAGTTTGTTCTCTCCCTATCAGAAAATCTTTAATCCACTGACGCAGTGGACCATTAATGCCAAAATATTTTAATTTTTTAAGCAAACTATGGTGGTGAACTTTGTCAAAAGCCTTAGAAAAATCTAGCTAGATAGCATCTATTTGTTCACTATTATCTAAACCTTTAGAAAAATCATCAATTAGTCCTATTAGTTGTGTTTCACATGATCTATATTTCCTAAAGCCATGTTGGTATGGTGTGAGGACATTTTGTTTGTCTAAGTGGTTTATGATGTTGCTACATATTATGTGTTCTAGGATTTTACATGTGATGCTGGTAAGTGATACTGGTCTGTAGTTTCCTGGGTCAGATTTTTCTCCTTTTTTAAATAGGGGGGGGGGGGGGGGGTGACATTAGCTTCTTTCCAGTCCTTTGGTACTCTGCCCTGGTTAAGTGAAGCCTGAAAGAGTATTTTGAACACTGGGGCTAGCTCATTGCTTAGTTCTTTGAGTAATCTAGCTGGAATACCACCAGGTCCAGACGCTTTATTTGGTTTGGTGTTGGCTAATAGTTTTTGAATTCCATTTTCTTGTACTAGTATATCTTCTATGTTGTCTACTTGGTTCAGATTCAGTAATATGTCTTTGTCTCCTGGGGCTGAGAATGCTAATGCAAAGTATTGGTTTAGGATGTTTGCTTTAGTTTCATTATCATTATGTATTATGTTATGTTCATCTTTTAATGGCGCTATGCCTGTTGTTTCCATTTTCTTAGACTTAATGTATGGCCATAGGTTTTTGTTGTTATCTTTAGATATTACAATGTTTATGTATTCACTCTGCAGCTGTCTGCTTACTTTTTGGGTTAAGTGTTTAATTTTTATATACTTTTTGTAAACTCTTTCTGCCTTAGTTTCTTTAAATTTTCTATATAGGTTTTCCTTCTGTTTACAAAGCTTCTTTAGTCTATTATTAAATCAGCATTTATTTATTTTGTTTGATATGTATTTAGTTGGTATATGATTTTCTATAATGCTTTTAAGATGGTTTTTAATGAAATTCCAGAGGTCATCGACTGGTTGGTTAATGTCTTTTTCTGATAAGGATGTTTTTTGAAAGTTTAATGCAGCGTGGTGTAGTTGTGTTAGGTTACATTTATTCCAGAGTAAGATTTTTCTTTTGGGTTTTGTATTGGCTACTGCTTTTACCTAACTGTGTCTTTTTATGATCTCATGGTCTGATAGACCAGGGATAATATCATAATCAACTACTAATCCAGGTCTGTTGGTTAAGAAGAGATCTAATGTGTTGTTTAATCTAGTTGGCTTTTTAATGATTTGATCTAAACTTAGGTTGTGCAAAGTTTCTATGAAAGCTCATTTATGTCCTTAAGGTTTTGATGTTTATCTATGGTTAGTGTTTTCCAATTTATATCAGGTAGGTTGAAATCACCCATAATCCAAAAAAACTGCATTTTTATTTGCCTTTTTAAGTGTAGTAATCTGATTACATAGTTCCTGCATGTATTCTAAACTAGAATTTGGTGGTCTGTAAATGCTGCCTATTATTAGGGATGTTGAGGTGGTATTAATTTTACAAAATGTTGATTCTATATTTTTTGAGTTAGGTAATGTAATTTCTTCTGAGTGTTTTTTATTGCTAAAAGAACTCCTCCATGATTATCAGCCCTATCTTTTCTAAATATTTCATAATTACTATTGAAAATTTCTGCATTATAAATTTCAGGATGTAGCCAAGTTTCTGTTCCTGCAATTATGTCTGGTTTCTCACATTCTAATAAAATTTCTAAGTCTGCTGTTTTGTTCCTCATGCTTTGAAAATTTATTACTAAGGTTTTAAGGTATTTTGGTATTACTTCTTTAGTAGGTTTGTTTAGTGAGGCTGTTGTATTAATTTTAGTAGATTTAGGTTTAACAGGAGTGGATCTGGCTAGTGGTTGTCGAGTTTGGTTTGGGATGGTATTTAGGATGTTGTATGGGTTAGAAGTGTCCGTATCAAAGGAATCAAACAGTCCTGATGTAAACTGAGGTAACCCACACGGTACACAGTGCTATGATGCATCTTTGTTGCCTAAGGCATAATGCACAGGTGTATTCATATGGAGACATGATGCATGGTACCATTCATCGAAGGTGTCACATTGAATGGCTTTCTGTTTCATGGTTTCATACTTTTTTGCTGATGTTGCATCTATCTTTAGATCTAGGCCCTGGATTTGACTCTACATCTCCTGCTATTAATATTAACAGTGATAGGTATTTATTTCTGGTGTGTCTGATTGAGAACTTCCATTTGTGATGGGTGATCTTCTTTAATGTTATGGATGTGTATGTTAGGTTATTCTTGAAGTTGCATTGATCTAAAGTGTGATGATTGATTACGACTGTTGTTTCCTTTTTAAGTTTAGTGTTGACTAAGGTAGATCTAGTTCTGTGTTCAGCTAGTGTGTATTTAGTAATTATTAGGATAAATAGCCAGAGCAATTTCATGATGATTGTTGTTGATTTTAGTTTTTAAAGGTCTGGTCTAAATCTAGTTTAAGGTTTACAATGCCTAAGTTAAGTCTAAGTCTAAAGTGAAAGCTAATTTACAATGACAATTAAATCAAATCAAATGGTTTATTAAATTCAAAATATGGACCTAGACTAGATCTAATTCTAGATCAATATATTTACGTGTATAACTAACTATATAGAATATTACTATTAGTAATTATTAGTAGTATTAGATGATTAGTAGATCTAAAGCCTTAATTAAAGTCTAAGTCTAACACTAGACTGAGTAGATCTAAAATCTAAGGATACAATAATAATATAAATAATATTAAATATATAGATTCTAGATCTATCTAATTATATTTAGATATATATAAGGCTAATAAAAAAAGGATTAGTCTGATTAGTGAGACAAAATAGTCCTAAACTAAGAGTTGTTAATTTGAATTAATTAGTGGAAAAAAAATGCTGAATTAAGTTAAATATATAATTTAAAGATATTAGTTTATTAGTTGAATAGCTTTTTTAAGGAATTTGGTTTGATTTAATACAACAAAACGAAAATTTTAACTCATCTCTGATAACAGTAACCAGCGAGCAGCCATCTTGCCAAGAGCGCGTAATAAATATAATGTAGTCTCAAGGCACTATAATAACATATACAGATAGGTCTTAATGTTACGTAAATGAGTGAATTTAGCTTTATTTATGCATTTATTTATGTATTAAAGAATACACATCTCCTAGCTCAAGAAGCTTAATGAAATACATGGATTTATATCAAAACTTTGCTTGCATCTTTTTAAAAGTGCAGGTTACAAAAATAAATTACAATGTATTGTAGTGCATTTCCAGTACCAGAGAATATCATCTTACTGCTATATCTGCAACTTTTAATTTATCTCACTCTTTTTTGTATTCAGTGAAACACTTTTTCCCCTAAGAAACTAAACACCTTGTGAGGAATATATTTGACATAAGAATAGTACCTGACTTGATCTTATATATGCACAACAACAAAAAATAACTAATGCATAAAAAAATAACAATGATAAGCCACACGTTCTTGTAGTTTAAACCTATTACCACCTGATAGTCTTTGAACTTTAGAGATTGTTTTATAAATAATATATTTCTGTATCCAGGTTGAGTGTTTGCTGGCTATAGCTGCTGACACCATTGTATTAGTAGAACAAACCAATAAAGATGTGATATTTACTATACCAAGTAGTACAGTCATTGGTTGGACACATCAGCCTACCAGGTAAATGAATAGTGTGAACGGACTGAGACTGATCATTCTCTAGTGTTTAGGGACAGACACATTCTTTGAGCTGAATGACTGGCCATTCATTATTCACTGAGTACTAATGAAACAGACACTCTGTTCTGTATATTGACTAACCTCTCCCCTCTTTGATGTTTACTTTCAGTTTACGTTTGTATTTTGGCGCTGGTGAGTGCCTGCTTCTGAGACCAATGTCTGGAGAGTATGAGGAGATGATGGAGATCATTACTAGACTGCAGGCTGTCACAAATGGCACTGAGGTAGAGCACACAGTTCAACAATTTCCTTCTTTTGGTTGAGATATGTAGCACTTGATCAATTTAAACACTATGATTGAACACTTAGTTGGGTTAGAACTGTAGCACTTGATCAATTTAAACACTATGATTGAACACTAGTTGGGTTAGAACTGTAGCACTTCATCAATTTAAACACTATGATTGAACATTTAGTTGTTTAGAACTGTAGCACTTCATCAATTTAAACACTATGATTGAACACTAGTTGGGTTAGAACTGTAGCACGTCATCAATTTAAACACTATGATTGAACACTAGTTGGGTTAGAACTGTAGCACTTCATCAATTTAAACACTGATTTAACACTTAGTTGTCCTTGTATCTGGAAAAAATAGTTTCATTGTTGTGGTCAACACTTGACATGGCTGTTTTGTGTTCAGCACAAGGGTTGACTGCCTTTAAAATTCCTTGCATAGTACAGCTGCATTAATATAGAAAAAAAAGTAACCCTTTAAGATCTATAGGGCAGGTGATGTTAAAGTCATCTGTTTCTAAAGCTTACAGTTAACAAGGGTCATGTGGCCAGTACAATGACCAACCTCTTTTACTTTTGCCAACTAAATTTAGGTTCCTATGGGTGGACTTAGGGTTGTCCTAAAAATCCTGGAATTGAAAAGCTCATTCTTCACAGAGATTCTAACCCGGGACCTCTTGGTTCTGAAGTCAAGCCCTTTACCACTCGGCCACCATGCCCCCATGCATGAACGCAGAATACTCTTCAAATAACATTCTACCACACAGGCATACATCTTTTTAAAACCTAAATAATACAATTGTGTCCTATTTCATAGTACTTTCCTTTCCAACTTTGAAACAGACCTCCAAGATGGCTTTAAAAAGAAATGGCCTGGGACAGCTTGGGTTTCACATTCAGTCTGAAGGCATTGTTACTGACGTGGAGCCCTATGGGTTTGCTTATGAGGCAGGCTTGAGGAAAGGAAGTCGGCTGGTGGAGATCTGCAAGGTGGCCACCACCACATTGTCCCATGACCAAATAGTGGATCTGTTGAGAACCTCGGCTGTTGTTAAAGTGGTTGTTGTCCCACCTATGGAAGATGGATCACCCAGGTCAGTCACAAGATTAGTTCATTTTTTCCCATTTTTTAAAAATATTTCTTTTACACGTGTTCTAAACTGTTTTGTTTTTTTCCCTCAAAACTAAATGTATCTTATCTTATAATTGTATCGAAGTATAATCTTATGTTCAGCCTTTAAAGGAATAATTTGCTTCATTACAATACATGGTACACAAGATATATTCCAGTAGTGCTACTATATTCCAGTAGTGGAGCATGAAGAGAAAAAAATGACTAACTGTACTACAAGTACAGGATTTTAATGTTAAATATTATTTCTGACTAACATTATCAGCAGTGTCTGTTATAATTAGTGCAGAAGTTTTCTCTCTCGACGTTTTCATTCAAAGTATTTTAGGGTGAATTCTTTTTTTTGTTTTTTAACTTTTTTTTTTCAGGGGGGGGGGGGGGTGGACGTAAATAGATTAGGGATGAATTCTTTAGATTCTGTTTTCCAATATTCATATGCATCTTATTTTTTTTTTTTTTTTTTTTTTTTTGGCGATATTGATATTTTAAAAGTTGATTGAACTTTGATCTCTCAATGATAGAACCTCTTGCAGACTTTGTTTCATTTTTTTTTTTTTGTGTGTGCATCATCAATCAGCAAGTATGCATTTCTTTTTTTTTTTTTTTAATTTTGCTAAAAACTTGTTTGTTTGTAATTTTATAAATATTTTGTGTGTTGATAATCATTCCACTTTGATAGATATTGAGGTGTAAGTTCTCAGATAGGAATTATAGCTTTTAGAGATAGATCTCTGCTTACAGAGATAATCTTTCTAGTTAGAGATATAAGCTGTAGCCATTCTACATGGATACAGAGATGTTGACTTTGGCTCTATATGTAATATTAATGTATAAATGTAAATGACTTTGCTATAATGTAACTTAGCATCTGAAATGTACACTGGATGTCTTCACTGTTCAGCCACCAGATATGTGTGTGTGCTTTCACTGCACTTTGTTGTGTTTTATGTGAGTTACAAAAAGTAGCTTGTCAAAGAGGAAAGAGAAAAAGTGTATGGGATGTTAGCACCTTGATTAAGCACAAGTATTGATTTGGAGTAGCTAAATAGTAGCTAAAACTGTCAGGAGTTATTGTGTCACAATTTATTGTGACTTTCTAGAAGTTTTTTTATCCTTGCATTTTATAGCAAACTAAAACTTTGTTAAGGGCGATGTTTTTTTTTCTTGCTTCTGTGATGTAATATTGTTTATGGCCATAGTTAGGCCATTGTTGCTTCATTTCTGTAATGTAACTTGCTCATGACCACAATTTGGCCATTGTTGCTTCATTTCTGTAATGTAGCATTGCTCATGACCACAATTTCACCACTGTTGCTTCATTTTGTAATGTAATATTGTTCATGGCCATAGTTTGGCCATTGCTGTTTCATTTCTATAATGTAACATTGTGCATGGACACAATTTGGCCATTTTTGCTTTATTTCTTTAATGTAACATTGTTCATTTCCACAATTTGGCCACTGTTGCTTCATTTTGTAATGTAATATTGTTCATGGCCACAAATATTTGGCCATTTTTGCTTCGTTTCTGTAATGTAATATTGTTCAAGGCCAAGGTTTGGCCATTGTTGTTTCAATTTTGTGATGTAACATTGTTCATGGCCTCAATTTGGCCTTTTTGCTTCTTGTTTCTGTAATGTTTTGAGTTGTTCAAAAGCAATTTTTCCTTCTTTTTGTTTGATCAATGTCTGAACAGTGCAAATATTGTAAGTACTGCCAACATCAGGCGACTCATTGGCACTGCCCAGGTCAGGGGACTTATTAGCACTATTGGCGTCAGAATTTTTTTTTTTACATTAAATATTAAGCCAGTGCCATGTTATCTTGCCATTTATGTTGTCATGTAAATTATTGACCATGTTGCATGTATTCCACACATCAGACGTATATATTTATTAACTTCAATATCTCATGTCATGAAGTTGAATGTCAAAATGCAGGGCCTCTAAAGAGGCCAAGCCCCCTAGGCCCCCTGATCTCTTGCTGTGCCACTGATTCGCACTGCCTAGGTCATTGGAAACATCGACACTACCATGGTAAGGCAACTCATTGGCAATGCTCAGGTAAGGCGACCCATTAGCTAAACCTTTTGTTTTGGTTCATTTTATGTACAGTCTTATCCTAAACATTGTGGATTTTATGTATCTTTGTTACAATAAAATGTTCTCAGTGGATAGTGATGTATGCAAACTTTGTACTAATTTTGTCTTTAGTAAATCATATTGAAATGACAAGACCATTTATTTTTGTTTTAGATAAGTATAAGATATAAAAATACTTATTTGCTCATTAGTTCATTCAGGATTTTTAGATTTTGAAGTTTCTGGACACTGATTCTAGAGGAATAAATACTAGTTTTGTTAACCATGTATATGATTGTGTGGAAACCTACATGACTATAGTGCAGTGCTACTTTTTATTCAGTGATATGCTGGAAGGAACAAGCGTCAGTGTTAATTCCAGTGTTATTATTGTAGACATACATCAATCATCATTTATGATAAATTTCATGTATTTTTTTTTTTTATATATTTTGTGCTTTTATTGAAAGCAAATCAAAAAGAAAACTTTTTCAACTAGTGTCATCTGCCTGTCTAGAACCATTATGTGAATATAAGGAACACTTCATATGTGAATATAAGGAACACTTCATTATGTGAATATAGGAACACTTGATTATGTGAAAATAAGGAACACTTCATAATGTGAAAATAAGGAACACTTTATTCTTCACTGTAAAGGCTGAAATGAGCTCTCCATTTTATCCTCACTTTCAAAACATGGAGAATTTGGATGCTGCATAAACATAAATATTGTTAAGAAAAAAAAAAAAAAAAAGCAACAAACTATTTTTAGCTAGTTTACAATTTCATTGGTTAGTTTCTGTTGATGGAATCCTGACTTAGGTGTGAGTCTTTGTTGATGTACAGTGTGTGTTTCTGTTTATATATATATATATATATATACCTAGAGTGTGTCTTGTTATTGTGTAGCTATATTGTGTGAGTTGATAAATAGAACTGTTGGTTGGTCCACAGAGGTTTTATCACTTTGAACACTCACCTCCCCCATACGTCTCTGATGTCAATAAATACCATCATGATCTCTGAACAACTCCATGCTTCTCCACACCAGGGTTCATTGGAGTCTCTCTACCTCCCTAGGTACTGTGGTCATCCCCCACACACAGACACCTTCACATAGTGCTGTAGCAAAGAGACAGTTTAAAGGCAAACAAAAGTACAAACTTGAGTAATATTCATTTAGAATTTCAACTTACAAAAGAAAAACTCAGATTTTTTAAAACTATTATGCTTGAAGTCAAAAGTGTCAGTAAGAGATGTGATGTGGAAACAACTGACTCTTCAATAACACTTTGTAAAGAAATAGTCTTATTCAGGGTTTTAAAAAGTCTTTAAACTGTTTCTGTCCAACATGATCCATCTTAGCTTGCTTGCTTTGATTGGTTATACACTTGACTGTAGATTAGTTTCTGGCTTTGCTTGTCTTGTGAATGTTCCTCTCTTGGTTAGCATGTTACTGTCAGGACAGCCTCTCTTGCATACTATACATGTCTCTTAGTTATCTAAATACACAATAGTTGTGTGTGGACTGGTTTCAACTGTTTCAACCAGTACAGATTTTAGAGGCCTTTTCTTTTTTCTTTGCACTCATTAAAACATGTTAATATTTTTTTTTTGGTTAACTTGTTGGGCTTCATATGTGTGTGTATGTGTTTCTACTCTTTACTTGCATGTTATGTTTCATTCTGTGATTGTCCTCTATTTGTGTGTGTGTGTGTTATGCAGAGAGCAGTGGACCTAGTTGTACTACATTGAATCCTAGAGGTCTCTAGATTTATTTTTTTTCAATACATATACTGTCAACTAAATGTTCAAACTTAAGAATAATAAAGCTATAGTTTCATATGTCAACAAACATGAAATGAAATTAATAAGGAGTGTAATACAATTTAAAGTTATCCCCACGTGCCCCCTTTTATATTTTGAATAGTGTCCATTTTAAAGTATTGTTTTGTTTCAAGTAGAGCTGTATTCTTGTTACTGACAACAAAAGAGTGTTTATTTCCATGGAAACATTTAAATTAAACTACTAAAACATGTTCATTTCAAAATCAAAATGAGTGAAATTTATAAACGAGTCTATTAAGATAGTTTATAATTTGGCGTACTATTAAGGAATTCCAAAAGACAAGTCCAGCTTAATACCATTTCTAAGAGTTTATTTATAGATTAGACTTGATCTCTTGAGTCACAATATTTGTAAATTACTCAATATTTTAGTCTTGAGTTGTTCTCACCAAACCAAAAAAGATTTATTTCATTGTGTTTTTTTTTAGAATTATTTTATTCAAGTCAGAACTTCATGGAGGGTGGGTGGAGGATGGAGGAGTTAACAAATGTCCCATTGTTTTTTAATCTCAAATTCATGAGTTAGAGAAAAACAGTTGTATAAAGGAGGTAGTGTCTATTTAAAATTTAATGTTTTTCTTGTTTTATTTTTTTATTTTAGATGTAACCCAAAAGCTGCTTTAATTTTTTCATCACATATTTAACTGTTTGCTTTTATTCTTTGAATTGCATTTTTCTGTTTTCTAGCTGTGCCCAAGCTACTTAGCGCTGCTTAGAAGAAAAAAACATTTCTGCTTTTTTCATTTATTTTAAAGCAATGTTCTTATTCAAACTAAGATGTTTACTTCATTATGAGTTACAATTACACATACAACTTTTTTAACTGGCTTGCTTAAAATAGAATAAGACAAATTTTGGCTAATTGTGGGATTTTTTGGGTTGTTATTTTATTTCATTACTTTCATTACTTTAAGTTTTTAAGAATTAATCTTATGTAATTATTAGTATTTTTTTACATGAGTAATAGAGCAGAAGATCTCAAATGTTGTTAACCTTTTAAAACAAGCTTGATGTGGTCATTCAGTTATTGAAAGAGAACATACATTTTCTTTTGAAATTATAAACCTAAACCTAAAAGATTTTGTAATACTAGATTTGTTGGTGTGAATTATGTTTAGTTGTTTTAAGAGTTTGTTAATTGAATGATTAGATAAAGAAGTAATGTAAAATGCTTTTTTTTTTTGGTCTTTCAGGGGAGATAATAGCTTGTCAAGTTCAACTATTGTGTCCACTACTAATAATGGCAAACCTTCACCGTCTGCTCACCATAAAACCTTGCAGCAGACCCAGAGTAGTTCAGCTTACGACCAGAGACAGCGCCCTTCAGTGGCTCAGCATGGTTACTCAGATTCAACCCTCTCCTCCGGTAGATCTTCAGATGATGGACGCTTTGGCCACTCTAGCCAGGATTCTGCTGACCTATACAGGTCTCTTGGTGGAAGCCATGAAGGTCATACAAGCTCAGGGGAAGAGCCTCACTCACGAAACAGTTCCCATGACAGCTCAGACTATTCCATGTCAGGTAAGATTATGATCATGGCATAAAATTCAAATATGTTAGTCTAGTGAGTTACTTGTTAATTTGAACACTGTTTCTAGGTAGAGAGGTAGTGCCCATGACTGCTGTTTTGAGTTCTATGAATTTCAAACCTGTTCTAGCTAAAATTAGGCCTTTTGATAAATGGATTTCCTAAGTCTGATGAACTGGAATCAATCATTGACATTTTTAGGGCTAACCTGTCATGGTACATTCACACATGTTCCCTGATGAAGTACTGATTTACTTATAATATACTTTTCCTAGAAGTTACCCAACAAATAATAACGCCACTGGTTGAAGGTATTAAAATGATAAATTCTGAAAAGTATTGAGTTTATCATAGACAGATCTGACAATTGTCTATAGCAAAAACATCCCTTCAGTCTGAGTAAGCTCTGAAAATGTCCAGCTCCCAAAAACTTCAGTATATCTACAAAAAATATTGAGATCATGATGTAACCAGCTTGACAAAACATTTAAATAAATACTATCAAAGTTATCTCCTCCTTCAAGGTTGAAGATAGGCATTATCTCATAATCTTACAATCTCATATCCTATGACTCTGAAGATGGCTGTGAAGTCCTATCTTCACTTTGAAAAAAAACACAGAAATGGCTTTACACCCTGAGAAGCAGCAATCATGGACAAATTTTTCCCAGTGCTGATTTTCAATTCCATGAGCTTGATATATATTTTTGTTTCTTGTGTTGATTTCCGAGAATGCTTTCCATTGCACATCTCCCCAATAGTCATTAAGGAAGTCAAATATGAGATCCTTGATCCAAACTTGTTCTTGGTCTCTCTCAAGCCCCTTCATCAAGATTGGCCATTTATTGATGGGTTTCCATATAGACAAACATTGTCATGTACATTAGTTTTTGTTTATCAATAAGTAATTCCAACTCTAGTGCTCATTTATTTAGACAAGTCCTTTTTACTGTCACTTATCTTCATTCTACTAAATATTAGAATACTTATCTTCATTCTACTAAATATCACAATACTTTTCTTCATTCTTCTAAATATCACAATACTTATCTTCATTTTACTAAATATCACAATACTTATCTGCATTCTACTAAATATCACAATACTTATCTTCATTCTACTAAATATTACAATACTTATCTTCATTCTACTAAATATCACAATACTTATCTTCATTCTACAAAATATCACAATACTTATCTTCATTCTACTAAATACCACAATACTTATCTTCATTCTACTAAATATCACAATACTTATCTGCATTCTACTAAATATCACAATACTTATCTTCATTCTACTAAATATTACAATACTTATCTTCATTCTACTAAATATCACAATACTTATCTTCATTCTACAAAATATCACAATACTTATCTTCATTCTACTAAATATTACAATACTTGCAATGAGTTTTGAAGGAAAATGTTTGATTAATGTTTCAGCCATCAGTATGCGGTCTCGCTCCAGTCAACATAGCCAGGTAATCATGTTTTTTTTAAATTTTGTTTGTTAAATATTTTAGTTAATGCTGTTATTCATGCTTTTGTTTAAGTGCTTCATGTGTGTTTGAAGATAGTTGTCTAACTTTGACCTTTCATTGACAGCCACCACTTCGTAGAGGAGAACGTATTAATGCCAGTACAGATGTTTCGAATGATGGCAGTATTTATATGTCTGGTGGTCAGAATGCAAACAGCAAGCGTCAGTTTGCCATCATGGAGTACCCTTCAGGGATCCCTGCCACTGGCAACATTGCTTTGGAACTTTTAAAGCAGACGCAGAATACCAAGTATTTGTTAGGGCAAGGAGGTCAGGCCAGACCGGTGACTGACTCTATGAGAGGGTCACGCGATGGAGGCAACCCAGGCTCATCAACAAACTTGAGTTTAATTAGTGAGGGCACCTCCAGCAGCTCCTCTCACTACTCACACCACAATGATCCAGTTCGTTTGATCAAAGGTAAGTCAAGACCTGATTGGAAGAAATAACATTTCAAACCTTTTGTAATTGTGCAACATTTTGTGTCATTTCAAGCATTTACTGACTTTTAATATCAGGTGCTAATAAATGTTGTGGAGAACAAATATTTTGGAAATCATTCTCTTGTTTGATTGAGCAAGTGGTCTCCTTGATCATACAAATATTTATTGATGTGTTTTTTTTTACACTGAAAAAAATTGAGTGTATTATATGAAATGTAATATATATATATATATATATATATATATACTAGCCTGACATTACTTGCGGCCTGCGGGTCTTAGTTTGTGTTTACTAATCTAGTGGATTGGATTTAGATGTATGTTCAACTTAGCTAATGATCCTTTCAAGTTTTTCTCTTTCGCTACAAAAATAAAATTAGTTTTGCAAAAATGGGTTTACCCGATTTGTTAAATGAATGGGATTATAAGTAAGTCAGGACGTTCTGAATTTGTAGATATATGGAACAAATTTATGTAAAAATGCCTTTGAAACACAAATTTGAAGGTTAATTTTATTAAATAATGAGATCAATAGACTATATTTTATATTTTCATGTGTCAAAGTAAAAATATATAGCTTTAATAGAGTCAGTCAATTTTTTTTTTTATTTTTTTTTTGAGGGTCTTAAGCTTGTTTTAGGGCTACAATACATACATACACTATGGTCTAAGTTAGCACCCAAGGAACATTTCTGCCAAGTTTTATCAAGATTTGTCAAGCGGTTTTGATTTTTATTCATAACATACATATGCCTCACATTCTACTTTATAATATAGATATACCATCATAGGTTTATCTTTCCAATCATCTCAGGTATGGTATACTGTTATAACAAATGACTTAAGAATGTAGTTTTTCAAAGTCTACAAAATTTTATTATTTTTTAAATTTGTAGTAATATGGAGGCATGTTGGGTAATAGGTAAAGTGCATAGCTTCCGAACCAAGGGGTCCTGGGTTCAAATCCTGGTGAAGACTGGGATTTTTTATTTCCGTTTTTTTTTTAGGCCGGCTCTGAGTCTACCCAGCTGTAATGGGTACCTGACATTAGTTAACCGTGGGCCACAAAAATAAAAATCATCTGCCCCATATAAGTCTGAAAGGAGAAAGTTTTTTTTTTCTTCTAGTAATATCATTGGAAAAGGGTATTATGAATCATGAAAAAAAAATCTTTCAATTAACAAATCATTCAATTAACAAAAAGCATCAATGTTGTTAACAAGATACTGATTGTGGGTCTTTCATATAAACAGTTCCTAAAGTAAGTTAAAGTGTGATCACTTTATGCTGAGAATATTGCTGTTCTAAATTTGGTTTGTTTTGTTTCCAGATGAAGTGACAAGGAGGAAAGAAGCTCTGGCTGCAACAAGGGCTAACAAGCCAGTCATGAAGAAAGGATTAACTGAGCCCCCAACCAGTAGTCCAAAGGCTTCCAGAAGGTCAGCTCTTATTTCCTTTAGATGATATTATTATGTATTATTTCTTGCTCACATGTATTTCATGACGTCCTCAGTTTTAACCTGATTCTTTATTGCCATTAGGAACTTGTCAGGTATGATGTCTGAAGAGTCCCTGCCTTCACGGCTGCGTCCAGGCATGTCTAGTCAGAAACAGTTCCGAGAAGTGGCTAGGGCAGATTTTCAGGAGGAGCTGATGAGACTTATTGACCCTGACCTTTCAGAGAATGATCTTGTTGGGTTCAATGTAAGTTGGCTTTATCTTGGTTACAATCAAACGTTTGTAAAAAACATGTTTAGTTATAATACAGTGTCTGAATAAGCAGATATATTATTAATTTTCTTACAATTGCCGTTATATAGCAAAGTTTACTGATACTGTGAGATTGTGGGGTGTAAAATATGTTTTTGTAATTCCAGAACCATGTGTGATCAGCCAAACTCCCATTATTGCTGGAAATACTTAGTTAAGTTAGGAAACTGAACAGAAATTTTAAACTAAATAAAACACATTTTATTCTTCGACTTGGAATTATGAAAATGTGAGCACACATGCTACAAATACACAATAGAATTTCATTTCACTAGTAGATTCACAAAAGTAGACACAATCAACGTATTTGAAAACTGAACTCAACCCCTCAGAAAAAGCTAGAAATCTATTTTTAGAACTACAGAAATTCCAATGTCTATTATTAACAGTATGATCAAGTTAAAGTATTAGGTCCAATCTAATTAATTGTAAACATCTTGTTTATTCAAACTATGAGACCTTGGCACGTATGTTTTGTATATTACATGACAGTTGCTAATACAATGTTTTATATAAATGTAAAAGTGAAATGAGGCCATAGTTGAATATTTTTTCTTGATCTTACCAGCAGCCTGGCTCTCAAGCTCCACGTAAAGCTGGACGTCTGCAAAGAACTCTGTCGGATGAAAGTCTGAGTAATTCTAAAGTAGCCAGTAATGACAAAGCACAGAGTCAGGGTAGCGACTCAGTCACACAAAGGTTTGTTAGAACTTGACTGCATTGTTTCAAAGATTACTCCTTTATATTTATCAGCCGCTGTTTCTTGGAGCTGCTGAAAAGAAAGTCACTTGAAATCTTTTGTAGCCTTATCAGTTCTACTAGCATGGAAATATTTTTTTTTTACTTTACTTAAATATACACATATACATGATTTTGTATTGATATTTACATATGTGTTTATATGTTCATGTAGACTAGGTCTCAACTTGATTATGCCCTGTATATGTGTTTGTGTAGACTAAATGCTGACTTATTTTTATATATCTCTGTGTCAGAATAGACTAGATCTTGAATTATTTATATGTTATATTATCTTCAGACTTTCGCCTCGAGCAGTTTCAGACCTTGCAAATGCTAGACAGAGAAGTAAATCTACAATGGATAATAGGGTCCCATTAATGGAGTCTGCTGCAGCTCTGGATTGGTCCAAACTGGTCAATGTGGCCTCAAAGGCTATTGATGGTCAGTATGTTTCTATTGAAAACATTTAGCAAAGGGATCTGATCAAATGCATTATTTTTCACATGATATATAGTTATAGTATTAATTTATTGGAAATAGCTTTTTTTCTTTTTTTTTTTTTTGACATCAGAATTGTTAAAAAATGAAACATTTGGTCAATGTACAAAATCTTATTTTATTGATTTTCTAAAATTTATTTTTCTAGGAGGCAAACTACAAACTTTATGTCAGAATTAGGAATTGATTTCTGTGCATTTGAAACAAATGAATAGGAGCCTATGTTAAACAATGACTATGTTCTTATTAATAGTTACATCAGTAGAGTTGTTTTTTTTTATGTTCCTAAAAAATATAAAAGGATGAACTCACAGTGGGCAATTAACAGTTATCTCAGTATAGATCTGGGTCACTAGATTGTTCCTCTGGTTACTTAACTTGGATTATACTTAATTTTTTTTTTTCAAGTCTCCTTTGTTAAATTAAAGAAAGAAAGAATTAAACATGAACCAGAAAATAATTACCCTACTTTGTGTTTGTGAAGTTAAGTTTCAATCAAACATTTTTCAGTGTCACTGTATTTTTTCCTGATATCAAATTTAGAAACAGATTCTGGCAGTAAGTCCAGTCTTAGGAGAGGAGATGCTGGCCATCAACATGAGGACAGCGATTCACAAGATGACCAACCTCCACCCAGGCCTCCGTCTCCTGAAATGTCTCTCGGCTTAACCAACTCTACCTCTGGGTAAACCCATTGAAATATTTAGTAATTAGATGTAATTAGTCTATGTTGAGAGTAGAAGTGTTTACCAACATTTTTTTACCAACATTCTGTCATCACAATTAAAATTCACAAGTTCACTCTTTTAAACACAGAATGTGTATTGTCTGGAAATACACAGCTAGATTGTATCCTCATCTTTTACTTGACTTGTTCTGAAACAAGACATTCTTCAAGCTAATTTCGTTATACTCCAAATGGTTTGCCAGAACAAGTTGCTAATGAAAGTATTGCATGGCTTTACTTAATTAAAAATGGTATACCCTCCTCATCTTATATAGCCCATACCTATTTTTTCTTCATCTGGCCATTTCTTTTTACTGCTGAGCTGTAAGCTCTTTTGCTTTCATGCATATTAATAACTTTGGTGGCCTTGGCATACATATTAATAACTTTGGTGGCCTTGGCATACATGCTAATAACTTTGGTGGCCTTGGCATATATCACTTTGGTGGCCCAGGCGTTCAACTTTTTAAAATCTAGTCTAGAGTTTGAATTTTTATGAATGATGGGATTCCTGTTGAAAATGTGTAGGTAATTGTTTTATTGCATTGATCACCAAGCCTCCTTGATAACTGCTGGCACCAAACCTATCTACTTCCTAGTATTAAAGAACTCTGCTTGTAACAAAAATATAACATTAGTTTCTTCATTACAGCACTATCGCCACCATGTTCTAACTATTGTGACATTTTGTTTGATATTTTCTAGAATGCCTTCTTCATATACGTCCATGTCCACTACCCCACAACAAAGAATACTTGACCTTGAACAGAGAGTGACAAAGTTGTCCCAGGAACTGGATAAGGTGAGAGGTAATAGGGATTAATTAGCTTGTCTGGCTTGTAGCAGGTAGATCACTTTGGCACATTTGGTGTTTTTACACTCACCTGGTTTGGTCTGACCTACTCGAAGTTTTAAATCTATTTTTTTCTTTTTTTTACCTTCAATATTCTTTTCTTTTATTAGATTACATTTTTGTTTTTTCAATCAATGGCATTACATTTTTGTTTTAATGGATGGTGTTTGTTTTTTAAGTCACCTATTTTATTTGATAACATTTTTATTGGGATTTTCAGCTGTTTTTTATTTACATTTTGATTTTTCAAATTCTATTTTTGTTCTTCAAACACATAGACTAGAAAGCAAGATGTGGAGATGTATGAGTGTGTGTGTTGGGGGAGGGGGGATGATATAATGGAACTGCAAGAAAAGTGTATGAAAATGAAAAGAGGAATATTTGGGGAAAGATAATAAATAGTCAAACCGTGGAGAAGCTGTTTTAAAACATTCTTGCCAACTTGAAAAAAAAAACTGTAGCTTATCAATATTTCTGTATTGCTAAAAAAAAATTTAGACTAAATACAACAAATACAGCTCTTTATATGAAAATCTCCATTTAAATTCTTTTAATAGATTATCAAATTTAATCTGAAATAATAAAGCTTGTCGATTTCTCTGACCAATTTCGTTGTGGGGGTTGATGGGTGGGGGGAGGGAGGTAAGTCAAAAGTAACTAAGACTTTGAAATCCAAGTTTTCTTGCAGCACAGTGCAAAAGTATTTGACCTTAGTGATTGGGTGGTAGAGTAGGAAGGATCAGATGCTAGCATGGTTGCATTCCATTAAAACCAACATTATTGTTGTTTACTACAAACTATTCCAAGAGAGTCACCATTGGCTTCTTGCCACGTTGCCTTTTTTAGAACAGACAACCTCAAAACACTATTTGATTGTGTTGATCCTGGGAAAATACTGGGCTTTATCCGGGAGGTGGGGTTGACTACTAAAATTTTAGTTGAGATCAGGCAAAGTACTTATAAATATATACATATTTACAACACAATTTTATTAGATTATAAAAATTTTTACTATTTGACTTGTGAGTGGACCTTATCTTCTTATCTTATATAATACAGACGTTACTTCTACCCGTCACGCATTTACTCATGCATGTTAACCAATAACCTAAAGTCTGCTAAGTCACTCGCTTTCCTGGCTAGCTCAGGCAACCCATTCCATGCTTTAGTAGCACTAGGGAAGAAGGAGAATTTGTACAAATTTGTCCTAGCATATGGAACAAGGAATGTGCCTTAATCTTTGTGTCTTTCTGAGTATTTTATTAGATTTTGTTTTTTTATTTGAAGATAATGGTTCAGTGTTTTATATATAACTGCTACTTTACTTTTGAGTCTTCTATTCTGAAGGCTTTCTAGATTTAGTGATTTTGCTAAAGGTGTTACTCTAGTCAAATGGGAATATTCATTTGTTATGAATCTCACCTTATTTTTAATACCTCAATTGTGTAACTCTTAGCACTTGACCTATATTAGGGAAGGAACCCTTGAGGGATTATATAGGCACAACATGGCCTAAATTGTGCTGATGTGCCAAAAATCCAAAATATCAAATATCATTAAACTTGTTCATGTTCAGTGCTACCTCTTTTTCTCATTGAAGGTATCAATTATTTCATTGATGAGTGGAATGTTAAATCTTTTAAACTGATTTGTTGATTTTTTAGAGATGATATTTTGAAGACACGAATGTCTTGACATTATTTACCAATCATATCGATTAAAAGTGCTCAGCAACATTATGTAGTAGTGTCAGAAAGTAGATTTGAGAAAAATACAAGTCAATAATTTGATAGTTACTAACATGAACACAAAGAAAAGTTGTGTTAGAAAAACAAAGTGTCCAATAATGATGTATACATTATTAGTAAGTAAAGCCTTATCTGAAGACCTTTATTTATTTATTCTTAGGTTTCTTTGCTTGTTTAAAAATAATTTTCTTCATGCTGGTTTCAGGTCAAACAGGAAAAGTCCGAGATGGAAATAGAGATACAGGATCTGCGGGCAGACAATGTCAGACTTCAGGAGGAATCCCAGACAGCTGCCACCCAGCTCCGCCGCTTCACAGAGTGGTTCTTCAATACAATAGATCGCCAGTAAACACATCTCCAAGTCCACAGGGACCCAACAAAACATATCTTTGATACAGCCGTTGTGTTGCATCTGTTTGTGATAGTTGTTAAAAAAAATTCTATGAATTGCCTAATGTTTATGTACCTGTGAGAATGTCTTTTTGTTTTACAGAATGGCAAATCATGTTTTCAAAGTTTTTATTTTAATAACTGTTAGGATTTATTTAGTAAGGGACTTATTAATCCATTATCATATCATCCTATTTTTTTTTAAAACTCAAATCTTTCATCACTAAGATAAAACATAGACAAATATGTTGTATATTTGTTAAAAAGTAAAACATACAAAAAAATTGTTAATGTATGCTTTCAGTACAAGTGCAAAGTTGTTGAGGGGTTGTTTTTTAAACCAAAAATTATTCCAAAGTTTATACCTTGAAAAACATAAATGAATATTAGGTATAAAAATTGTTTTCCCATTTAAATGTATACATAGCAGCTGGTTTTGAAACTGTGGTCCAGAGTATATTTAAGGTGAATCTTCACACTATATGTTGAAGTCACATGTTGCTCCTGTTACTACACACGTCCTGCCAGTACCTTATTGTAATGGTTTATGATCTGAATACAAGTTTCTAAATATATTTTTATACCTTTTGATACACATTTATTCTACCTAAGTTCTAACGCTCTGGCAAAGCTCTAAAATATATCTGTGAGCTTGTTAACATAAAATAGACTTCAGTTCTACAGTAAGTTGAGGTTTGAGAACATGTTGACTTGGCAGCATGAGGGTGGGAGTTAGTTGTGTTATCATGTTGAGCACTGTGAACTTAGCCTGTTATTTTAGTTTGCTGGACTTTAACTGCTGAGTAGCCTCATCAGCACTTTGCTGGGAACACATCTGGAGCAGTGTTTTAAGTGTTTTGCTCATTTAATCCCCTGTGTTGACTACAAATATACTACCTATATTTAATGTCTTTGTCTTGCATCCAGGGTTCTGTCACAAAAAAAATGTACATAGATCTATGTACATACTTGTACTCTATGTACATACTGTAGTGTATAGTCTTGTAGGGCAATAACTTTAGTGTATGCTTTGGTCAACTTGTGACAATCATTGTTGAAATACTGCTGGACATTGTTGTGATGATTTATGTACAATAAAATTAAGGACACTACATGTTAAAAAAAGCATCAGGAATGCATCTAACTTAAATCTGTATTACTTCAAGTCAACAATCAACTGCTGAGGTAACCAGCTGCTCTTGGGATGTTAGTATGTGGGATGACAGTAACCTATAAAATGTGGGACAACGCTAGAAACTAAAATGTCCTTCTCTTACTAGAACTGTGAGCCCATGGAACTTCTAGAATGTTCAATGCTTCCATTATTTTAGTCCATACTTTTTGTTTTGTTTTTTTTTACTTCAAGGTTAATGATTTGACCTTATTGTTTGTATACACATGATAGTCTACAGGCACAACCAAAGCTATTTTATTGAATAGTTTGTACTTGATTGCTACTTTGTGTGCTGTAGAAGTGCAATAGAGGCTAATGTTTTGCTTTTCAACAACAATAGTGTTTTGTTAAGATTGCAAGTTGTGAGACTATTTTCTGAATGTTTTTTTCTTTTGTTGACCTTTCTCCACAAAGCCAAATAGAGTAGACTTTGCACATTTCATTTGGTATTGTTGTGAATGTTTTATAGAATCTGTGCAGTGCTGAACTGGGCATGTACAGTACCTAGTCATATTATGAGTAATATATGTATGCATTTATTGGTACTCTTACAGTGAGCATAAACTTTCTTATAAATCTACCTATAAAGTCTTATGTATGATTAAGCTTGAGAAAGTGAACCATATATTTTGTGATATCAATTAATAATTATCTTTTCAACATTAAAAATAATCAAATTATTTTTCAGCTTAAAAAATTTTAATCTTGAATAATATTTCAAACTGGTCAGATAACAGTGGAGTTTGCTTTTTTCACATCATTTTAATTACAAAATTGTAAAAAAGTTATAATAGAAAATGGAATCATTGAATTCCTTCATTTTGTTTTCATCAACCAAATAATACTCTGATCAAGAGTTCACTATCTCAATCCTGATATTTATGTAAACTAGATCTAAACTATCTACAAAAATATATGTGTTTACAAAATAATGTGTGTATGGTGTATATATAAAAACAAGTAGGCTTGAGTATATTAGTGTATATAGGAACCCTTATCTATATTATAACTTTCACAACAAATATGTTTCATGTAGTATTTTTGTATGAACTTGATGTATAAATGTGTATATTATATAAACAGCAGGACTCAAAATGTAAGATGGAATTCAGTCCAATATAGTTGACTTTTTTCTCTTCATAAGAGTTGCTGATATTTAAATGTTCCCTGTAAGCTGATGACTGGTGGTAATTTCTAAACAGTCAAAACTAGCAGGTTTATGTAGTTCAGTGAGCCAGTGACGACATGATTAGGTTGTGCAGTTATACATTTCCTCTATACTCTGACCATTAAATTCTGAACAAAAACTTCTGGAGTTCTGCTATTGATTTACTTTAATAATAATTAGAGCTTTTATATAGTGCTACTTTCATGCTCTTAGCATGCTTAGAGCACTATGATCCTATCTTGTTGGTGGACCAGTGTGTAGGAGGGGGTTATGGGAGAAGGTTTTCCGTGCTGCCTTTAGGCACTCAGTAAACACAACTCTGAATGATTCGGGCGTTGAACCTCGAGCCCCCTTCATAGGTAGCCGAGCCAAATTCAAGCGTATTTAGCCTCTTGACAGCGCTTCACACTTTGATTTTGTTTTATATTGGTAATCAATTTTCTGTTGTTATTTCATTTGTTTACACTAAGACAATACCAGCAATAATTATAGGCTTGGCACATAACATCATCAGAGTAAATCTGGCTTAAAATTAATAGACTTAACTTTACGAATGTGTAGAGCAAAAAAAATTAAATTGTGAGCTTTGGTTGTTGGTGTATCAATTGTGTGGACACTAAAGGAAGGCTTGGTCAGCTTTTCTACAAGTATAAGATAACTTTTAAGCATTGTAGAATCAGTTGTAAAATAATTTCAATATGAAACATCCACACTGTGACAGCGGCTCAACTTAAAACTTATATAAAAACAAATAGAATTTTGCATTTTAAAATAATAAGCTAGTGTATTCAATTACAAAATAAAAAAATTTTTAATTTAGTTACAATTATTTAGCACCATTGACCTTGTTTTGATTAAAAAGATGAAAATCTACAAAAGGTTGAAATATAAAAATTAAGATGCCAAGACACCTGCACACTCATTGGAAAAATCCTTACAAATAGCAAAAGAAAAAAAAAAAAGACTGTTTCAGAGTCACAAACTTGAAAAAAAATAACCTGTCATTAAATGACTTTGAAGAGATCTTGAGTAAATAATAGACTGTAGAACTGGTGTATTTAGTACGGTATTGCAGTGACATTTTCTTCAGATTATATTTGGGAGAGAAAAATGCTTCTCACCGTGGCCTCGTAATTTAGGTGGCCTTACTTTCACTGAGTCTACGGTCTTATTTCTCTCATTTTTACAGTGTGTTAACCCTAACCCTTCACCATATCCTTTCAACATTAGCAATATGCTTAGTAAATCAAGAGAAAAAAAATCACAGATCTGATGAACAGGTTTCTTTTGAACAGTCTTGAATAGAATGTTCAAAACACCTGTTCAGGAAGAAAGTTGGCAAAAAAATATAACAGGAAAGATTAAATTCAATTGATAGATAATATTCAAGTGCAGTAAACAACTGAGTGAAAGTAAAAATTTTCACACATTAGGCCTTATGTCTGTTAGGGGTTATGAAAATAAGATTCAAAGCAGGAAGCAAAGAAATGTTTAAGAAATATTTATAGAACATGTGACTTGATAGTGGGACCCTGGTCATGCAGTATGCATGCTTTAACTGTTATTAGGTCTCTCAATGGTCCCAGGTAGATACCCTGTGGGAGGTTTGTACTAGGAAGTAGATCATCTTCAACTTTGAAAGAACATCGAAAGGTAAAACACAAATTTGACAACAAACATGGTGAGAATGTTTCATATTTTTTCACCCTATTTTTTCCTTAAGAAGTTGCACTATAGCTTCAGTTTTTTCACAATAAACATTCAGCACTACATTTTATTTTCAATTTAACTAAGAATTTATTTATACTGACTTTTGGTTTAATAAAGCTCAGAATATTTCATCTTTGCTGCTAAGGAACACTCTAAATTAGCAGCAAATATTTAGAAGTTTGCTTTAACAAAAGTACTTGAAAACATATGCTCAACAGCTAGACTTTCAAATTGTTACAGTCACAACAAAAGACACAGGCTTTTATTTTTCTGATCTAACTCAAGAAGCACTTAATACTGACAATGTGCTGTGAAGCAAAATTCTAACAACATTGTAAATATAGTACAAAACATATCCCAGAATTTTCTGTTATGCAAACAATATTATTTTTAATTATTAATTTACAATTAATCACATAAGTATAGCATTGATGATTTTGTAATCATTTTCCTAGTACTAAATTTTATGAAAACAAAAAAGGAATAAGCTTTGTAAAAATAATAGATCAAATGTTTCAGAAAAAAAAAAAAAAGAAATCGTAGGTTTCTTACTATTATTAAAATAATAATGTCCTCTTTAGAATATTTTAACTTTTATTGTTAACTCTCAATCACTGCACTATTCATTTAAACCTTACTTAATGGACTGTGAAATCAATCTGAAGAATGTTAGACTTTAGTGAATTTTTATAGCCAATGTAAATTATTAAATATGAGGTGTCTGTTTTTAGATTTCAAACTTCAACAAGCCAACGATCTATTCATTTTGACAAAAACTAATGCATTGAGTACTAGAATATTTATATTGGAAATGTTTTAAAATGCCATATATACCTGATCTTTGAATATGAAACATTCAGCTTAGTAGCATGCAATACTGTATAAAGTTTTAAGTGCTAACTGAAATAATTGTGATTAGTTTTTGAAACCTGCAATTATCCTCTCAAATACAAGACAGTGCGTCCAATAATCCAAACAAAAAAAATGCAGTTATTATCTATCCACAGACCTAGATTGCATTAAAAATTATTTTTCATAATTTACAATAAAAGAAAAGCCAAAACTGTTTTTTGCATTATAATGGGTTTCTCTCAAGTAGTTTTAAATTTATTTTTCTTTTAATAAAATCTATGATGTTACAATAGAGATCTTGGGGGTGTTCCAAGACATTAAATCATTGTTCAACAGTTACAGTAGGAAATCACAGGATACAGGTTTTAATGAACTTATCCGAGTTGAAGCTGAATTAAACTTGACTCTGAGACAGTTATTACTGCTCAAGAAGTTTGGCCATTTTGACGGGCAAGAGTGAGACCATTTCTTTACACAGACCAAGTTCATTAGGAATGAGTTCTTTGGCAGAGGGATTGGCTTCACAATAATTGGTAACAAATTTGTAACACTCCAAACTCTTAGTTAGTTTAGCCAAACGTTCAGGTACTAGGGGCTCAAGGAACTTTGAGTACAGCCGCCCCATGCAAAAGAAGGCTACCAAAGCTGGTCTGACATCACCTTCTGGAAATTCTGACGGAAGCTCAGATTTTCCTCCCTTAAGAGAGTCAATGTAAGCTTGGTATTGGTCAATACTTTGTTGCACAAGCTTGTTAATTTTAGCAGTACTGTATGGTGTGGCTCGTGTCCGCTCCATTTCAATTAAAGTTACTTTTAAGTCAACCATTTCACTATAGGTTTCTGCTAGTTCATAAATAATCTGACGACATACTAGTAAGTAGTGTTGTGGATTTAGTTCTCTCAGCAATTCAGAGAGCATATCAATGCGACGCTTGTGCATTCGACACTGACGGTTCATGTCAAGCTCAAAGAAAGCTAATAGTTTAAAAGCTCGACTATGATCTTGGATTATCTGAACAGCATCACTGGCATGTGATTCTAAATTGTAAAACTTCAGACCATTTTTTATCTTATCAACGACAAATAAGAAAATCTTTCTAGCTTCATCAAATGTTCTGATAAGCCTGTCAGTAATCCGCTCTTCATATGCAGTCAGTTCAAGCTGAAATTCTTGAAATACTTTATCAGAAGAAGACTCTGACATAATATCATCAGTCACTTGTTTATCAGCATTGTGGTCAGGTCTGCTTACAACAGACGATGGCCCTTCAGTATTTTCATTATCATTATCTTCAAGCTCACCCAGCATTTTATCTCTCGAAGCTTCCAAGAGCCCAAGTCCATACTTAATCCAGCACCTCTCAATGTCTGCCTCTCTTTGGCACTGGGCTTCCAAATCTTGCTCAGACAAATGATCTGCGCTTTTCTTGGAGCTTTGAAATATAAAAGAGCCACTAGCTAAGCAATGTCGAGCTTCTGTATATTTCTCAGCTGTTAAATAGTATTGAGACAGGGTTGCAGCATTTAATCCCCAGTCTACAGGATTGTAATCACCAGCCTGTAATTGCCTTTGTAGCGTTAGATGACAATATCTTGCAGATAAGCTATTTTTTTCTAGCTTTGCATACACCTGTGCCAAGTAATACAAGGTATGTGTGTGAATGTTTTCAAAAGACTGGCAACGTTGGTAGGCCTTTTCATTATCATCACCCTCAAAATCTTCTAAAAATTCAATATATGCCAGAGGCGCATCGCCTATTTCCTTTTTATAGTTAGAATACAAATTTTCTGCTTGCTGCAGAAACCCTAAAGACTTCTCTAAATCTCTTCCGTCACTCCATAGAATACCTAAGTAATTTAAAATGTTCATATGTAAACTGACAGCTTCTTTTAACCCATATTCTTCAATTCGTTTAAGACATGACATTAAACAGTCTTCGCCTTCAGCTAATTCTTCTGTATCCATATAATTGAGACCGATGGCCTGTTCCAAACATATTAACGATGTTAGTAATGTCTTGTTTGCAACTGAACTACAATTGAGTTTATCTTTGATTTTATTGCAGATATCCTTGTAAATTTCTCGTGCTTTGTATTTTGAGCGAAATGGCTCATCTTCGGGATCATTTTTCGACTCATCATCAGAGAGAAATTTAGCGTTTTTATAAAGTTCAATTACGTCGTCGCCAAGTAATCTTCCCAATACTGCCATTTTTGTTATGGCAATAAGGTTAAAGTACCGCAGCATATGTTTAGAATAAGAAATAAGAAAAAAGAAAGATCTTATTATATGATTATAATTGTATTTAACTACAATGAAAATCATCTTAATTAGATTCTAAATTAGGATTTTTAGTTCTTTGTCATTTCAAATATTAATTAGTAAAATATTTAGGCGTTGCAATATCTATCACTGCGTAACTGCCTTTTCAACTTTTTGTTTACTTCCGAATAGTTTGTTTAATATTTTGTTTATATATGTAGATCTATAGTCTAGAGAGAGAGTCTAGATTCGGCACTAGATTCTATGCTATAAACCATTACCATGGATAAATCGCTTTGGGATCTTGCAATTGAGCAGAATGAAATAAAGAAAGGTTAGCTTGAAATATTTCTAGGTATAATAAGACGGTAATAGAGACGATAGACTGCAGTGTAGAGCCTAGACTGGCTTGACTCTAGCTAGCTAGACTCAGACTGCCTAGGGCCTAGACTCCTAGAGCCTAGTTAGAGCACTACTCCCACTAGAGGTCTTAAGTGGAGGTCCACAAATAATCACTAATAGAGTAATAGTAAAGTAAATAGTATTACTCTATTAGTAATAGTGACACTGACTAATCATCTAATGATAATAGTAGTATTAATAACTATTAATATGAATTATTATATAATAAGGCTTGTCTTCGAGTCCAAAGGAAGATTAATGATTCAAATATTAATGAGGAATGCAGTATCTGAGTATGCAGTATTCATTGTAGTTATCACTCCATGTTTAAATATTGTCAAATAAAATGACATTCACATTGTTACTAATGTTGCATAAAAATAAAGTATTTAAAGTTATAGATAGATTTAATAACTAATAGTTATCTTCTCTTATTATTCTAATGAGGACCTTTGAAAATGTTTATATATATACTGTTTTTGTGAGAGATGTCTGCAACAAAATTGACTCTAAAAACTTTTTGAAGAAGGAATCTCAAAATGTCTCTGCTAACATGATTCTTCTTGTGTCAGGATGGTCGAATTTCTCCAGACTGTCATACTTTAAGTCAATGACTTTTGTGTGACAATAAAAAAGTGACAAGACATCTAACTTAATATGAACATTGAAGACCTAGTACGTGTGAAATATTTACCTCTAATTTCCCTTGTAAAACAGTATATTGTATTTTTACATCATCTGTCCTATATATCGCAAGGGCTGAAAGGGTTATGATAATAGGCAGTACTTCAGATCTCTTGCATTCTTTCTTTAATTTGACACATAAAAGCCCTTTATGTTTGACTACACTACCTAGATCATTTTTATGAAAAATTTGATGTTGATGATAAGATAGTTGACAATGGGTCTTTAGACGTTAAAATTCACCAAGGTCATCTTTTAGAATGTATTATCAGGATATAGAGGCTGAAAATTGTGACGCAGTGTCTGGTGATAGTGGCAGGCTCACTGGAAACAGAGAATTACAACAAAGATTGGTAAACTTACAAAAAATACTGTACTAGTGTTCTAATTCTATAAAGTTTCAACAATGTTAAGATATTTCCTTTTTTTTTTTTTCACTGTTTCATTTACTATTAGTACTACCTCTGTTCTTTTGTACTATTAACCAGTGGTGTAAATAGGGTGGGGGGATGGGGAGTCCAAATTAGAAAATCCCCCCGGGCCCCCACCCAAATGAGTGTCCAAAATCTGAAATTTGTTTTTAGATTAAATATTAAGTCACTATCGCATGTCATGATGTCAAATGTCAAAATGCAGTGGCCCCCTAAAGAGGTCAAGCCCAGTAGGACCCCAAATCCTTGGCTACGCCACTGCTATTAACAACTAGATCTGATTTTCTTTCATCCATTGCCCTGCTCCATCATTGCTGAAGATTGTTGAATTGATTTGATTGTTTTTCTAATCTCACAGAGAAAAACTTCTCCTCTGAAGAATCCACTGTGATTGTAATGGGAAGTAAAAGCTCTGTAAGTTTATATTTGAACATTTCGGTAAATAAAACATTTGTATGTCTACTTGACACTTAAAGTGCACTATTCATAAATTTCTATTTTATTTCAGGGGAAAACATCAATTATTTTACGTTTCCTTGACAGGTCAGTTTTGTTGGGTTTTTTTGTCCTTGGTGTTATTTTTATACTTGTAAAATGAAAAAAAAATTATTTTGAAAGTATGTGATAATAATGTTGCTCTCTTTTTTTTTATAGTCTTAGAGCATTGCTACATCTAATACTTTTTTTTTACATATTAAGATGTCTTCATATTAGATTATAACTTTTTTTTATGTCAACACTATTTTGATCATCAGAGATGAGCCGCCCAAACCCACAGTTGCACTGGAGTACACATTTGGAAGACGCTCTAAGGGACATAACATTGTGAGTGATTTTTTTTTTATATTAATTTAGCTCGACATTAAATTTGTCTAATCTAGGTCAGCTCTAACTGGCACATAATATTTACAGTAGTTGCATAGACGAATTTAAAGACAAGGAGAGATAAGATGCTCAAGGAGCACTTTTTGTTGTTATTTTTTGCTGTGTTACTATCAATATTTGTTATCATGTGGCCAACACAATGATCAACTACCTTGCTTCAACTAACATCAGTTGCTTGTTAGAGTTGGGTTAGAAAATTCAGAAGTTTAAAATCCAGGATCAAGTAGCATTGAACTCATGATCCCTGTGTTAAAAAACCAAGCACCTTACTGTGCCCCCTGTATTTAATTAGATTTAAAATAAATCTGGAGTTATTTCACTAATATATTTGTTCATTTTATGTTAAGGGTAAAGATGTAGGTCACATCTGGGAACTTGGAGGTGGAACCTGGCTGTCAAAACTATTAGACATCCCCATAATACCAGATGCTTTGCTGTAAGTCTGAACTGTAATAAAACATATGAGATACATTTCAGTATGGCTTCACAAGTCACAGATTACCACTTTTTGTTTTTAATGAATGATGCTGGACAATTTAGAAAAAGTAACTTGTTAGGCATTTCATTCCTTCATTATTCCAGCCGTTCTAGAAGTAATTTTAAGTTTCCTCAGTCTCAAACTGTATTTAGACATTTTAGTAAATATTTATTGCCCCCAAAATCAATTTTAATAAGACATTATCTTTGGGTCTGAACATTAAAGATAAGTGCAGTGTTTCAGATGACTATGCAGAACTAGTAGTGTCCTGCATATTTTGCCTCACTGGTGCAGACAAAACCATTATCTGCTAGAGGTCTGTTTATTTATTTTCTTTCCATCCTCTGTGCTTCTGTTTTTTTTTGGTTATCAAATACATGACCCTCTAGCTTTGTGAGAGTTTTCCAGCTGGGCTTTTCAGAATCCATTAGTTGCCAGCAGTTTTTATCAATTCCAGTATAATAATAACAATGAAATACTTCACAAGAAATTATATTATGGTTAAAGTTCTACAGTATTTTTTAAGTAGTGTTTCAAGAAACCAACACATAATTATGTTTTTCTAATGTTTTTGTTAGTTTATAGTGTGTTTTTTGTTTCTCATTTTTTTCCTATAATAATTTTGTAGACTTATTGGTTGTATCTGACAGACAAACAACATTGATCCTTGTCCTTGACTTAGCCACACCTACAGAGCTGTGGAACACAATGGAAACTTTACTCCAAGTTGCAAGGTCAAGGCTAAATGAGGCTATCAAGGAAGCCAAAGCTACTGATCCTCAAATAGAGAATAAATTACGTAAACAAACATGGGAGAGAATTGGTGAAGAGCACCCAGTAAGTCATGTTAATTATTTCTTGAATTTTAATTTGAATAAAATGAAGTTGAGACACTTGAATGACATTCTACTGAATCAAGTCATTTGACTTAGACTTGGGTCCTCCCGCGCCGTTCGGCGCATTGGGCGGCAAGCTGTCTCCATAAAGATCTGTCACTGGCAATGTCTGAAGCCTCCTCCCACCTGGTGTCCACTGTTCTGAGGTCCTCCATGAAGGTGTGTCGCCAAGTAATATGAGGACATCCCTGTTGGCGCTTTCCTTGTTTTGGCTTCCATGTTATCGCAACTCTTGGTGTGCGTAATTCATTTTGACGTAGAACGTGTCCCGCAAACCTCATGCGACGCTCAGTCACAACCTCACCAAGTGTTTGACTCCCAGTTCGGCATAGGATTTCCTTGTTTGAGACCAGATCTGTGTAACTGACTCCCAGAATCTGTCTCAGCCATCTCTGTTGAGCCACATTTAGTCTTTTCTCAATTTTGACAGATGACTTCCACGTCTCACATGCAAATGTAGCAGTTGGAATGACGATTGTGTTGAGAACCTGTATTTTTGTCTCGAGTGCAATGACTTGGCTAGTCCAAATAGGCTGCACCCTTTGGAAAATGCTCCCTGCCTTTCCTATTCGGCACTCTACATCATGGTAGGCATCTCCATCATTTTTTATGATGCTGCCAAGGTACGTGAACTTGTCCAGCTCTTCAAGCTTTGACTTGCCAAGTCTGACGGGGACACCCTTTGCCTTATATCCCACTCGCATAATTTTAGTCTTATCCAAGTTTATGCGGAGGCCAATTTTGGGTGCCTCTCTGTCTAGGCTCTCTGTCATTTCTTGAATGCATTTATTTGTAGCCCCGAGTAGTGCAACATCATCAGCAAAGTCCAAGTCCGTCAATCGGAGCTGTTCATGCCATGGAATACCAAAGGCAGTCTGGTTCATTGCTCTCCTCATTATGTAGTCGATGGCTAGGAGGAAAAGGAAGGGAGATAAGATGCACCCCTGTCTCACACCTGTCTTGATTGTAAAAAACTCTGTTGTTCCCTCTTCTTCTGGACGAATTTTTCTGGGATACTGTATTCTCTAACTATTTTCCATAGTGATTCTCGGTGGACACTATCAAACGCTTTTTTGAAGTCCACGAAACTGATCGTTAGCCGTTGTTGGTACTCAAGACTTTGTTCTATGATATTTCGGAGAACGAAAATCTGCTCTGTACATGATCTGCCTCTTCGGAAACCTGCTTGTTCTTCTCTGAGTCTTTCATCTACAGACTGTTGAAGCCGTCTCAACAGAACAGTGCTGAAAACTTTGCCTGGGACAGAGAGGAGAATAATGCCCCTCCAGTTGTTGCAGTCTGCCAAGTTGCCCTTTTTTGGAAGCTTTACAATCACTCCCTTTTGCCAGTCCTCTGGGGCTTTTCAAGTTTGCCAACAGAGATTTAAGAGATCAGTCATTCTATTAACAATGCACTGTCCCCCATATTTTAGCATTTCTGCTGATATCATTTCTAGCCCTAGTGCTTTGTTATTCTTTAACACTGCAATGGCCACGGTAACCTCCTCAGCAGTTATTGGGTCTGTATTGACCTTGAGATCATTGTCTGGAGAGGGGTCCTTGAATATGTAAGTTAGGTCTGGCGACAGTTGGTTAAGGGTCTCTTTAAAGTGCTCTACCCATCTTGCATCCTGTTCTTCTTTCGTGTAACAAAGTTTTGCCTTGCTTGTCTTATATCGGTGCCCCATGTCCACTCTTTGCTCCAGTGAGATCTCGGACAATTAGATGGAGGGTTTTTGTGTCATTTCTGCTTGCAGCTGCTTGTGCTTCTTGTCCCTTCTGTTCAATCCAGTCCTGTTTATCTCGCCGACAACTTCTCCTTACTTTCAGATCTGCTTCCCTATAGGCTTCTTCCGCTAGGCTGCGATCCTGTGTTTCATTTTTCTGATCTCGTCTACGTTTGGCCTCTTTCCTTTCATCTATCAATTTCCATGTTCTGTCTTGTATCCACCGTTCCATGTATGAACCTCGCCTCCTTCCAATAACTTCTTCTGATACCCGATACGTGGCAAGCCTTTCAACGCAAGGAAACCGACTCTTATAAGCACGTGGAATGTAAGAACCCTGAATCAATGCAGTAAACTGGCCCAACTTTTAAGAGAGTTTGACTCTTACCGGCTGGACATCCTTGGGATCTGCGAGATGCGGTGGACATCAAGTGGACAAATAATCAATAATGGCAAGACAATAATATATTCAGGACATGATAAGGAGCACATTGGTGGTGTAGGAATCATCATGTCTAAAATAGCAGCTTCAGCGCTAATTGCTTGGAAGCCGGTCAGTGACCGCATCATTACAGCTCGACTCCAAACAAAGCAAATCAAAGTCACTACCATCCAAGCATATGCCCCTACAGAGGATGCAGAAGATACCATCAAAGATAATTTCTATAACCAACTACAAACCACTCTTGATGAAACACGACTACTCACGACCTAATTCTAATGATGGGAGACTTTAACGCCAAAATCAATCCCAACCGAACTGGCTTTGAATATGTAATGGAACCATATGGCTCTGCAGAAAACATCAGTGATAATGGCGAGCGCTTGATTTCTCTCTGTGCATCCAACAGCCTTTCAATTGGAAACACCTATTTTAAGCACAAACAAATACACACAAAAACATGGCGATCACCAAATGGAGAAACCTTCAACAAGATAGATTACATTTGCATCTCCAAACGATGGAGGTCATCTCTGTTAGACGTGCGGACCTGCAGAGGATATCGGCTCAGACCACTACCTTGTCGGTGGCAAATGTAAGCTCCGATTGAAACGCCAACCAAAATGAGCCACACGACCCCGCCAATTTAATGTAGAGAAGCTTAAAGACGGCAATACTGCAGTACAGTTCCAATTGAAACTAACGATCGCTTTGAGGCTCTTGCAGATATATTGACCCTTGAAGAAGAGTGGGCCAACTTCAAAGATACCACTATTGGGTGTTCGGAAGATCAAGTCATTTAACTTTCAGAAATTTGGTGTGTGTGTTAAATAACAGATTGAATTTTAAAATGAATAAAGTGAAAAGGAACTATTATAAGTAGCTATATAGTCCTTTAGTCTAGTGTTCATGTTAGTGTAAGTAGCTATATAGTCCTTTAGTCCAGTGTTGGTTCGTGTTTGTGTTAGGATGAAGAAAAAACTTACAAAGAAAATTCTGTGCAACTAAAAAAATTTCAGTGCAGCATCATACTGATATAAAAAAACAACAAGTGTCCTGTCTGTAGTTTGAAAACATGATAGACTTCTGAGAGAATGGACTCTAATAGTCATTGTCAATACATTATTTTCTCTTGACTTTCTGAAAGCCTTTTTGAAGTCAATGGATTGCTGTTGACTTTCTATTCCAATAGTGCTCCTTGTTTTCCACATTGTCATGTTTTTCACATTATCTTTTTTTTCTTTTTGACTTTCAGGATAAAAACTTGATGAATCCTTTCTTGATACCTCTAGCCATTGTGGGTAGCAAATATGACATTTTTCAGGTAGCATACTTTTTTTTTTAAATGGCATGCTTAATTTTTTGTAACCAAAAAAAAAAAAAAAGGAAATTTAAAAGCAGTTAAATAATTGTTTTCATTCTCTAGTAATTCTCTGTTAAAATATTATCCTGAACAGGACTTTGACTCAGACAAAAGAAAAACTATTTGTAAAACATTAAGATTTTTGGCACATATTCATGGGGCATCATTACAGGTAAAGATTTTTTTTTTTTGTATTCTTCTTCTTGTATTAGTTCTTGTACCAGAATATTATTTAGTGTTTCATTCATTTATTCTTGAGATATAAACTCCTATTTCTGACTACTCTTCTGTTTTAGTTTTTTAGCACCAAACAAGAACAACTTGTGTCCAGAATGAAGGGGGTCTTAAGTTTTTATTTATTTGATACTACTGTCAGGTAGGAACATATATTCTGATCAATAAATTAGACAATCCATCATTAATGTAAATTGAGGAAAACTTAATTAAGTTAATTAACATTGAGAAAGGGTGGTCCATTGGTTAAGTATTCAACTGTAGATCTAAAATTCTCTGTTTCAAATTCAATGGACATTTTACTTCATTGAGATTCCTTAATTTGTCAAGCTCTGTGTGGGTTCTTGCATCAGCGGGAGTACTTAAAGTGATTGATTTGATAGCCACAGAAATAAATTACCCCAACATCATTTTTGTTAATAATTGGCTTCTTTTCTTTCTTCTAGTAAAACTATTCAAGTTGATCATAACAAACCAATATTTGTTTCTGCTGGTCAAGACGCCTTGCAGCAAATTGGTAACTTTATAGCTTGCTTCATTTATTCTCATTACATGGTTCATTTTTTTACTAAATAATTAGGTAGGTAGATGGGTAGAAAATGTCTTGATCAGTAATTATACTAATTGGAAATACTGATAAACTTATTGTTACATTTCAGTCATCTATATACCATAGTTAAGATAAATTGATATTATTTTATCTTATTTATTGAGTCTATGACAATGCAACAGTTAGCACTATTAATGCAATGTATTTAGATTATAGAAGTGTCTGAGCTTATCTATGTGTCCCCATATTTTATTCTTCTCTCAATATTGTATTGCTGTTATATGTTACATTTCATGTTTATTCATCATTTAAATATTGAATATATTAATTTACCTTAAAAAGTAAAAATATATATATCCAAACTCTTCTAGGAACTCCTCCACTGAATGATGGTGATGTGGGAAAAGTTCAAGCCAGGTAAAAATTAGTTCTTTAAATATTTTTGTTTATGGATACAGGAAAATTGAACATATTCTAACTTTTCGTTTTCTTCACACATACTGACACATGAATGGACACAAAAAACTCAACAAAATTACGCCAGGGATTTAATCAGTTTCAATTTCACTCTCTAAATTGTCAACAAATGTCAAGATATTTCCACTCTAAGAGCTGTTTGTTTCTTTGCCCTATTGACCTGCTTCTAAATGTATTGTTATTTTGTTCCCTTCCTACAGAAATCCAACGGAGTTATGGAAGATGGCCTACATAAGTCATTTCCCACAAACTGTGAGTTGTCTCTTTGTTATGTTTGTAAGAGTCATTAATAAATGTCATTTTCATTGAAGAAGTAAACATTAATTAACTGTAAGAGCAAAAAAAAAAAAAATGTTGAAGTCTCAGTATGAAATATTGATGTAAATGTCTTGTGTGATGTCAGCTTCAAGGAGTGTGTAACTAAAATGAAATCTCAGTTTAAAAATCATGAGCTCATTCTGTTCTCTTCTATATTTATAAATACCAAGATATCTGTCTCCACAATTTCAGTATGTCAACAATCCCAGTACAGTAGATGACCCAGCTAAAGATCCACAGTTTGCTGAGCCAGCTATTGACACACTCAGAGCTCAGAAACAGGAAGTAAGATAAGATTTTTTTTTGCTATATATATTGGCAAGGCATGAGAGAAATGGCAGATGAGTGCGATGGGTACATGTTGAAATCTTGAAAGAATTGGTTTTCAAACATCTTAGAGTGATATAGTAAATATAGTGTTTTTTTCTTTTTTTTTTAGTGACTCATAGACATGTAAAATAAAACTGTTCCTTGCTGTATTTTTATGTGATTCTTATCCCCTGCATTTCTATTTGGATAGGAACTTGAAAGATACAGGAAATTAGCAGAGCGGAGATCAAAAGGAACTTATGACAATGACTATGTAGCAGCTTAAATGTTACAAGGATGAAAACTTGAATAGGTCTTCATTTCAGGTTAAAATGTGTCTGGATATTTTTCCACAAGTTTGTACCTTGATTGTGAGCCCAAAGTGAAATGTATTGAAAAGACTACTAAATGAATATTTCTAGATGATGTTTTATATTTTGCTCTATCTGTGATATGAAGTCCATTCTTATTTATTTGAAATGAAGCACATATTTTTGCTACTTAAGTTAAACTTTTGTCTCTTTGTTACTCTGTGTTATTATTGTTTTCTATGTTTACATTTACTCATATGATGTATCCAGTTGAATGAAATTGTCTCTTTTGCTTAAGATGTACTGAGAATTTGAATATATTTTCAAGTTGCTTCAAAACTAATTGTTACCCAATGTGATAGAACATAATCAGAATGAAAATGAAAAAAAAAATGTGAGGGTTTTTTTTGTTCCCATAATTACTTCTGCTATAAAATCTTAATGACTAATTTGCGCAATATTTTTATTGAGATTATAATTTTTTAAAATTTCACTAATTTAACAAAATATGTGTCCCCCCGGAGAATTAAACCGCTTGGCTACCTATCAAGGCGGCTCGAGCAAAGTTGTGTTTATTGCATGCCTGAAGGCAGCACATAAAACTCTCTTCCTGATACCTCTTGCCCCTACTGATCCTGAAAAGAGATTGGACTATAGCGCTATGAGTATGCTATTAGCATGAAAGTTGTGCTGTGTAAAAGCTATTTAAAAAAATAGATAAAAAAATAAAAGTTTCCTAGTGGAGACTTGAGTTACCTTGGACCCATTAGTTTTCACTGTCTTATATATATGTCAAATGTATAAGTAAATAAAACAAATTTTGTCACATCATTTTTTTTTTTAAACTTCTGCCTGTTTATCAAAAAACAATAACCATACCTAACCATGAGTATATTTTTAAGGAATTTAAAGTTACCAGGTACCCATGACAATAATCACAATAATGTTTAAAGAACTTGAATAGCTCAGTGGCAAACACATCTGCCTTCCATCATGGAGACTTACCGGTATATTTGGGCTCAAGCAAATTTTTTAAAAAATGCTTTTGAATAGGCACAGCACAGAAACCTTCTCCCAGATACCCTCCTCCACACCAACTGGCCACAAAAGTGATTAGACCATAGCATGCTTTAAGTATGAAAGTTGTGCTAAACAAAAATATTTTTTTTTTATAATAATATTTCAAATTTTGGGGATGCAGCGGCTGAGCGTTAAAGCACTTTGGTTCCAAACTGGGTGTCCCGGATTCAAATACAGGTGAAGACTGGGATCTTTGGGCACTTTGTCCATCCAGCTCTAATGGGTACCTGACATTACTTGGGGAAAAGTAAAGGCAGTTGGTCTTTGTGCTGGCCATATGACACCCTCGTGGACCACAGAAACAGATGACCTTAACATCATCTGCCCTATAAATCGCAAGGTCTGAAAGGACAACTTTATGTTATTCTAAAAATAATTCAAAATAATTGATGCAATTCCACTTACTATAAGCAAAATTCAGAGAAAAAAAGTATTTTTTATATTTTTACTTATTATTAATATGCCAGTGCATGTGTCTTAGATTTTATGCTGAAAATACTATTAAAACTAAAACTAATACTAAAACTTAAGGTCTGATTTTATTCAATTTATGTCACGAAAACAATACAAAAAAAAAATTATAGCCAGGTCTTCTATGAGTTTTATTGTTGGTTTAAATGTCATTTTGTTATTGTTTTGTTTGTAAAAAAAAAACAACCTTGGTTTATAAATTCAAACAATAAGCTACATAGTAAGTTTTAAGCCACAAATTGCATTGTGGGATGGAATCGCTGCTGCCCCAGCTGCTGATATCCCAAAAGAATCAGCCATGGCAACAATGGCTATACTATATTCTTTGTTCTCTGGAGCGATGTCATTGGTGATTCTAAAGAAAGTGTTCACATAGGCGGCACCACCAAGAAGCCCTTCCCACAGCACAATAACAAACACAATCCATATGTTGGGAATAAATCTGTAAAATACTTGACACAGTAACAAAATCATGTTGGCAAACTGTAACACAGGTAGAATCCAAAGTTTCTTTATGTGAAGCAGGTTAACAGATGATCTTGAGATGAACACACCAATTTGGTAGTCCACTTGGTACCATCTGTACTGTTCACTTTTAGACAGCCATTGTCCATTAAAGTACAGAAACTCATGCAAGCCTTGGTTGATGAAATATTCTCCAAAGTATACTAAAATCAAAGGAACCATATATTTCAACAGGTTGGGAATAAGTTTAAACTTGTCTTTCAGAATTAGTTTTTTCTTTAAGGTTACATCTTTTTTCTCTTTTACGTCTATTTTGTCATTAACTTTGCTGCTTATCATCTCGATATCATTGTCTTCTTTCAACTCTGGCCGTGTTAAGATAATGAAATAAGCCACTATCATAAGAACAGGAATTGTAACCATTATCAGCAAAGAATTTCTGGGTGAGAGTCCAGCACTCGTAAAGCCAGCATACACCAGAGAGCCAAATATTCCTGCTCCACCTGTTCCAGAAGACCACATAGAAACAACATTCCTGTTGTAAAAAGTGGTGAGGCTCAGAAAGGCCAACTCACCTAGTCCTGCACTGATGCTGGCAAACACAACACCTAAAATACTCAACCACATCTCATGGGCTAGAGCAACCATCAAGAAACTCCCTAGTGCAAAGGCTGACACTAACGTTATCTTCACATTGTAAGGAATTCTTTCCAGGAAGAAAGGAAAGGTGAGCTTCACTGCCAGTGTAGGCAAGATGTCTGCCAGTAAAATGGCACCTGTGCTAACCTTATTACACTCCAGGTAAGTGATATTAGAATCATCAGAATGTACATCTAAAGGTGAAGTTAAATTCTTGCTACTTGAAAAGTTGTTTGCTTGCTCCGTTAGATTGCTGGATGAAGTTTCTTCTTCTTTAAGAATATCATGAGCAGCACTAAGCATGACTACATATGCAAAATTATTGCACAAACCAAACAACCAAAAGGCTACCAGGTTCCTGTAGTGAGCTAACTTTTCTTTACTTGTTGAAGCAGCAACAGTTCCTTTAGAATCCAAACTCAGTTCTCCATGTTTAAAAACCATTCTTTAACTAATGAGTTATAATAATGAGCTTACAATTGATGACTAGACTGCATTGTGCGTACAGTCTGTTGAATTTTGTCAAATAAAACTGATCTACTAAACAGAATAAAAGAGCCTGATCTACTAAACAGAAAAAAAGAGCCCAAAGTTCAAGAATCCACAAAGAACTGATAGCCACATTCTATAAGTGAAATAAGAGATGGCTTTAAGCTGATAACAAAAAAGTGATCAATATAAATAATACTTATGAAACTAGTGTGACATTCAATCCACTTGTAGACACTTAATGTGATCTTTAATAAACTAAGTTTATATCTGACAAGTCCCAACAGACCTTTTCAATTTATGAACTCATTTGTTTAACGCTATCATATGAGAGTTGATCTTATCAGTCATAGTTTGTTTATGTTTAAACTTGACAAATTCACAATAATGTTGTCATAAAACACCACAATTAAACTTTTCAACATTAAATTAATTTTAACCATTTCCATACAGATTATAAGAAGCATTGTCACACACATACACAAATCAAAAGAAACATGCATGACTAGATGTATTTAAATTAAAGGACATGTTTCTCTAATGTGTCGGAATGAAGAAGCATTGAAAAGTGCTACCAACTATTTTTATTACATCTGTTAGATGTCTGTTTAAAGTAATGTATTATTTTAGTACATGTATTTTCCTTTGGATATTCTAGCATCATTTACATCTTCAATTGACCTCTTAAGAGTTTAATAAGCACATGAACTCACAGAAGCACTTGCACAAAGTTCTGCAAGACAGCAAGAGATGGCGGTGTAGGAAGTTGTAAAACAGTAGTACCCAAGCACTGATTTGACACACACCCCCAGCCCTTTTCCCTCATGCAAACGAAGTTAAACCACACACAAAAAAATAGTTTAAAATGCATTGGATTATGTTTTGATAAATCAAGAAACAATCAAAATATAAAAATACTTTTTTTTTAAACAAGGGAAATAACTTCACACTTACAACTATATCTCACCATAATGTAGAAACTATTTCCCTTTTTCAATTCCAAGCAAAATAATTACTTATCCATAATTAATTGACTAATTGGTTAATTTTTAATTGATTCATGAACTATGCATGCCAAGAGTTGTGATGACATGGAGGCCAATATAAGGAAAGCGCAAACAGGGACGTCCTCGTATAACTTGGTGCCACACCTTCATGGAGGACCTCAGGACAAAGGACACCAGGTGGGAGGAGAACTCAGACATTGCTAGTGAAAGATCTTTGTGGAGACAGCTTGCCACCTAAAGTGCCGAACGGCACGGAAGGACCGAAGTAAGTAAGTCATGTTTTGTTAGGTACAATAAATAATTGTTTAAAGTTTCAACCTGATCCAAGAATGGGTGTGAGAAAAAAAATGTGTACAATTATCTAAGGGGACAAAATCCCACATATTTAGCCATATTTGTGAATACTGAAGCATTAATTTCCCTTGTTGGTATCAAATAAAATAATTAATTACCATTAATTGATAATTGTTTTTATTGATTCATGAATTGTCTTTGCCAATAAATAATTGTGTAAAGTTTCAACTTGATCCAATGATGGGTGTGGTAGAAATAATGTGTTCAAACTTTTTACCAGACAGACAAACAGACAGAGTGAGTTGATAAAGGCTTTGTAAAAATATTTGTAACCTGTATTTATTACATTTTTTAAAAATGTATTCCTTTTTTTTTTTAAATCTTTAAAATCACCTTTTTTAAAAGATGATACTTCTATTATACTGGTACTACCTACATTTGATCAAATATTTTTAATCTACAACAAACAGTTTTTATATCAGAATATAACAACACTTTAACTACAGGATAAAAATAAAGCTAATTGCAAACACAAGTACAGTCAGAAGAAAAGAAAAATGAAGATTTGAAAAATATATTCATCAATGTTTATTAACGCTTACAAGCAGGGCCAGATTTACTTTAGGCAACACAAGCTATAACTCAGAGCCCCTAAGAAATATATATTATCAACAACTTTGTCTAGTAAAATTGTAATGAAACAAAAACTTTGGGACCACCTCCATACTTTCATGTTATTAAAATAAAAGACAAAAATTAAAATATGCAACATACATGAGACTTCAATAAAGATGGTTATTAGATGATCTAAAAGTAGGTGGAGAGTATGTAAAGTAGGGTAACATATCATCCATATTCTTTTTATTATAACTATTGGCCATACTTGATCTTAAAAGATTTTTTTAGGATCACTCAAGGACAATGTTAATAGTTATAAAAAAAAAAAAGGTGTCATTGATTTGAAAAAAAAAGCATAAAGATGCATTTCAAGAAATCAAAATATCCAAAGAGACTTATCCTCAAATGTTTGTCAAAGAGTATCAGGCAGACTTCTAGGTTGTGTACATTTTTATGAAAAACAAAAAACTCCAGTATTTACAAATTTGAAGGGCTTTTGTATTATTGTTTGCAATAAAAGTTAATTATGAACATAAAAAAAAATAAGTTAGTAAATATAATCATAGTTATAATTTGAAAGAAATGCTATTATTTACTGTCCATCTACTTTTGGAACACCCTGTGTATTATAAATAATGTTTCTGTGACCAAAAAAAACCCAGCTCTGGAAGGTCATCAAAAGGAGTTTTTCTTTTACTTCTCTAATATTTCTTATCTTATCTTATATGATACAGACGTTACTTTAAAAAAGAAGATGATTGCGTCCTATGGGTCATGCATTTAGTCATGCATATTTTAAATTAAATGCAGCGAAATCAAATACATCAAATACTTTATCCATTTCTGTTTTCTTTTTAGTCAATTTAAACTGCTCAAAATACTCATAGTCATGGTCTCACTGTAAGTAAAATATTTTTTTTTTAAATTAGGGGATGTACAATTGCTGATAATAACACTTTCAAAGACATTTTAACATCTTAAAATATTTCCAAGAGATTTAATGGTTCTAGCTGTTTAGGTAAATGTTTAGATACAATGAACAAAATCAGATTGATGACATTTCAAATTACAATTCTGCCATCTACATCTAGATGTCAGTATACAAATCTGTTTAATACACATATTACCATTATGAATGTCAAAGTTGATAATGAATATAATTTTAGTAACATGAAAAACAAGGCAGAGCGTCTGGGCAAAACTCCACATCTTATGCTTTATCTAATGGAAAGGTTTTTATAAGAAAAAGTTTACAAATAGAACTAAGTAGATTAAAAGAGAAAAAGCAAGCCTTTTGTTTTAAGTCCACAGTGTGATAGGTCTAGTTCATAGAAACATTAATGGGAGCCATTTTTGCTTTCTCTGTCAGACTAACAAACATTTCTTATCAAGGGCCCAGAAAAACACCTTGACTAGATAATGACCCATTGAAAGAGGAACATCACTGCTAAAATATGTAGACACACAATTTTGTGTTCCAGTTCTTTTGCAAACTCAAGATTCTAATTTCTTTCATTCCTCTCCTACAATTAGGTTAAGGAATGGAAAGATCATTCAAGAAATTTGATGAATTAACAGACATTAGAAGAAAAACAAATTCTAAATGTTCATGATGTTGTACTTCTATTTGTGTAGCTGAGAGGCGTTAACCACTTGGCTACCCATCTAGGGTAACCCTAACCCTAACCCTAAACCGGACTGAACTGAGTTGTGTTTGCTGAGCGCCTAAAGGTAGTGCAGAAACCTTTTCCTAGATACGAATCCCTCCCGACAGGTCCACAAAAGACATTGTCCTATAGCACACAGAGCATACTGTAAGCATTAAAGATGTGCTACACTAATTTAAAAAATAATAATAATAGATAAAGCAAACAACTTTTGAGTATAAAGAATACTTAGTCTAGTATTTTATACATAGATGCTAACAGCTGACATTATCCTTCAAACAGGTTTCCAATTTTAATGCTTCATTAAAATACAAATGATGACAAAAAATAGTACAGAAGGTAAACACTGATATTGTTTAAAAATAAAGCAGATCAACTTTTTCTTTTTAATCAAAAAGAAGTTTACAAGCAAATACAACACCCTTGAACAGCAGTTAAGCAAGCATTTTATGAACACTAACTTGCACTTTTATGAGCATGTGATCATCATATTATTATTAAATATTGTAGTCAGCCTTAAAAAAAAAAAAATATCTCCCTAAACACATCTGATAAATAAAGAAAATTTATATATATTTAATAATATTATACTTTTTTTTCCTTACAAATCAGTCATAATAGTATAATAATGATCATCTTGTAAAAAATTGACAATAAATTTTTTTGTTTTCTTTAAATCATCTACATTGTTATTTGTAAATTGCAAATGGCATTATGTGAAGGAATAGCGACTGCCCCTGCCACAGCAATACCTATTGAGTCTCCTAAAGCAGTGACTCCAATACAATATTCTTTCTTTTCTGCTGGTATTTCATTGGTGATTCTAAAGAAAGTGTTCACATAGGCGGCACCACCAAGAAGCCCTTCCCACAGCACAATAACAAACACAATCCATATGTTGGGAATAAATCTGTAAAATACTTGACACAGTAACAAAATCAAGTTAGCAAACTGTAACACGGGTAGAATCCAAAGTTTCTTGATGTGAATCAGATTAACAGATGACCTTGAGATGAACACACCGATTTGGTAGTCCACTTGGTACCATCTGTACTGTTCACTTTTAGACAGCCATTGTCCATTAAAGTACAGTAACTCATGGAGGCCCTGATTGATGAAATATTCTCCAAAGTAAACAAGTGTTAATGGAATCATGTATTTAAATAAAGCTGGAATGAGCAGAAGTTTTTGCTTGATAGTGAGTGAATATGTTTTACGATCATCTTCCTCTAGCAATAAAGAAGAGTCATCAACTATTTTTGTCTTCCTCTGCGCCTTAGTGAGTACAAAAAAATAAGATATCATCATAAGAACTGGAACAACTATCATTATAAGCAAGGAGGTCCTTGGTGAAAGTCCAGCACTAGTAAAGCCAGCATACACTAAAGCGCCAAATACTCCGGCACCCCCAGTCCCTGATGACCACATAGAAACAACATTTCTATTATAGAATGTAGTCAAGCCTAAGAATGTGATTTCCCCGAGGCCAGCTCCAATACTAGCACATACAACGCCAATTATACTTAGCCAAATTTCATGAGCAAGTGCAACAATTAGAAAACTACTCAGAGCAAATCCAGAAATAACCGTTATTTTAACACTGTAGGGTATTTTTTCTAAGAATAATGGAAATGTAAGCTTCACTATCAGTGTTGGTAATATATCAGCCAATAAAATAGCTCCAGTGCTAACTTTGTTACATTCCAAATAGGTTTTATTTGAAGCAACGGGAGCCTCTGTCGTGGTTTGAGAACTTATATTAGTGGTAGGATTCTCTTCCTCTTTCAAAATATCATGGGCAGCACTCAACATTACTACATATGCAAAGTTGTTACACAGACCAAAAATCCAAAATGCTGACAAATTCCTCCAATAAGCTCTTTTATATTTTTTACCTAAAATGGCTTCCATGTTGTCCTGTGAATCTGATTCTTCAGGCTCAGAGGGTACATTGCTTGTGTCCATATTGTGTATCATATGTTACATAAACATTAAGAATGAAAGTCAGATAAAATATTAGATCTATATTTACACAGAACCTGAAAGAGTGAAACATTAAGACCAAGTCCTAAGAGTCAGTTGATTGTGATTGAGTTGATGGCAAAGATCAGATGAGACTCAGTCGTCTCATTCTCATTCGTCTCAGATTGATAGTATCAGTGACTGAGTCTGAGTATTAGTGACTAAGTGAGAGATTCAGCTACATCTAGAATAAGTCTAAATCTAGATGTATGTAGATAGGGATCTAGAATCTATAGATATAGATCTAGTCTAACCATAGTTCCACAACTGGTAAACAAAATAATCGGCCATTTTCAATAACAAAGTCATGTGAAAACAGGAAGAAAAAAAAAGCTAAGCTCAGTACCATCATCAAATGTTCATTTCTAAAAATAGATTACCTCATTAAAAAAAAATAATATTAATAAGGCTTGTCTTCGAGTCCGAAGATTAATGAGGAATGCAGTAGACTTATGTCCCGAGGCTAAGTTGCTACAACTGTGAACTACATATTTTGCCACATCCAGAGCAAGCATAACCAGCGGATTTTCTTTTCTTCTTATTTTATCTTATATGATACAGAGGTTACTTCAAAAAAGAAGATGATTACGTCCTACGCGTCATGCATATTACCCAATGACCTAAACTCCGCCAAGTCACTGGTTTTCCTTTTGGTCTCAAGTGTGTATCCCGGGGCCTTTGTGAATGACCTACATGGAGCTGTCTCAACAAGGTGCTACCTCATAAACAGCAATATAGGCATAAAGTAAAGAAACCTAGAGCTTGGACTACTTGGAGTCTCAATTCCACAGAGGGACTCCCCGAAAAACTTAGAGAACCACTGATTTATAAGATCATTTTTTAATCAATGAAAAAACTTTGATTAACGACATCACTAAAATTTCTATCTTAGGAATCTAGGAAAATTTAAAATTGACAAAACAATCATTTAACTTTTTTATACAGCTACCACAATCATGTCAGTAGTCTTCGCCATCGTCTGTGTCAGGGTGGGATGTCAGCTCGTTGACTTCGGGGTCAAAAGTTGAACGATAACGATCCGTTAACTTGTGTAGTTCACAACAAAATCGTAAGTTTATAAATTTAATAAGCAAATGAAATGTTATCATATAATGATGAAGGAATAATAGATCTAGTAGCATTTACAAGACAAATATAATTTAAACGTATTACTCAAATAACATAGCACACCTTAATTCTCAATGTCACCACTAATCAGGGCCCGGAAAGCCCACAACCTAAGCCATGGAGGCAACAACCAGACCATACAATGATTATCAGGCTTGGCTTCAACAGAGTCCCAAGACTGCGTCTCCAATATTGGGGAAGAAAACACCAAAGAACGCAACTCAGCAAAGTCAGCACAACCCCAACAAAGGCAAAAACGTAATGACAACAAGGCGCACCGTTAGGAACAGAAACTCACGAAACCTTATGGTGCTCAGAAGAAATTACCAAGCAAGATGCGCACGACAGTCTGCTGGTATGGTAGTCTACGTGTTGTATTATTATAATATACTTCAAAGACATAAAGGCATCGACTAAAACAGAAGCGGCCGTAGGGGTTGGCGAGTAAGGCAACTAAATCGCCTCTGACTATAGACTAATTTTTTTAAAACATTAAACACAGCTACGACCATTTCTTGAAGAACTATAGATGTAGATCTATTTCATGAATGATGTTTTTCCAAAACATGTAAAATACTTAGAAGTCTATTTAATCATTTGCATCCATTAGGCCTATACATGCAATTACACCATGCAGGCTCAGTTTCATCGTCTGAACGGAGCAGTGGTCGGCTCTCTCCATAAAGGCTAGAACAGAAAGATTTTAAAACTCCTCTCTATTCCACTTTCAGTCAGACTATTTTAAGGTAATATATTCCAGCATGTAGACTCTGTACCAAGCGTTTTCCTCCATTCCGAGATTCATAAATTCATTCTCCTAGCGTCTACAGCGCACAACTATAATTGTTCTCTTTGTTTATCATGAAAGATGCCTCTCCAAAACGCTCACGATTCTTAAAGATAATAAAACCTGCGCCCATTAAACCACTGTTACATAAGGTCTGAACGAAGTGGTCGTCTCCTTTCCATTAGACACAAAAATAAAGGCACATTCCTCGTCCCATATGCTAGGACAAATTTGTACAAATACTCCTTCTTCCCTATTGCTATTAGAGCATGGAATGGGTTGCCTGAGCTAGCCAGAAAAACCAGTGACTTGGCAGAATTTAAGTCATTGGTTAATATGCATGACTAAATGCATGACGCGTAGGACGTAATCATCTTCTTTTTTGAAGTAACGTCTGTATTATATAAGATAAGATAAGATAAGGGCTAAAACAGAAAGATTTAAAAACTCATTTATCCCTCTTTCGGTCAGAGTGTTACAAGATCATCTGTCGTCATCGAGAAGTACATATAAGTCTAATTAATAAAGCGCTGGTTATGTGTTTGAATGTTATTCGTACCTATTTGCATCTATATTGTTATTGTACAGTAGTTACGCTGTGGTTGTCATTTGTAGTCCAACTGAATTTCCATTTGATTGGATCAATAAATATTATCTTATCTTATCTTGTTTAAAGAGTGCATGCCTTAAAAAATTTACGCTAAGAAGACCAATACTGACAGAAACATTCCATACACTAAAATACGGTGCGTTCATGATGAGTTAAATCGTTGCATGTGATAATATTCGCATGATAAGCGTCCGTCTTGTTTCAGACCTGTTTTAAAGTAGCCTACATGGAATTTATCTTTTGCTCAAAAAAAAAAACAAAAAAAAACGCGCGAAACAAATAATTCTTCAGATTGTAGGCTACTTTCTGGATAATAGGATTTCAATTACTCAATTAAGAGTCTATTTTTCTCTTTCCATTCCATTCCGTTCTGTTGCTTTAATCAAATATGTAACATTTACATTATTACGCCAAACACGAACAGATTTTATTTCTGTACAATTGTAACAGTAGCGAAGGGATTGTCCGCTGAACGCTTTTTTTTTTTTCTAATCTCCTATTAACTTCCCAGAGCAACAAAATTTTAAAAGTTGTGTCATTTCGTGATCTCCGACCATTATGTCGAAGGTGACGGTCATTTAGGCCTACTCTTACTGCCAATATAAGTATAATAGGCTCATCAAAGTTCATGCCAAGAAATTTGAGGCTATATCTGTCAAAGACGTCCATTACGTTTTAGTGTTAAAAGTAGATAAAATATATTGTAGGTCTACTCTCAATAGTGTTAACATTTTTCACTCACCTCTTCCCCATTTCTTCCAAACCAATGCTATCAATCTTATTCAATCAATTTTACCTTTTATTTACCAGTAAACAGCTATTTATTTAGGTCGAATCTTTTGTCCTGGACCAGCAGACATATTTTTCTTCACCTTCACATATCCCTTAGTCTGGTAAGCTGTTAGGGCACCACACATGATCTGTCGACCGCCTTCTTCTTTCTTCTGAATGTTTTGCCTAAAATCTTAGAATTTCTTTCAATGATAGGCCCGTCCATTCTTGTATGTTGTCTTCCGATATCGTTTTCTCTGTCTACCTCTTCTTCTTTATCCTGGTACTGTTCCCTGAAGGAAGGTCTGCGAGTTCTGAGGACCTTGTCATATGGCCATACAGTTATAGTTTCCGTTTTTGTGTGTGTGTTGTTGTTTTTTTTACGGTGGTTAGCACTTAGCAGGTCATAGTGAAGCCCAGTTACCATTGGGATTCTGTTTCTAATCTCTTCGTTTGTGATGCAGTCTTTGTATGCAATGCCAATGATCCTTCTATAGCATATCAATTCTATTGCTTTCTAGTTCTGCAGTGAGTCTCCAAGATTCGCAAGCATATTAAATGCCTATCAGAATGTGACCATGACCAAGGAGCGCACCAGTCTGATTTTAGTGTCGAGGACTTTTGCCTTTCTCTTTCCAGATTATTTTGAGTTTTGCAAGTGTTGCTATGCTTTTTGAATGTCTCTCAGAGTGCACCATGCCAGACTTTGTCGAAAGCTTTCTTGAAATCAATAAAGACATGAAAGAGATTCTGCTGATTTTAAAGGTAATTCTCGCAGACTATCCTGATGTTTAGAATTAGTTCCATTGTGCTGCGACCTTGTTTTAACTCTGCTTGTTCTTAAAATTCTGATTAACTTTGTCTGCTATCTTTTTAAGAAGGCTTAATATAATTTTAAAAGGACTTTGTTTGGATGGCTTATGAGGCTGATGATGCGGTCGTTTTCACAGAGTTGCAAATTAACCTTTTCTTGATAGTCGTTGTGCTGGCCACGTGACACCCTGCTCGTTAACCGTTGGCCCCCCAAAAAAAGATGATGTTAATGTGGTGGGTTTGGCACAGAATGTAACAACCAAAATGACGAGGCAAGTCAGGAGGCTTATTTCAAGTTTAATATACACAAAAGACCTGCAGCCATACATAAACACAGTGGACTTATGAAGAACTCAACAGGATTACACAGGGTGGTATTGGAGTAGGTGCATACCAGCAAGTTTCAATGGAGGATGCCAGCAGGAAAAGGAATTTAAATTCAGGCTTCCCGGGCAGAGGTCAACTTGATCCTGTGCTGACCGTGCTTGGTCAAGTTTAGCCTACCGGTGTATCATGTCCTCCCCACTACATTAACATCATCAGCCCTATTCTTCTTCTTCTTGAAGCTGTCAGGTAGAGTTGAGCCTTCGGCTCTTGGAACTCCAGGCCAGCAAAGGTGAACAAGAGCCCCATTTCACCGGCCTGAATGAGAACAGTGTACACTGTTTTGTCTGGCGGGGTGTCAGACTCGCGGCTAGAGACCACATGCACAGGGAACCCTGCCATTTTCCTTTTCTATACTAGACTAACCGTGCATGACACGCCATTTATGTAACGGCCCCTTGAGGAACGGCGCCTGGATTGTGACAAGATTGTGGGAGCTTTTTTACAATTCCGCACAGTGCAATGAGGATGCTCTCGCACCCCCTTAGGCACCCCCACGGGAGTCTTGTTTTGTTACCCTTTAGCCTAATCGTTTCCTACTACGATCGTTTCAACCCGTGCGCCACTATGAGGCAGGGTAGCATGCCCGGGTCATAAGCCTTATAGATCACAAGGTCTGAAAGGAAATGTTTCATATCTTCTGTTTTAGACACAGAAACGCACTTATAAGTGTTGCATTATTATGTTTACAGCACCTCAAGAAATGGGTAATGCTGCGAAAGATATAATATTCTATTACTAGTTCTATTACTTGAAATCATTTGCAGGATAGAAATTAACTCCTTTATTTCTATATTCAAGGCTGTGCTTGTAAAATTTGCCACATATAGAAGTCCTTAGAAGAAGTTCTTTTGAAAAACAAACAGACTAAAGGTATAGCTGACATAGATGACAACGCACTTTTGGAAAAGTGGTTTGAGTGCTGGGACAATTCCCAAAAAGCATGAGGCGCCCTGACCGCACTTCCCCGTGGTGGAGGCTGTCCAGGCCTGAGCAGGCTATTATAGCACAGTGCAGGACAGGCCATTCTCCTGTTGGCTCATATTTCTCACGGCTATGGCCAAATTTCGATTCAAGGTGCCCCCGCTGCGGGGAGGAAGAGGAAACCGTGCCTCATATTAGGTTTGATTGCCCCAGACTTGCTGATCTCCGTCTCGACAGGTCTGGGAAACCAAAAATTCTCGACCTGTATGGGGACATTTATGCACTACGCAAGACAGCAGGGTTTCTGTCCTGGGCTTTTGCAAGAGACGATTTGAGCCTCTCAAGCCCTCACTCAAATGGAGTTTGATGATGATGATGATGAACTCACATTTGCAACCTATTGGACAAAAGAGAGTAGACTTTCCATTGACTTAGTATCAAAGCATTCTTCTAACACAGTACAATCTGAAGATAATACTCTACGTGTATAGTTATGTGAATGATGAACCACTATATAAAGTCTCCTTCTCTAATAAATATAATTTTTAACATAGTAGTAATGACATGTTTTATACATTTAATTGAAAGCTTTTTTTTTGTCCTCTTATGCAAGGCTTTGTCCTCCTTTCTGTCCTCTTTTGGGCTACCAGAATGTCTGGTAATCCTATGATAAGGTTGAGAATTTTTTTTCTATAAATATATGCATGTTTAGGTTTTTTTTTTCCTTAACAGTAATATGGCATTTACAAAACACAACACATATCCTTAAGCTGAATGTTTTCAATTGAAATGAAAACTTACAGTTATTCGCTTTATTCTAAAACAAATACATAATGGTGAAGTTGCTTAATACATGTAGGCTTTTTTTCTTCTAAATTTGTAATTAGGTTTAACTGTGCCAAGCCACAGCTGAAAAGAGTCAATGGTCTCTAATGGAATGTCTTCCATTCGAAATATTAATTATATTTCACATGAACATGCACCCAGTTGTGACCTGCATATTTTGCCACATCTAATGCAGACAAGCAATTCTCCACCAGGGGGTCTAATTAAGTTTTCTTTTTTCATCTATGCCTATCTTTGGTAAGGTAAAGATGTACATTTTAGCACAGAAAAAAAAAACTAATCGCACATATTTATTATTGTTAGTATAGATCTATTACAAATTTACATATATGACTGATCCAAACTAATTGATTTAAGTACGTTTAATATAAGCTTTTTTTTTTTTTAAAGAATTTCTTTTATATTTTCTTGTTCTTGTTATTAAACATGTCCTTCTTTTTTAAAGTGTACCCCTATAACAAACTGTCATAATCAGATTATGTTTTAGAAAACTATTCACAAAGTCTTACAATCTCAGACATAACCAATTTTATATTGAAGTTCAAAACAAAATATTTTTAGTATCACATAGCTGGCAACATAATTTTACATACATATCACAACTTATGACATATCCAAATGCACTCAAAAATATATTCATATAAATAAAATACAACAACTTTTAATGTACAGGCAAAACTTTTTAAAAATTCTATTTGTATATATCTCTTTTAAAAATGTTCTGATAGTCGTGGATCATTGCGTAGTTTCTGCTCTAAAGCCATGTACTTATGAGGTGCCATTTCTTTATGTCTGAAAAGACAAATTTCACTGTTAGTTTTTAAAGTGCAGTCTTAATAACACACCTGAGCATGCAGATATACAATTAGTATAACTGAAAAAACTAAGTTATATCTTATCTTATAAATTACAAATGTCCCTACTTAACAGATAATTATGTCCTAAGAGATAATTACATCCTATATTATGTCCTTAGATCATTTTATATTCCTTTCAGACCTAGCAATCTATAGGGCAGGTGATGTAAAGATAATCCATTTCAATAGCCTTTATGGTTTAAGAGGGTGTCATGTGGCCAGCACAATAACCAACTGCCTTTACTTTCCCCAACTAATGTCAAGTATCCATTTGAGTTGGATAAACACAGTGGTGCCCTAAAAATTAATTATTATTATTATTAAAATTCCCATTCTTCACTGGGATTCAAACTCAAAACCCCTCAGTTCAGAAGCAAAGGGCTTTGCCACTCAGCCACCATGCCACTTCTTAGGGTAAACTGAGCGAAATTTGCAGTTTATTCATTTTTCTATTTTTGGTTGAATAAATCATTTCAAAGCAATATCCAAAACACTAATGTTACAATTTTTATTTATGGTTGGTTACTTTACTTATTCACTTACATGTTATTGCAAAGAAAAGAAATTGATTGTACATGCAATTTTTCAGAAGCTATTATTGTAAAATAATTTTAAAAAATTATATCTTGATAAATTTGGTTTAAATTGAAGATGATCTTCTTCAAATAAAAATTGGAGGGGGGTGTTAGTCATAAGCAGGAAGTAGTAGGCCTACTCATATTGAACAATAAAATAATAGTCTTTGCAGTTTAAACTTGCCTGCAGTAATTATCCCAGCAGAATGTTAGGTAAAACATAAAAGATACAATTAGCAAAAGGACATCAAATGTGTTGTGATGCAAGTCCAAGAGATTATTGATCAGTTGATGGGTGGTGACTTGATGAATCTACATAAAACAAAACTTTTAATAAACAAACCTGTTAAGTCTGGATTCAAGAATGTTTATCCTAAACATGGTTTCGCTGCAATAATTAAGATAATCTTCTTCATCAGCTTTTGACATGGATACTTGGTTTTGTTGGTACCATGCTTGTTTTTTTTGTAGCTCTTGTGTTTCCTGAGATTTAAAAAAAAGTTTGTAGCATACATTAAAGAATATCTTTGAATCTATATAACAAAAAATATTTAGCACATTTTATGAAAATATTAAAATGTAATTTTTTTGGAAAAAAATTACCTTTTCAAATCTAGACTGAATAAGATTTGCTTTATCAATCAACCTCTGCTTCAAGTCTCCTAAGCAATCTTCTTTTAGCTTAATAGCCTGGTTTTTGGTAATTTTCTCTGGGTCTCCAATATGTGCCAGAAAAGGTGCAAGATAATCTATCTCCATATCTTGTTTGCGTTTCCTTTCCAACTTTTGTTTTTCTTCCTATAAAGAATGAAATAAATCAGTTACAATTATAGTGTTATATACAAAAACCTTTCTTGAACATTTGCTGTTTAGCCTAATTAATTTGTTATAAGCAGCTAACCAAATCTCTTCTATGTTTCTTGGCTTTTTCATTTCTTTCTGTATCATAAACTGAAATCTCAAGTTGAGGCTTGGCTTCTTCTTTTAGGCGACTGGCTAAAATTTCTTTGACCTGTTAAAAACAATAACATAATAGGTTAGAAAATTACAAATATAATTAATTATATGATGAGAACATACTTAATTTATAGCTAAATTAGCCTAATTAAAAATGGTTTTAAATTAAAAAAAAAAAAGGGGGGGGGGGGGAGGGAAGGAGGAGAGAAGGAAAAGGGAGATAACCAAAGATGAGAAAGTGGTAAATTAAAGAGGGATAAACTCTTAACAATAGTAATACAATACATATATATAAAGAAATATTGTTTAAAAACTTGTGCTCTAAATCTGAAGCCTATATAAACAATCCAATTGTTTTTTTAATTCTCACCTCTTCTTCTGATTCTCTAACAGCGTCTCGGCAAGACTCCTCTATCTTTAGAAGCAAAAGTAAAGTCTGATAAAGTTCTACTTGCTTCACATTCTCCGACTTTGGGTCAGCCTGAAAAAAAAAAAAAACCTTAGTAAGCAAAGAAATCTCCTTAAAACAATATTTGAACAAGTTTCATTTTCACCTAGACATAAGTTAGTAGGCTACAGACAATTTGCCCGTTTGTGTTGATGGGGGGGGGGGGGGGGGGGGGGGGGGTAAGTGAGGCCAACAAATCAACTATCCACCTTTCCTTTCCCCCAAATAAGTTATGTTCTGGAAGAGATGCTACAACTTAAAATCCTGATTTACAAATCCAAGCCTTTATTGTGAAGTAAATCTGTCTTAGAAGTCCAAGCCTTTAGTGTGGAGTAGATCTGTCTTAGAGACTTATTAGTCCTACATCATTCAGCATTCAGTCACAATGCCACTCAAGTTTTTAAAAAATATAAATATCAAAACTTTGACAGTATTTTGAGTTTCACACATTTAAAAAATTATGACTTTGAAATTTATTTGTAATTGTACTATCTGAGAAAAAGTAGTTTTAATTCAGGAAAAAAAAACACTAGATACTTGAAATGTTGAATGCATATCTTGCGACCATGCAAGTATGGCTCCCTTTTCTTCCCAGTTTTGTGGCTTAATAAACTCTCTGAACGATGAAGCTATGTGTCTGTTTTCAGTGTGGTATGTGATTTGAATTTTATCTTCTGCTACCAGGAACACCACTTTTCTGATATCTGCATTAGCAGGCTTTTCTGGGTTAGGGTGAAATTTCATGATCATTTTCTGTTGATAAAAACATAAGATTTTTTTACAAAATTTTGATGATGCAAACAGTAAGTAAAGATAGCTGACAAAAGTGTTTAGTTGTGTTGGCGGGGGGAGAACATCTAAAAATATTTACAGAGATGGCAAGAACACAGAAAGCATAAGCCTTTCCTTTTCCTACATTTCAATTCTATTAATGGTGTCTTCAAAAGGTAGGGGTTTGTTAGGCTTGAAATTTAAACTTCACTGCCTTGTGGCTGAATCCAAACAGTCAAGCCTGAGGAAAATTCAGGAGCTAAAAAGCCATAGGAAGCTGCATAGCACAAAATGCTACATTCTGGCAGATCATGCAATGCTGCTGATCCCAAACTGCATCAGTTTAGCTAGGTTTTTCTTTAAACAGTTTCAGGAATAGGAAGGAATTAGTGTGTAGGCAACAATATTAGGACAGTTCATTAAAAGCCCCAAAGCAGCTTCAAATCCACTAGAGAATGAGATTAGTAAAAGTGGCCCTTTGAATGAAGGACTCCAACGTTATTGGTGTTATGCTATTACTGTTTTACACACATTGCTAGATGAGTGTTCAGGTAGGATATAAAAAAGAATCATTTTAGGTAATATTAAATAGAATAGAGTAATTCAAATATAGAATTGTATACTATAGTTAGTGAAATAGGGAGGTGACAAAAAGAATTATGATGCTTCAGAATAGAAGCATATACCAAAATAATTAACATTAAACGAAACATCATGATTTTAAAGATATTGAAGTGACTGCAGTTTTAGAGTAAGCAACATATTTTACTGACTTAGATAATCATCCCTCCTTTGTAAATAAACTCAGCAAGAGTTTTATAAATGGTTTTATTAAGTATATTATTATATCTACTTTTATCTGATGTGTTAAATTTGCAAATAAAATATGGCAATACTTATCAAGTAATTAAAGTCAGTAATTTTTACAACAAACATAGCCAACAGAACAGCATATCTGAGAACACATGTGAAATTTTTGCATCTTAAAGCAAAATTTTTTCTTAAAAGTCTTATAGCAAAGAAATATGATTGATAAAATTAGTTAAGATTTAATCTATTACAAATGCTAGATTTAACAGTCCATCTTGTCAACAGGATAGGCTTTTTAGAGTGATAACCTGAGTTCTCCATTTATTTTAGTTCAGGACAAAGTGGGAGCAAGATCTGCAACAAATACCATATGGAAGCTAAATCCATGTCATTGCAGTTATAAGTATGTGACTTACAATAGCTTTTTCTATACTTTTATCAAAATGACAGCATGATTTGTTTTTTGTAGGTTCTAGTTGTTTAACATCCCTAAAAAATAAGTCATTTTCAAATAAAACTTATTTTGAAAAGCTCATTAGTTTAATATTATGAAAGATGGTGAATGATAAAGAAGAATTAAAATTTTTTAAATGAGTCTTCTATAGCCTACCAAGAACTGAAACATAGTTTAGGTATACATACAAGAATAGGTCTTGGGTTTGGTTCACTGATTTCATCTTGAGGTCCAAGTTTTTTGCTTTTTTTCCCAAACTCAGCATGTCTGTAGAACAAGAAATCTTCCCGTCCTTTAAAATGTTCTGTCATGGATAGAGGTTTCTCTTCCCTCTTGACTAGGCCATCATGTCTTGCTTCATCATAAAAGATCATAGTGCGTTCATTTTCAGGTTCTGTGGCATTGGCATGGTAGTTGTGCTCTGTAAATTAATGATAATTTGAAAGGCATCAAATTTTACAACATAATGGATACTTTAAAAATAACTGCAGAGAAAATATAATTTAGAACTGAATCTACCGTTAAGTAGATTTGATCTTCCTGGTTCATGATAATTTGAAATGCGTCACATATTTACTGCAGTGAAAATATAATTTATAATAAATTTTACCTTTTAATTGTTTTGGTCTTCCTGGGTGAAAATGTTCAGTAACCATGCCAGTTAAGTAATTATGAACTCTTATAGAAAGTTTGTCTATACGATGATCGAAATACTCCTTCAACATGATAAGTTCAGTCACTGTAGATAAAAAAAAGCTAAAAATAAATATGGACTTAAAAAATACTTAAATTAGTGCCATAGTTTCATGTCAGTGCATGTATTAAATTATTTTTTCAATATATGTCAAAACTTATCAATGTACTTTTTTTTTTACTTACATTCTTTATTATTATAAATAGATAACTTGGAAACTAAACCATCATCTCGCAGGTAGTGTGCAAATTTGTCTAGCTTGGCTCTTTTATACAGTTTTGTTTTCTCCCCTTTAGGACAACGCATTTCAAAATCTGAAAAGAAAGAGTTTTTTTTGTTGTTGTTTTGTAATGTAGATGGAAAACTAAAGAAAGAAAATCACCAAATGTAATTTACCCTGATGGGAAATGTGCAGTGGTTCAACCCAAGAGGGGGGCATATCCAAATGATTTTCAACTTCCTCTTCTTTTTCCTGAAAATGTTTTGAAATTATTGTAACTACGGAAGTAATACATTGAACCTTTAAACAGTAATAATAATTATTAAGTTATTATTAATTTCAATAAAGAAAGCTAAAAAAGTGTATAACCTCATCATCATCCAAATTGTCTAAATCTTCCTCAGCTTCAGGTATAAGTAACTGTGGTTTGTCTAATCCAGGAAATATGTACTCCCATAAAGTACAGTCACCAAGATCATAACTTAATTTCTAGACAAAAAACAAACAAACTAAATTTAGCTTTAAATTATTTTTTTTATTAAAAAAGTAAGTTAATTTTTATAACCGTTGATCAATTTGGTAGATTAAAGTATAACATAAAAAGATACAAAACAATACTCACTGCCACCCCATCAGAACAATCCTGCATGCAAACCCAGTAATTTAAATGATTCCATATGGACTCAATCCCTAAGTAAGCTCCACTATTGACAGGGTGAGATAAGCCTGTAAATGGTTCTATAAAAAAATGCTCAGGTACTTCACGTTTACCTGACAGAACCAGGACCCAAGAGTGAATGCGCAAACCAAAAAGAGGATCAGGTGGAGGTTTCTCTAGCTCCTGAAATAAAAAATGTGTTGATCTTTAAAGTACTTTTATAAACCTTTTCAATAAAATACCATTTTTAAATCTTTCAAATTACACTTACAGCTAATCTTTGCTCCTCCTCTGCTTTTTTTCTGTCTGCTTCTGCTTTGATTTCATCTTGTTTTCTGACCTCCATTTTAAGTTCAAATTTACTGCGCAAATCTTTAGGAGGTTTGACTGTGTATTTTTTAATTTGTTTTTTCTTTTCTTGTTCTTTTATCTGAAATATGAAAGAATTTTCCTTTCATTAATTATTTAGTTAATTAAATTAATCTAATTCAATTATTTATAGAAGCCACAGTGGAAAATAAATTCTAGTTAAACATAGGACTTCAACAATTTTTTTAAAATTTGTAATAAATATAATGTGTATTTATTATATAATTTTTTAATCCTGTAAGGTTGTGATAGCTGAATGGATATAAACACTTCACAACTATAAAATGCTTCTGATTCAATGCATTAATACCCTCTGACAACCAGTACAATTTTGGGCTTAGATATTGGGTCCAGCAGAACTGTTATCTCAGACAGGATAAAGAACAAAAGTGAGAAACCAGTAATTAAGCTTTAGGCAGGAGAGGCTCATTAGCCTTGGTTGTCTTACCCACCTAGCAGAGGAAAACTCTGAATTCAAACCTCTGCAGCCAAACCTTCTAAACTTGAGAAATGCTTCGAGTCAACTCTAAGGAAAAATCAGGAGCAGATGACCCTTAGGTCACTTTCAGCTCACAGTGCTAAACCCTGACAGAACCTAGGTTGTGATGCAGTTGATCCCAAACTGTATCAGCCCCTACCATTCCTTTGGATACATCCATTTGCCACTGAAGGAGGCCATACAGTAATTATCTATTTTAAGCCTTAGCAAAATAATTTTGAGTCAACTAACAAAAAAATGTATAAAGGAATAACAAATTTTGAAGACCTACTTCTTCTTTTTTTCTAAGTAATGGGCAAGTTTCTCTCAGCTCATCTGCCAAACAAGTATCTTTATTAGCATAGCCACTAACAACATATGCATCATACCCAGCACCAATTAGTAAAGAACAAAGTAATGTGCTGTACTCAAAACAATTTCCCTTTTGCCGACGCAAAACTGTTGCTGGTGAAATCAGTTGCTGTGGCTGAAATAATTCATAGAAATTTGACAATCCAAAAAATAACAATAATACTTCAAACCTAAGATGGATGTGAAAATCCCAAGCATAGTCTTACAAGTACATTAGTTATAATTTAAACACTTCATTTACTGGTTTATTCATATGATTATGTTCAAGATCTATGAGTACAATGGCTGAGTGGTTAAGCACTTGGCTTCTGAACCTAGGGTCCTGGATTCAAATCTCTGTGAGGACTGGGATTTTGAATTTTGAGATTTTTAGGGCGCCCCTGAGTCCGCCCAACTCTAATTGGTACCTGACATTAGTTGGGGAAAGTAACAGAAGTTTGTTGTTGTGCTAGCCACATGACATTCGTTGGCCTAAGAAACAGATGACCTTAACATCATCTGCCGTATAGATCACAAGGTCTGAAAGGGTAACTTTACTTTTTTTTTATGTTCAAGATCTAATAATATAATACATATACAGGTAGTCTTCGACTTACGACAGTGTTCCCTTCCTACGCAGCGGTGTAAACCGAATTTTGACTTAAGTCGGATCATACATTCATTCAGAGTATTGTAGCATAATAACACTACTGTACTATACTGCAAACACTTAGCCTATCCATACACCTAATCTAATATATAATTATCAATAAAAACAGTAAAATATTAAGCAGAAAAGTAATTTTAATAATAAAATACTGTACTGTACTATACAGTACTGTAAGTGCTGTAACAGTAATATATATATATTATAGCTTTTATATAGCGCTACTTTCATGCTAATAGCATGCTCAGAGCGCTTTTGGTCCAATTTCATTTGTGGACCAGTGGGGGGGGAGGGGGTATCTAGGAGTTGGTTATCCATGCTGCCTTTAAGCGCTCAGTAAACACAACTCTGCCGGAGTCGGGTGTCGAACCTCGAGCCCCCTTCTAGGTAGCCAAGACAAGCGAAGTTCAAGCTCACTTAGCCTCTCGACCACGCTTCCCACAGTGTACTGTAAAAAACAAAAATAACAATGCCAAAGAGAGAACAAGCTTATTGGGAGGAAGCTACAGAACTTGCTGGAGATACTGGGGCAGGTGAGGTAGAGGGTACAAGTACAGGATCTGTTGCAGGCCTGTCTACCTTCTTGAAGTACTGATGCAGGTTACTTTGGAAGGAGACCATCTTCTTCTCCTCCAATATCTCCTTGTAACATGACTCCTCTGGCAACCCTAGTGTACCTCTCCATGTTGGGATCTTCAGCCTCAAACCTTGACAACCCTTCCTCTATCAGGGCAAAACCTCCTGCCAAGCCCTGCCTTGTAAATCTCTTGGGTTCTGGAGTTGGTATGTCTTCCACTTCCTCTATCATCTGCTTCTCCAGTTGAATAAGATCCTCAGCAGATAACAGAGCCAGTAGCTCTGTCACATCGTCCTCCTCCAACTCCAGATTCATTGTCTTACTCACATCAACAATGTAAAATAAATAATAATAATAATAATAATGACAACTGAGCCATCTTAAACAGCGTCGTAATTATGAAATGACGTAAGTCGAGACCGTCGTAACCCAAGGACTACCTGTATAATATAATGAAAGATGATTTAATTTATATAGATCAAGAGCAATTGCATCCTAGCATAATGGATCAATAATGGATCAGGCTAGTTATTTTGGGAACCGATCTCATGTTAATATATATTTTGTAATCAACAGAAGAAATAAAATTTAACAGAATATTTGGTTAATGAATATGTCATATGATCAGTGAATATACAGCTATACAGCACTGTAAATATATCAGAAGTTTTTAGTAAATTAAAAGTTTATTCATTTCAGGCAAGCACAAAGCTTACAGCTCTCTAGCATTATCTTTACCAGCTCAAAGGGTGGCTCCAATGTCTCAAAATTCAAGTAATCAGCAACAAATTCTGCTGCTCCATGCCAGTTGTAAAGTTCTTTGAATGGCAGCTGACTTGGACGGATAGTTGTGCAAACAAATTTCTTTATAGAGACAAAAAAAAGTTTTCATTAGATTTTGAATAATGAACAAGCATTGATTTTTTATTTTTATTCTGGGATATATATGAATGCAATCATTGGTTTAATTTAATGAATGTGTCAATGTTTAAGTCTCAGGTTATTGTGCAAAAAAATGCACAATTAAATCTCTTGACCAACCTTTTCTTAAATTATTATTATTTTGTTATAAGGAAACACAAGGCAAGTTTTTTTTTAACTAAAATAGTGTTGTACACTTAACCTATATTTCTACTGGTTAATCTAAAGGTTAGTTGGTGTAGTAGGCTGCTACTGGTATGCTGTACCTTGCTAGTCTACTGCTACTGGTATGCTGTACCTTGCTAGTCTACTGCTACTAGTTGATTGTACCTATAAATCTACTGCTACTGGTATGCTGTACCTTGCTAGACTACAGCTACTGGTATGCTGTACTTTGCTAGTCTACAGCTACTGGTATGCTGTACCTTGCTAGTCTACAGCTACTGGTATGCTGTACCTTGCTAGTCTAATGAAACTATAGTTAGCTAAATGTTAAAGGTGTCTTACCTCAACATTGCATTCATTGACAGGACTGAGCAATAATGGCTTCCTATCCCTAAAAAGATGTACATACTGCCTTCGAAAGCTCTCAGCATACTGTAAAATTACCAATTCTTTTGGTAGGTTGTCTTTATATGATGTGGGGAATAGATCAGGGTCAAAAATTTCAATAGATTTCTTCTTCCTGTTTTGTTTTTTTCAAATAAAAGAATTGATAATTAAGATAATGAATCATAAGGAATTTTGAGGGGGGGGGGGTATGCAGATGAAAGATGAGACATTGCCAAGAGTAAATAGGACTCACGTCATTACTTACATTAGTGCCTTATTGTTATTCTCCCAAAGCATAAAAATATAACTTACTGTAACTTAGTTTTAGGTTCTGTAACTTGCATTTTGTCCAATTCGACTTTTAACATATCTGCATCCTCAGTTAATTCTTCACCATCGTTCACATCGTTTTCTGAAGATTCACCGTCATCATTGTCGGCATCTTCCACATCATCGTCGTTTATTTCTACCTCTTTATTTTCTGTTTCGCCCTCGGTGGGACTCGATTCATGATTTTCGTCTTCCATTTTTTTTTTTTTTTTTTTTTTAAAACAAAGTGATTGCAGCACTTCCATATTAAACAAATCCGCCGCTATAGCAACAGTATAAATATAGTGCTCAGTATTATTGTTTCTAACTTGATCTATAAATTTGCCAAGAAAAAAGGATCTAATGTATAAAAGAAAAAAATAAAGACTCCGGCTTTTAAGTGATCCTGATATATTATTATAATTTTTGTTGGCTTTCAATGATACATATTACTGCGCACACAAGAAAAGTTACAATGCAAAAGCTTTATGTGACTAATGAAATAGTTCGATCATTTCACTACTGTAACTTTGAATGATAGTCTATTATTAACCGTAGGCCTATTGATTGAGCTTTCAGTTTTATTACCGTTTTATTAAAAGGTTTATTCATAACTAAATTTCTCAGTAATAAGTTTTTAAACGAATTCTTAATTTTGATATCAAGAAGCATTCATCTTCCTTCACCCTTACCTATTCCTTAATTAGTATGTTGGAGAGGCCTACAGATCCATACTTATTACGGGCCTAGTCTGTCCACCGTCTTTCCTGCCTTTCAATGACAGGCCCGTCCATTTATTGATGTTGTTCTTCTATTCCCTGATAGGCCTATGGTTCTCAGTAGTAGGGTATATAGACCTAGCAAGGATTCAGCACATGCTTTTATTTCATGATACATTTGTGTAAGCCCGAGTTTGGCCTAACATTAATAAATATTTCATTAAACCACATTTACTGCAATTTTCAAAATCGTAACCTTTTCAATTCTTTATCCTAGAATTATATAATAGGCCTATGACTTCCTTCGACCGACTTAGTTCGCAATTGTATGAGCTTTCTTTGACTCATCTGTTTCTTTGACCCATATACATAAATCAGATCCGCAAGTGCACAGACTAAGTTAGAGCCGACAATAGTTGACAACAGAGTCAACAAAAAAGCTACTGTAGTTGTGGAATTCAATCTCCCTTGACTACTGCAATGCCGTGCTATCAGGTATACCTGCGGACAAAATCGTGAAGTTGCAGTGAATTCAGAACAACGATGTAGGCCTACATAGGCCCCCTATTAAAAAAACAAAGACGTGATTCTGCTACTGCTCTACTGCGTACACTCCATTAGCTAAATGCCTCTTGTTTAACTTAGTGCGTTCCACTGTAGTGCTTGCCTACTCGTTACACTGTATAAGAACAAAGGTGACAGAAGCGACTGCAACAATTACAGGGGAATCTCCCTCCTAAGTATTATAGGCAAAGTCTTTGCTCGAGTGATACTTCCCAGGCTACAAAAACTCGCTGATCGGGTCTATCCGGAATCACAATGCAGCTTTCGCTCTGGGAGATCCACGATTGGCATGATTTTCTCCATCCGCCAACTCCAGGAAAAGTGCAGAGAACAACTGATATGCCTTTGTGTATTACATTCAATGACCTAACAAAGGCCTTCGATCTAGTCAGCAGAGAAGGCCTCTTTAAAATTTTACAGATAATAGGCTGTCTACCCAAGCTACTAAATGTAATCGTCTTTCCACCAAAAATGTGATGGGTACAGTGCAATTCAACGGTGCCGGCTCCGAAAGTTTCAGTATAAACAGCGGAGTTAAATATGGGTGTGTCCTGGCCCCAACCCTCCTTGGAATACTATTTTCAATGCTAATCCACAACGCGTTTGACAAATCCACCGAATATATCGATTTTCATTCCAGATTTGATGGCAAACTCCTAAATATTGCCAGACTGAAGGCCAAAACTAAAATCAGAACCACCCTCGTAAGAGATATGCTATTCGCGGAACTTCAGTCACTATTGTCCCGCTTCTCTCATGCCTGTAAAGAATATGGCTTAACTATTAGCACGAAGAAAACAAACGTTATGGGACCACCTGCTACAGCACCACCCTCCATCCCCATAGACGATACAAAGCTGGACGCCGTAAATGAATTCTGCTATCTAGGATCCACAATTCAAGATGACCTGTCTCTAGAAGAGGAGATAAAAAAAAAACGCATAGGGAAGGCTGCCTCGACCTTCGCTAGACTCAGGCCAAGAGTTTGGGAAAATCAGAAGCTCACTACAGTGACCAAAATGGAAGTCTACAAGGCCTGCGTTATGAGTACACTACTGTATGGTAGTGAATCATGGACCACCTACGCAAAGCAAGAGAGAAAACTAAACTCATTCCATTTGCGATGTCTCCGTAGGATCTTGAAAATTACATGGAAAGAAAAAGTGTTCAAGATCCTTGCGCGAACAGGTATTCCCAGCATCTTTACAGCCCTCAGACAACGCCGCTTGCGTTGGCTTGGATATGTTCGCCGGATGGAGGACAATCGCATCCCGAAAGTCATTCTCTATGGACAACTCGCGATTGGCTCAAGAAAAACTGGTCGCCCCCACCTCCGTTACATAGATGTAATAAATCGGGACCTAAAAATCAGGGAGCATCAATAGCCTACTGACCATTGGGAAGACATAGCTCTAGACCGCACCAGATGGAGAGAGACAGTGACCAAGAAAGCTATGGAAACGTACAATACGAAAAATGACCAGCTCCTCTACCACCGAAGCAAAAGCCACTTTAACCTGCGCTATCTGTGGACGGGATTGTCTCTCCAAAATAGGGCTTCACAGCCACATGAGGAAGTGTGCCAGATGAACCTTATTCGTTCTACAACTGAAGGAGGCCAACCAATAGTGCTTGCCTGGTGCAATCAGTTGAAATTAGGCAAATGGGTGTGTGGGGGGGGGGGGGGGGGGGAGTGATGTTGCTGACGATGTTTGACCTCTCTAAAAATATCTTCAAGGACGAAATCTGTTTATAAATATCTGGGTTTTCCATATCCCGGTAGTGGTTATAAATATCTTGCAGGTCTCAATTCCATAAAACAAAGCTATGTTCACACTTGGATCTAAAAAAATTCCTTGTAGTCCATATCTTTTTTTGACATGCACATTTGTTCCACTCCAGTGCTCTCCTAATGCTAGGTTAGGAGCTAGATAAACGTTTTTTAAAAGTATTCAACAGACTCAAGGGTTTCATTTAATATTTTCCCATCTTAGTTGTTTTGTTGTGCAAGTTATGTCCCTTCTACAGAGATTACTTTTTTTTTTATACTATTACAAACATGTCCTTGTAGGTAATCAGCAACGAACATTAAATAAAACCTTTGTAACAGCAAGCATAAAATTAAGTTTTATATTTTTAAAAATATTGTTTTTATCATTTACACTATATTACAATTCAATGCACACACATTTTTTATTTTACATAAAATTGTAATTTCCTTTTATAAAATTTTAATTTCCTTTTTTTTTAGTCAAATCATACCAATAAAAAAAAATTATTATCTTATCAGACTTAATTGGAGCATATAGATCTTTGTTGTTTCTTATGATATCTCGTATGTGAGTCTTTGGAGTTTCTTTTATCCATTACTGCATCTATGTGTCTGTAAAGTCTTTGTTTGTCTATATGTTTTTCACTAAATAACCTTGCAGATAACTCCTTAATATTACCAACTTAGTGTTTGCATCAGCCTATACTATTGCGTGTAGCTTACATTGCTCTTTATCCTACTTAGCTTCCATCACTACATATCCAGACAGTTATTTGTTTCCAACATGCCATCCCACAAAACTATTTTTAACCAACTTCGTCTAAGCATTTCTATTTGTTTCAGTCTTATGCCTACCTGAGATGAACTCCTATTGAAAAATCAGAGCAGGAAGGACTAGTCCTCCCGTAATGCTCTGGCAAGAAACTTAGCCGTCCGGCGTAGTGCCTCATAGCTACCATACAGATTGAGTGACTGCACAGACAGGTCCCCCCTTAGCTCGCGGAGCTAGGGACACTCGTACAAGACATGCGCCACTGTTTCAACGCTCTTTCCACAGTGGCGGCATCGGGAGTCAAAGTTCGTGCGGAACCGGGCAAAATATGCCCCTATAGGACAGTGTTCCGTTCTGCATTGTGCAATAAACGATTGCTCTGACCTCTTCAGTCGCCACCATGGATCGTCGCGATCTGGGTGACGCATGTTCTGCCAGACACCACGTGCTCTGTCGGATTCCTCCCAGGACTTTAACCACTTCTCATAAATGAGTGCTCGGATTTGTGCCGTTGCTTGTAAGTACGTGCTTGGTGCTTCGAGGTGTGTGGCTGCCATTGCACCCTCCCTTGCGAGGGCGTCTGCCGTTTCATTGCCCTTCACGCCGCAATGTGAAGGCGCCCACTGCATAAAAACGACAGCTCCAATAGCTCGGCGGATGTTATCTGCGGCGCCGACTGCCTCTTCTATTACGGGTGACCCTCCCCCGCCGCCACCCATAGCTTGGAGACTGGAGCGAGAGTCGGTGACCAGCACCACCTTAGTGGCGCTAGTCTCGTGTTGGAGCATACGGGCCCTAATGACCTCGAACGCTCTAGTTATCCCTGTTAATTCGGCATCCATGGAGCATGCAGCGTAGCCGCATGGACCAAAGAGCCTATCTTGTTCAGTCCGGTCGGGGTATACTATAAGGGCCCCATACCCCGATCTGTCGGGGTCCCTCATTACCGACCCATCAGTGTAGCAGAAAATGGCATCCAATGGGTAGGACTTAATTGTTATAGATGCCAAATTTTGTAGTGTGGCTGGTGTTAATCGCCTCTTGGTGGCTCCCTCTTGCCCTATAAGGGACAAGTTTATGTGTGGGGCCGGCAATCTCCTCCACGGGGGGCATGTACTTATTCTCCTAATGGGTATTCTGTCAGTGGAGAGTCCAGCTGTTTTAGACAAATTGACCGCTATGTGGAGGAACGATCGCATTTTGATGCGGTTCCTCTCTCTCCACTGACGTACTAATATAGATGTGGGTAGCCTAGAGTCGCCCCTTTTATAGCGCTCATAGGCCATGAGTACTGCCCTCTCCCTCCTAAGATATAGGGGAGCCACGTTTGTAAATATTTCAGCAGCGTTTGTTGGGCTTGTCCTAAAGGTGCCACTAATGAACCTTAGAGCCTGTGCTTGTACTCGATCGAGTGATTCGAGGGCAGTTTTGCTAGCATATACTTGAACTGTATAGCTGTATTCAATTTGTGATCTGACTGCCCCTAAGTACAATGTGCGTAGCATGTCAGCTTTGGCACCCCACTTTGTGCTGGCCAGCTTTCTTAATAACACTAACTTCTCCGAGGCTTTTCTTTCAACATCCTGGACGTGCTGGAGCATTGACAGTTTTCTATCCAGGGTCACCCCTAGATATTTTGGCGTATTTTCACGCTGGAGTCGCAGCCCACCGAGTTGAAGCTCGAATGGAGCCTTAAGGATGTCGATCCCTAAGCTGAACAGGGACCAGGTCGTTTTGGCAACGTTTATCTGAATCTGCCATTTGTCGCAGTACGAGGAGATGGTTTGGAGGTCTGCTTGATGTACCGCCTGAATTTGGTCGGCTTTCTTCCCGGTTGACCAGAGGGCAATATCATCAGCATATAGCAGTTTTTTTGACCGCAGTGAGCTGGGCAAATCGTTCAGAAAGGCCATGAAAAGTGTACAGGACAGGGCGGAGCCCTGAGGCAGGCCATTATGTTGTTTTTTTGGCTTGCTAAGGGAGTGCTGGTACTTTGTACGTGTGCTCCTCCCAGACAGAAAGGATTGTATCCAATTGTATATCTTGCCCCGCACACCCATGGCTCTTAACTTTAGATAGAGGCCTGGCTTCCACACACGGTCGTAAGCCTGTTTCAGGTCTATGAATACTGCGTATGTGCTCTCGGCCCTCTGGAACCCATCGGCCACTTCCTGTGCGAATGTTGTGACCTGGTCGATCGGGCTCAAGCCTGCCCTAAAGCCGGCCTGCTCTGGCGCCAGGATACCGGCACTCTCAAAGGACCAAACTAGCCGCTCGTTAACCATTCGCTCAGCAACTTTGCCAAGCGTTGAGGTTATTGAAATGGGTCTGTAGGACTCCACGTTAGTCGCGTCTTTTCCCTTCTTAAGGACTGGCACAATGATAGCACTCTTCCAGGCCCCGGGCAGTCTCGACTCTGCCCAGGTTCGATTCATAAACTCCAGGAGTTTACCTCTTGCAATGCCCCCAAGGTGTTTTACCATCTCGGGGGTAACCTTGTCTGGCCCCGGAGCCTTTCTGTTTTTACACTTTGCAATCGCTCTATCCAGCTCAGCACGACAGAAGGGCGCATTGCACGTTGATTGGCTTTCAGGCTCATCTGGCTCCCTCTCGAGCCTTTTACGTTCTTTGTTGAGGGCTTTGGACGTGGCTGACTTCTTTTCGGACTTGCTGATTTTAGCAAAATGTCGGTTCAACAAGTCGGCCATTTTGGCTACCGTAGAGACGGGCCCTCTGGGTGACAATAGAGGGGCAGCCGTCCGCGCTGTGTCTTTGGCCTCTAGGTTTCGCAGAAGTCGCCAGGCTTTCGAGGAGTCCCGAAGATCCATCCCGGCGCAGGCAGCGTTCCAATGGTCCGACCGGACACGTCGGGCCAGTTCACTCGTGGCTCTGCAGAGCCGATTGTACTCCCGCCGGATTTCAGGGGTACCCTTCCGTTCAGCAAGTCTCCGGGCTCGCTTACGTCTCAGGACCAGCTTATTCAATTCCTGAGACCACACGCGTTTCTGCCTTACGTCGGGGTAAGTCCGCGGGACAAACCTCTTGGCCGCACCCAACATAGCTGCTGTTAATTCGCCGTATATGGTATCGACGTCACTATCCTCCACTGCTATATTCATAAGGGCAGTGTCGACTGCTGCCTCGTACGCTGGTCAGTTCGCCTTGGTGTAACTCCACTTCCGCGGAATTTTTGGGGTTACACCACTGGCCTCTGAGAGGGCTATTGTGACCAATATGGGTCTATGGTCGCTCCCAATGTTTTCCAGGACTTGGAAGTGTGTGAGATTCTAAATTGCCTGTGATTAAGGTAAGGTCAGGTCTAGATTGGCTGCCATTTCCAGTGTGATATAAGGTTGGAGGAGTATGTTTATTTTGCAGACAGAACAAGTTAGAATTATTGAGGAGTTCATGGATTTTGGGTCCCGACGAGTCGGTTGAATCATAGCCCCACTGTTGAGACTTAGCATTAAAGTCTCCTGCGATGACGTTATGAGTATTGATATTGGTACAGTCATATTCGAGACTTATTTCGTGCTTGGGGGGGGGGGGGGGGGTTGTACAGATTAGTTACCGTAAATTTACGCCCGAGTTTATGTACTTCAAGGGTGATGGCGTCGGTACGCCCTTGCACTCGTGGACCGGGGATTTGTGTAGCAATCAGATTGTTGCGTACGTAAGTGATAATCCCCCGGCAGTCTGTGCACTTGCACTTAAAAGCTGTATAACCGGTGATATTGGCATTGCGTTTGCCCGTTAGTGTCTCTTGTAATAAAGCCACGTCTATAGCCCTCTCGTGGAGGAGTTTTGAGAGCTCTAACACCTTGGGTATTACCCCACAGATGTTAATTTGTAAGATCAGGAGGGACCTAGTGTTTATGGGCCTAGTCCCTGTGGTGGGTTGGATCCCACTAATGTCAGTTTGGGGGCCGGAGGCTCCCGTCACTATTTTGCTTCCAGTCATATTTGCCTGCCGTGTATCTAGGTCGGCAGGAGGTTGTGGCAGACATCAACCTTGTTCGAATCGGACCTCCGAAGGAGGTACGAATGCAGTGTTCGTTGTGAAGAGGACTTTGGTGGAGGAATTTTACCCAATTTTTCACGACCTGACTAATTCCCCCTCATCGAGGTCGCGGGGCGACTAGTAGTGGACTTTTCGTGGCCGGGCCTGACGCCCACTACCCGGCGCACAGAGCCTGTTCGGGTCTGCTCGTGCCCGCTTTTTCCCGTGTCTGTGTCTATCATAATTGTATGGTTAAGGCCGTTGGCGGCCTTAGTTACTGCTCTAATGCAGCAGCGTGCATGGCCTATACTTATGTCGCCACTAAGGGCAAGGTAAGAACCTGCCCAAGCAATCACCACCACAGTTTGGCATATAAGTTTCCTGCAGGGCAGGAGTGGGGTGGCACGCGTTTCTCGACATTCCCAGTGTTAGAGTTACCATTGGCTGCGGCGAATTCCTCCACTAGCGCGCCAGGGAACGGGCTAGATAGAGCCTAGCTCGTGGGCGCTGACCGGTCCGCCCGATGCAGCCCGCTAAGGCCGCACCAGTCAGTCCAGTCTTTACCCAAAGTGAGACCCGCGAATCAGCCGAGTCCCAGGAGAACCCGACCAACCCTCGAGTTGGTGTCCAGCGCTATCCGCTTTTCGGAGATCCCGTCAGGTCTCTTACTCACCGTTGCCCCACAGGGGGGGGGGGGGGGGGCTGGACGTAACCCCTTTGATTTCCTTTTACACCTGCCGGCTGCTCATCCATCAGCGGCAAGCAACCAGTACTCTTGGCCACTCCAATAGTGCGGAGTGTTCACTTGACAACCACGATGAGGTGGTACTGGAATGCCGAGTCTTATGCCTACAGAACTCTCCAACATTTCTCGTGCATTAGCTCTTAAAACATTTAATATAACACGCTACACAACTCATAGAAACTTTCTACGATACTGTTTAAGACAACAAATAGTACCAAAAGGCTTCGTATCAAATTTCAATCCAGCCGCGGGGACACTAAACCTAAGAGAACACAGCCGCTTGGACAGGATTAGTAAACGATGTTCTCTCCAACGCATGCGCTGTGTTGTTGAAATCTATACCCGACAATTATCGGCGGCCCGGCATTCCACTGATGACCTTAATTCACGCCTATACTCCCTTACATCTCATATCCCCGAAGCTTTCCAACTTATCAAACTTATTATCAACAACTACAATAACAAATTTTATACATATCTTAACACCTGCAAAGACAAGAAATTAAATAATATCAGACATAGAAACAGCAACAGCGAGAGTAACAACACTACATCTAACACTAAATTGGTTATCTGCATACCACCAGAACTCCCCCTCTCCGCCGATGAAAGATCCGTTCTGAGTAAATGTTCTGGAAGAGGAAGGTGACATGAAATTGACAAATATCTAAGATAATTATGAGAGATAAAGACACTGTGTAATACAAACTGACTTTAATAAAAAAAAAATCTTTTCTTTTTTCATGGTTTATATATCCATACTTAATATTTAAAAAAAAAATGGGTACAGGTAAGCTTTAAAAAGGAATATAATAGCCATTGCACCTATTTCAAGCATGATGAAGCTGATGATGAAATCAAATTTTCTATTGCATTGTAGATTTTAAGATCTAAAAGCAGCTTTATCCAACAGGGGCTGCTACACAAAAACCTGTCTACTCTTAATTAATAATTAAATAGGTTTGATCAATCATTTGTAAAATGTGTTTTGTTGAATGAAGTAAATTTATCCTATTATTGATTCACACCTTTTGTACTTTGATTTAATTTACTTTAAAATATTCTTTAAAATGTTAAATATGCAGCTAATAATCATTACAGTTGGCCTTTCTTCTTCACCATTCTACAAATCTTTTCATAGTAAGGAAAGAAACCAAGAAATACTTTTAAAAAAACAAACAATTAGTTTGGATCATTCATGAAATTAAATTTGTAATAAATCTATACCAACAACAATCAATCTGTGTGATTAGAAATATTACCAATTGTTTTTGTTTAGAGCTATTTCATGCCTCCTCAAGCTAACCATTCTGCTAGTGAGATAATTATGAAAACAGAAAATTGTATAGCTATCTATTGTTTGTTTCAAACTTACTTTAAAGTAAGGGAAATAATTCAGCTTATACCATCACTTCAGTCTTTCCTTTATTCAAAATACTAAACAAAATAATTAATTACCACTAAATAATTAACTAATTGGTTAATTTTTTAAATTAATTCTTGTGTTGTCAGATAAAAGAAATAATTGTCCAAAATTTAATTTTGATCCAAGATTGGGTGTTGGAGAAATAATGTGTACAGACAGAGTGAGTTGGAATAAGCTTTGTAAAAAAAGAATGAAGAATAAAGGGCAATAATGAAACATATTTAACTAAGATAACTAAGACAATGTCTTTGTCATCAAAAAGAACAAACGTCAAGTTGTTACTACTCACGAAAACTCTCTAGAAAATACCCTGTGTTCAGAGTCTTGGAAAATTGCAATCAATGAAAAGTGTTTTTAAAATCAATTTATTTACATATTAATATGATATTACAATCATTCTAATAACCAAGTTTATCATTCAGACTTGTGCGTCCATCACCAGCTTGCTCTGCAATAGCAATGAAAATGCTATTAGGAAAAAAAATGGGGCAAACAAAGAAAATTTTATATACATTATTTTAGACTTTAGTATAGAACTTAAGAATGTAAATGGATGGCTGCCTGGTCACGCGGTTTGCGCGCTGGACTATCGTTTGGATTTATCGATGGCCCTGGGTTCAAACCCTGCCCGCTCCCATCCCCCGTAGTCCTGCAGGAGGTTTGGGCTAGGAAGTAAACTATCTTCAACTCTGAAGGAACATCCAAAACATGTAAAACATTTTACAACATTTTTTGTAAATGAATATGTTGTTTGGAAAAAAATTGCAATGAAAGAAGATATTTACATAATATAAAATTATTTTAGACTTGAACATAGAAGTTAAGAGTGTAAACAATGCACTCACCTGTTGGTGGCAGCCACATTGCATAGTCTGGATCAAAGTTTGATCCCACAGAAGTATTCTGTTTTTCTCCTTTTAATGTCCCTTGAAAACAGAAGTAATATTAGATTTCAAAGATATGTATTCATTTTGAAAAAGTCAGGGGGAAGCCAGAGGCAACAGAATAGCCAGAGAAAGTAAGAGGCAATAGTAAGTTAGGAGAACAGTCAGAGCAGCTAAGCAACTTGGAAGAAATTTTTAAGAAATAATTATTATAAATTTACATAGTTAAAGAACCAACCCAGTAGTCCTTTCATGTCAACACTTTTGTATCTTAAAGCATTAAATATCAGTAATATTCCTACCTAAAGTTGAAGCTGTTGATTGATAGTGCATAGACTTTACTGCTTTTTGGGTCTTCATATTTGGAGTTGGCCCCAATGATTTTGCACAATGGGAAGAACTTTCTTTTTTGGAATTCTGAGTCTTATCTACTGAAGACTTCTCTGTGGGAATGTTTATCTTCTCTTCTTGTCTGACTCGACTTTCATCTTTTTTTTCTTCAAGTTGATCATCATCTTCTTCATCTTCTTCAAAATCATCTGGTTTTAGTTCCATGTTTTGTGGCTGTAAAAAGAAAACAAAGGTTTTAGTGAAACAGACTAGAATGTTTAGGAAATGATGCATAGACTAGAATGTTTAGGAAATGATGCATAGACTAGAATGTTTAGGAAATGATGCATAGACTAGAATGTTAAGGAAATGATGCATAGACTAGAATGTTTAGGAAATGATGCATAGACTAGAATGTTAAGGAAATGATGCATAGACTAGAATGTTTAGGAAATGATGCATAGACTAGAATGTTAAGGAAATGATGCATAGACTAGAATGCTTAGGAAATGATGCATAGACTAGAATGTTAAGGAAATGATGCATAGACTAGAATGTTAAGGAAATGATGCATAGACTAGAATGTTTAGGAAATGATGCATAGACTAGAATGTTTAGGAAATAATGCATAGACTAGAATGTTTAGGAAATGATGCATAGACTAGAATGTTTAGGAAATGATGCATAGACTAGAATGTTAAGGAAATGATGCATAGACTAAAATGTTTAGGAAATGATGCATAGACTAGAATGTTTAGGAAATGATGCATAGACTAGAATGTTTAGGAAATGATGCATAGACTAGAATGTTTAGGAAATGATGCATAGACTAGAATGTTTAGGAAATGATGCATAGACTAGAACGTTTGGGAAATGATGCATAGACTAGAATGTTTAGGAAATGACAGTAATGCTGTAATGGACTAGTATAACGAAAACAAATTTACATTTGTTTGGACCAATAAAGTTATCTTTTAAATGTTTGGGATACGATGCAAGAAAAAGAGTTCTGATTAAGTTCTCACCTGTCTGACTGGAGTCACTTTTTTAACTTGTTTTTGTTGTAGCTGAAGTTTCTTTGTTAAGTTGTCGACCGCTGCAGGTGTTGTAGTAGTTGAGATTCCCCTAGTTCAGATTTTTAAAAAAAACTTTTATACCATGAAGCAACCAAATGCATTGCTTAACAAAATAATCCATTTTGCTAATGAATCATATCATACAAACACTTTCTATCTTTGATCCTTAGATTTGGGTCTCAAACTCAATGGTGTTAACCCAAATCCTCTACATATATTTTAGACTTACAAACCTCATGCTGGGCAGACATTTTGTATATAACAACACTAAACAAAAAAAGAAACAAATAAGCCACCCATATGTGCCATTTCATTTCAGCTATAACAAGACTAACATTTCTTCTAGTGGAAGTGGAAAAAATAATTTACATTTTTTTTCTCAACTTTTTGATGAACAATTCATACTGAAACAATGGTTCATATTTTATTATAGAGGACAGAAACTATTAAAATAAAAAAAAAAGAATAATTTTTGTTAGAGTCAAAATATATTTATAATACATTTTATTGTGAAATTTTAGTGGGTTTATTGATCAGATATGAATACAGCAGACTAATTAATAATACATTATTTTCACATCAAATGGAATCCTCCAAATGCAACTTGTCAAATATATATTTAATCTAATGAATTTGGTATCTTCAAAAAAAATAAAAATATATGTGGTATATCTTGATATTGATGTTGAGAGGTGTCTGGAGGCAGCTACAATTTTATACCAATAGAAAAGACAGACTAAAGCAGGTTAACTTTAGGTTTAACTTTCAAGAAAATGAAAGCTTCAATTGTAATCCAATTACTTATGTTCGTTAATGTTTGTTTTGTAATGACATACTGTCAAGCTCAATTTTGCATATTGCTGCTATTGTGGGTGTTAGGCCAGGTTTAGTAGCATAGGAGTTGGTCAATAGAAATGTCGGGAAGTCCTTGATGAGATATTTTTGTAACAATCCCCGGGTCAGTAGGATAAAAATATTACAACAAAAGGAAGGGTCGTAATTTCTTTTTACAAGTGATTTATGTTTGATGTACATTCTTTGTTGGAATATTCATTTCATTTTGTTTGAAATATTAAATCCTAATCAAATTAATTTCTACAATGTGTTACTACAAACCTGTAAATGTGTGTGCAAATTGAGAGACAGCTAAAACTTCAATAGTCTATATTAACTCTCAAATTGAAATAAAAACAACATGGCACACACCCATTTTAAGTTCTGTAAAGATAAGCAAACATTTTGTAAAGTGTTTTAACATTATGCCAACTCAATAAAGGTGTGCATCTACTTCAGCTCTCAAGCAGAAATGTGATAAGAGTTACAAAAGTCTGTTGTAACATGCTGGTTGGGCTTATAACTTTCCCGATTAGAATTTCCATTCTGTAGAGGAACTGAAGGGATAGTCTTGGTTATGCAATGTTTTTTTTTTAAATTACATTGATCACTGCTGTTAAAGCTCTTGAATAAACAGGGCATAATTAATGCTATACAAAGGCTCCTGGTGATAACATGAGCCCAACCTGTGACCATTGCTGTGTATCAAGGATTGGCCTCATTGCAAAGGGAAAAGATTGTCTCTTAAGACGTAAAATGCCACAGAACAGAAAAGAATTAATGCTATAAAAAATGAAAATAATTTTTGAAAACATAAATTGTTTGTCACTTTCTAAATTTAAAACCACAGAGAAAAAGTTGAACAGGTTAATATTGCATACAAGTCTGGTCATGTTGTATATGTGTGTTGAGTAGGTGTATGTGTGTATACTTACAAAGGCTTCAAAGGAGGCAATGTTGGTGGTTTTACAACATTCACAAGTTTCCTCAGCTTTTGTTCCTCTCCCTTTAACTTCAGTAAGTTTCCCTTCAACTGCATTCTTGTTTTAGTGTCCATGACTCCAGATTTAATGGACACCATGTAGGCATCCAGTTCATCAAGTTCATCTGATGCCAGAGCTTCCGAATCTAGGAAAAAAATATAATTAAATGCTTTTAAATCTTCTTTTTAACTGATTTGCCCAATTTTATATGAAATAAAATGTTAATTTCAAATACAGCATTTCTAAAATGATGCTAAATCTAGTGAAACATCTATTTCCACTTGGGGGTGATATGGAACAATAATGAAAGAAAACATAAGAATAACAGGAATACACGCAATCAAACCATAATTTGAACTTCAATACATGGCATGAACAAGAAAAGTAAATTTTCCTAATGTAATAGAACTATATTTATTTAAATAAAAACAACTTCTGTTAAGATTTTACTTTCCTCTATCTTATCGTCATTTCCAATATTTTATCTTCTAGAAGATATTCAAAGAAAGGAAAGTAAAACTTGTTTCTCTAATCTCTTTATTTAGCTATTATCTCAAATCTCTTTTATTTAGTTATCATCTCAAATCTCTTTATTTAGATATCATCTCAAATCTCTTTTATTTAGTTATCATCTCAAATCTCTTTATTTAGTTATCATCTCAAATCTCTTTATTTTGTTATCATCTCAAATCTCTTTTATTTGGTTATCATCTCAAATATCTTTTATTTAGTTATCATCTCAAATCTCTTTAATTATCATCTCAAATCTCTTTATTTAGTTATCATCTCAAATCTCTTTTATTTAGTTATCATCTCAAATCTCTTTTATTTAATCATCTCAAATCTCTTTATTTGGTTATCATCTCAAATCTCTTTATTTAGTTATCATCTCAAATCTCTTTTATTTAGTTATCATCTCAAATCTCTTTTATTTGGTTATCCTCTCAAATCTCTTTTATTTAGTTATCATCTCAAATCTCTTTTATTTGGTTATCATCTCAAATCTCTTTTATTTAATCATCTCAAATCTCTTTATTTGGTTATCCTCTCAAATCTCTTTATTTAGTTATCATCTCAAATCTCTTTATTTAGTTCTCATCTCAAATCTCTTTATATAGTTATCATCTCAAATTTCTTTATTAGGTTATCATCTCAAATCTCTTTATTTCGTTATCATCTCAAATCTCTTTATTTGGTTATCCTCTCAAATCTCTTTATTTAGTTCTCATCTCAAATCTGATTATTTAATTCTCATCTCAAATCTCTTTTAGTTCTCATCTCAAATCTCTTTATTTAGTTATCATCTCAAATCTCTTTTACTTAGTTATCATCTCAAATCTCTTTATCTAGTTCTCATCTCAAATCTCTTTATTTAGTTATCATCTCAATCTCTTTATTAGGTTATCATCTAAAATCTCTTTATTTGGTTATCATCTCAAATCTCTTTATTTAGTTATCAGGAACTTCTTGAATCGTGGAATGTTTTTGTGAATTCCTACTGGAAATAACAGATTACAATTTCTTTGTGACCCTAACCTATGTAATTTAATTCTGTAAAGAAACAAAATTACACTTATATTTACCTGCTTTGGCTTTTTGTAGTTTGTTTTCAATGTCTCTGATTTCACCTGTGACTGCATTATACTTTTCTAACTGAAAAGGGAAAAGTTTATAAACTGAAGTTATTAGCAATGAAATAACCAAATAAAAGCTGTTAACAAAATTAAACCATTGAATTTGTAAGATGAATCCCTATTTATTTGTATGTTTTATTCATATTTTTACATATATATATAATAATAATACTAATAAGGCTTGTCTTTTGAGTTCAAAGATTAGTGAGGAATACAGTATTTCCCATGGCTGCGCAGCCCCAGCTGTGACCTACATATTTTGCCACATCCAGGGCAAGCATAACCATTGTCCGCAGGTGGTCGATTTAGATTTTCTTTTCGTCATCTGCGTTTGTCATAGGCAGCAGATTTTCTTTTGGTCTCAAATGTGTATCCCACGGCCTTCATGAGTGATTTCCAGCTGTCTTGTTCCGACGGCGCATGCAGCCAGGTGCTCTCTTCTATGTCAGCCAAGGAAAGTTGATGCCTAAACTGGTCTTTGAAGCGTTTCCGTGGGGCCCCTCTGTTACATCAACCACCTTTTAGCTCACCAAGCTTATATTTATATATAAACACATCTGTTCTTTATATCAATAACTTACCAAAGTTTCATATGTTTCTGGGTCGTCTTTTCCAGCTTTCTTCATTCTCATCACTCGTTTTTTCTCTATTGTTCCAGTTCTATCTAGAAATGTGTCTTCGTCACTGTCATAGTAATCATCATCTTCCCACTTTTTCTGCTTGCGTTTTCGACTTTCTATAAAATGGATACACATTAATAATAATTAATAAAATGAACATTTTACACAAATGAATAAATAAAAAAATATATCTCAAACATTAAAATTATATGGGGGCTTAGAATATAATTAGAAAAACTAGGTCAACAGCCTTCACTAAAAAAAATAAAAGTTTTCATTGCTCTTACACATGCTATCAAGTCTTATAATTTATAGATAAGACTATCACCAAGTTAGAAATAGTAGGCTTTGTTATGCTAGAACGAAAAATAGTGACATTCTCAGGGCATTATACAAACATAGAAAAGTATCAACTATTTGATCACAATGGCCAATGAATTAGTGTGTTTTTTCAGTTGTTTAAGTTAATGTAAGTTTTAAATTATACTAAATCATTGGTTTTCTTGACCAATCAGCCAAAATAAAAAAAATGGAAAGATAGAGTTCTTGTAATGTTGATCTTAGCATATGTACTAATAAAAATTTTTTTGTCTATGTGTATTTTTTTAAGGAGCAATTACAGTTTAGTGTTTATATGTTTATATATAAGATAAGAAGATAAGTTTCAGTAAATACAAATAGTACATGTAATAGCATATTTGATAACATTTGATATTACCATGAGTTGAGGATCGTAATAATCCCAATCTGTCCAGAATACGACATGCTTCTAAGGCACATGCAACTACTGCATCTTTTCTTTTCCCCGATACAACAGCTTCTGCTATAAGTTCTTCTCCATTGGGTCCATCAACTGGCAATCTATGCAATAAAGTCAAAACAATCTGTGTTCCATGTGTCAATACATTGTGATAATGAAAATATTTTCTTAGGAAAAATAATAATATTTATAATTTTTAATTTCTTTTATGTAGCGCATATTACAGCAAGCTCAGTACGCTATAGTGCAATCCCAGTGAGGGGAGGGAGTATCTGGGAGAAGGTTTTCATGCAGCCTTAGGCGCTCAGAAAACACAACGCTACTTGAGTCGGGATTCAAACTATAGACCCCATGTTAGGTAGCAAGTAGCTACATAAAAAGAAAAGAAAATGTGTGTGTACAAATGTTTAACAGAAAGATTTCTGACATGATAGTCGTGTCATATAAAGAAAAAAGAATGGTAGTATCTAAAACTACTGTGAACCCTAACTATTAATTCCAGAACTATTTATTTTGATCTATTAAACAATTACTTACTCAAGTCTACATTTATGTTTACCCTGCGCAACTTCAGTGAACTGATAATCTGGAAGATCACATCCTAGTAAAAACACACACAAAAAATTAGTATTTTGTAAAGTTTATTGCTGGGAATTTCCAGTTGACCAGTTTCTATCAAGAAGTCATCACAATGTTGACTACAAATTTCAACAAATGGAGCTAGCTGGACTCATGATCATGTAAAAATACACATTTTTTAAATCCCCAATTACATTAAAAAACCCAGATCTTCTGAAAGTTTGTACTTTTATCCAAAGTTACTGAACCCCTTAGTTATATTAGAGAAACATAATCATTCACAGACCTTGTTTAGTTTTACAACATGCTCAGTGTTTAGTTAGATAAGTTGAATATAAAAGTTAACATAAATTTATAATGAAACAAAAAATTCAAGAATGATGTAAAAATGAAGTGAGCACCTTCTCTTTCATAAAATCCTTTCAATGCTTTCTTAGGATCATCAATATACAAACTTTCATTTTCAGCAACCAGAGAGGCAAAATTGTTTTCTCCTTCGCCAGTGTCCTCTGCATCCTCCCCTACAAATAAAAGATTGTATCGAGTAAGGTGACAACTTGGTATTTTGTCTTCATTCTAATAACCTAATGGCGTGTTTGAGTATAAGTTTCACTTTAACATTAAGTGTATTTTTCAAATAATTTTAACTAAATTTTATTCGAAATATTCTTGTTTAAAGAGAGTGTTGTTCTCTAAGTGTCCCTGTCAGAAAGAAAGAGAGAGAGAGAGAGAAAGAAAGAGAGATGCATTACATTTCACCTATAACTATAACTGATCATGGCAAGCAATTTTGGTGCACTAGAGAAAGACAATTTATAATTAAATATAGACCAACAAAAATACTTTTGAAATTTAAAAATGAACAAACCAATAAAGAACACAACCCAAAGACATCTCTCTCCAATAGAGGCATCACATAAGGGAAGAGAGAAGTTACTAAGACCCAATTAACAAAGCTACCAAGCTGTAAAGCATCTCCTGGTACAAATATTTGTCTCTATTTCTAATATTCCATACATTATTTTTCTCAATTTTAGCAAACTAATAAATAAATACATTCTAAACCTATATGAAAACAAAACCGGATATTTCAAAAACTAATAAATAAATAAATTGTAAACATTTATGAAAACAAAAATGAATATTTCACAGTAGATTACTGATAAAGTATCAAAGCTCTCACCCATTCCCCAACTACATCCTCTGTCTTCTAATATTTTTTGTTCCTCCTGTATTCTTCTCATTTCTTCTTGCATTTCTAACTGTCGAAGAATTTCTGCCTGTTTTTGTAATTTTTCTTTCTGTGCTTTCATTTCCGTAACAGTTAAATCTGACTCTTCTTCTTCATCTTCTGCTGGGCCCTAGTTTAATATTATGTACAGTTCAATTGTTTTAAAAGGGCAATGATGCAACAATGGCAAATAGTTAATAAGCAGGGCACATCAGAAACAAGAGACAAAATAGAAAAAAGTATTGATCTAAAAAAATACAAAAACTTTCCTCAACTTATAGATATTTGCATGATTTCAAAATTGTTTTTCTCTTGATCTGGTCTCCAATGGGTTTCAAAAAATGTTCTATTTACTCCCTATTTTTCATAATGTCATAAAGAGTAAATATGACGCCTGTTGTCATACATTAAAGAAATGGCAGTGGGAATTTTACCATGGTCAAACCTCTTAATAATACAACATTTTTCAGGAAGTCATGTTTTAAGCTCACACTTGCCAATGCTAAAAAAAAAATGGTAAGTAAACTATCTAATAGTAATGACAAAAAGACAATCAAGAAGACATCACCAATTATGTTTGTAAAATGTTTTTGTTTTACATGTTTCCAATGTTCCTTCAGAGTTGAAGATAATTTAATTCCTAGTCCAAACCACCTGCTGGACAATGGGGGGTGGAAGTAGGCAGGTTATGAACCCGGGACCATCAAGAAGTCTGAACCACAGTCCAGTACACATACCACACAACCAGGCAGCCATCTTTAACACAGCAAGAGGCAGAGATGAGACTTGTGTGTCAAGACACACATGCATTGTGACATCATTGTCACTGAATTGTGTTGTGTGTTGGATTAATGATTGTTTTGGAATATCAAGGGTCAACTGTACTACTTTATCATATCCCTTTTCATCTGCATCAAACCTACTTATGGCTACATCAGAGTTCATTGACCAATACAAACACACACACTATGTAACACTAAAATTATAAAACATTTTATAATACTCTGAGCTAAAAATAAACCAACCTGAAGTATGTGAAGCCTTGAACTGCCACCAAATTTTACAATGTATCCAACTTTGAGTCTGTAGTAAAGTTTAGGGGAAATTTTATTTTTGTTAACCCATGTTCCATGAGTACTATCTAAATCATAAACATACCATCCTTTTTCATATGAAGCAGTAGATTTAGCAGCATATTGTACAACAGCATGATAGCGTGACAGTGATGGATGCTCAAGTGTCACATCACAGCTAGGAAGACGACCAAATAGATAAAATGGTTTATTACTTAATGAAACAGTGTCAATAATGCTTCCATTTTTCAGCACATCAAAAGTGTAATTAGCTTCACACAAACCGCTCCACTCTGGCTCCTTGTAAAATGAAGAAATATTTATGCTACTACTTTCGGGTGTAATAATTTCTTTATCATCATGAACTTTTTTGGTTTTGGACCTTTCGGGAATGTCACTTTTTGATTTCATTGCTTTGTCTTTGAGATCTTTCACTTTCTTCAATTCCGATGACAGAGGAGTAGGAAGAGCAAATTCATTTGTCTCTTTATTATTGACTTCATGACTTGCTGTGTCCCTCAAGTTCATCTCTACAATAATACTGTCACTTCCAGGTCCATTTCCATATAAATTATCTTTTTCTTCTTGTGTTGCTACATCATTATGATTTGTCTGTTCAGAATTCATCCCAGGCACAAAATCAGGTACAAGAGAAGCATTACATTTTGAGTTAATTTGATCTTGAGAAGATCTAGATAATCTAGATTCTTCATTATTTTCCATGTCAACCATGTCTGTGTTCATTATTATAACTCGATGGCCTAGTATATAATATCTAGACTAGATCTTGAGTGACAGTAGGCTTAGGCTTGAGTATACTGTGGAGTCTAGACTAGAGTAGATAGACGGAACTCGTTATGAGTATGAGTGTGAGGAGTCACTGACACTACAGTATGAATTATGATTGATTAGGCATTAGGTGACAGTGACACTGGAGTTAGAGTCAGGCAGACTGGAGTGACTAGGTCACTAGATCATCGTAGATGTAGTGTAGATCTACCTAGTCACCTCATGTAGGATCTCACTTGATCTGTATCTGGTGATGAGGTAGACAATAGTTGAATAGTCAATAGAGTAAATAAAGAGTCTCAGACTCAGTTACTAGATCTATGTAATATGTATCATTGTATGACTATGATTGTCTAAAATGTAGAATTGTTGACTACATCAACCTCACCGGCTCATCTGAATAGACTGAATACTCACAGAATAGTACTCATACTCATGATACACTACAATCATTAGATTAAGTCATTTAAGATGATGATAGATTATCTAGTCTACTGATCATCTACATCTATTTTACTATTTAAAAAGTATTTATTTATTTTAGTGAATTTATTACTAATATTATTATTAGTCTATTACTATTTTTTTTAAAAAAGTATTATGATATCTAATAATCTATAGTAATAATGAACTAATAATGATCCTTTCTTTTCGAAATAATTTGTAATTTCGCTATTTAACAGTAATTATCTAGACTCTTTATCATTATGTCTTATGACATAGAGTCTATGTCTGATTATTATAGGATAGGTCTAGATATAGAAGCTAGTCTAGAAAAGAGCTCTCTAATCTAGAATATCTACTTTTGATTTTGGTTTCTTATTTTTTCTTATTCCTGGCTATAGATAACCGTAAGTTCGATTTTTTTGGTTCGACTGAGCACAGCGTTGATTTATACTAATGTATAGATCTAAGTCAATTTAGTGTGACGGAATATCTCCATCGCTGACCTAGATCTACTCGAAAAGAAAATGGCAACGATGTCAGGTACTCTAGATTATTATAGCAATTTTTTTTTTGAAATAATTTTTAAAATAGAGTAGATCTAGATATTTTAATACAACTTGATTTTTTGTTGTTAATAGATCTAATTATTATCATTATGCATTGTTTTGATCACTCTTAATTTTTAGATCTAGAATAGATTTTAGATTCACTATCCATGCTTTTTGTTTAAAAATATTAAGTTAACTAAAAATAAAATAAGCAGCCAACCGTCTATTAGCATTGAGCCACAACCTGCATTTCAATGTATAGGCTCTATCTACGTCTACAACGTGTAAATAGAATCTAGAATGAATCTAAATTCTAGATCTTTGTCTCACTCAGGCCCAGAGCTAGACAGTAGACTAGAACCATGCATAAGAGACCCTCAAGAGAATTAATATTAAATATTTAAGAGAGATTAGACTTAGGTATATAGGAAAGTGCGAAGTTCGAGCAGCCCCGATTTGTCAAGAGGTTCGAACAGTTCACTTTTTATTGCTAAAACTTTTGTATTTGAATGTTTACCAAATTACTACTATATTGCTACTGGGCATGCACCTTTTTTCTTCCCTTCCTACACATACTATTTTCTTTTCCTTGTAAAGGCTAAGTTCATGGTGAGGTCAAACTCAGGAGGTGTGGAGTTATTCTTTTTTACTACCCGGTAGTGAAGGAAATGGGTAATGGGCTTAAGGCTATTTTTAAGTCTGATTGCTCATCAGCTTAAAGAGACTATTTGAAGTTGTGGAGGGTGGGAAATGGTGCAATAGATGGTGTTCTTGCGCTAGAGTAAAAAGAAAATGACTTTATAGTAAAAATTAAATATTAAAACATGTTTTTATATATATTTTCTTTGATCTGTTCGAACCTTCCATCAACCCGATCGAGCTTACTAACTGGGGAAAAACCCGCTCGAGGAAAAGTACGCTTGGCGATATTTACCCTACACCTCTTTGACTTCGTATTTAATTTTAACTAAGCCTAGTGGTACATTAAATCCAATCTATTTTTATAGAAAAAAGGATGAGGAATTCAGAGATGCTATCAGTTTTTTCATAGGTCAGACCGTTACGGTGCTATAAAAATCCAAACTTGAAAATTGCTGCCAGCGGGCTTAATGCGCTCGAACTTCGCACTTTACTCTATATTCTAAATGTAAAAAAAAAAAAAGAACAGTCTCTGATGTGTAGATCCTGATCTATATGATATCTAGATTCTAGATCTAATTAAATCTAATAGATACTAAGAATAAGTAAGAAGATAGTGTCACATTACTGTCATTACAGTCACTTAGAATTAGATTAGAATACTTACTTTATCTAATGATTTAGATCTACTAGTCACTACTTTTTATATTTATAATAATACCAGCAGAGCAGTGTTTTAATCTGAAATGTCAACTATATAAAAGTATATTCTAAAAAAAAGTCTAGCTAGATTCTGCTAGATTGCAGCTAGATCTATATAACTATAATTATATCTATAACTTCTATTGCATTAAATTAAAAAAAGATCTCTATATTGACTATAGGCAGTGAGTGTAGACTATAACTTTAGTAGTCTATTGCCTATATAGATTATAGATAATAGCTTAGACCCATTGCCCATTTAAAAATGTTTCAATATTAGTATTAGTGCAATGCACATATAATAATTTGAATAATATATATAAGCTTACATTAAAATATATGACGGAAAAAAAAAATCTTAAAATTTTAACTTGGTTCATTTCAAATATTGACCAGTACTTTTCACTTAGTAAGCTTTCAATAAAAAGTAAAATACCCCTTTTTAAACCTTGTGGTCCACTACTATTTTTAATTTACATAAATGATTTACCAAATTGCATTACTTCAGGAACAAAAGTCAGATTATTTGCAGACGATTGCATAATATATAGAACAATAAAAACAACACAAGACACAGATATTTTACAAAGAGAATTAGATGAATTACAGAAATGGGAATCAAATTGGAGCATGTCTTTCCACCCAGAAAAATGTCAGTTGTTAAGAGTAACAAAAAAACTAAAACAAATTAATTCCACTTATCTTATTCATGGCAAACCAGTAACACAGACTAAAAACGCAAAATACCTAGGTGTTATAAAAAATGAAAAACTGTCCTGGAATCCACATATAGATGAAACTATAAAAAAATCAAACAAAGCATTAGGATTTATTAAAAGAAATTTCTATAAATCAAATAAGAACATAAAACTAAAATGTTATTTAACCTTGGTTAGGCCAATAATAGAATATGCATCCTCCGTTTGGGACCCCTCAACTCAAGAAAACATTAAGAAACTGGAACAGACACAAAATAGAGCAGTGAGATTCATAACAAATGAATATTCACATTTGGCTAGAGTAACACCTATAGTAACATCACTAAATTTAGAAAGCCTTCAGGACAGAAGACTCAAAAGTAAAGTAGCAATTATTCATAAAACACTGAACCATAATCTTCAAATACAAAAACAAAATTTAATAAAATACTCTGAAAGACACAAAGATGAAGGCACATTCTTCGTCCTATATGCTAGGACAAATTTGTACAAATACTCCTTCTTCCCTAGTGCTATTAGAGCATGGAATGGGTTTCTTGAGCTAGCCAGGAAAATCAGTGACTTGGCAGAATTTAAGTCATTGGTTAATATGCATGACGCGTAGGACGTAATCATCTTCTTTTTTGAATTAACGTCTGTATTATATAAGATAAGATCTATAGGGCAGATGATGTAAAGGTCATCTGTTTCTATGGGAGATGATTAATGATTGTGTCATTCATGATCTATAGGGCAGATGATGTAAAGGTAATCTTTTTCTATGGCAGATGATCAACAATGGTGTCATGTTGCCAGCACAAGGATTAACCACATATTACTTAATTCAGGTACCCATTAGAGTTTAGAGTTGTGCTGACTCTGCGGAACCCTAAAAAAATCTTATATTTAAAAAATCCCAATCTTCACTGAGATTTGAACCTGGGACCTCTTGGTAAGGAAGTTAAGCACTTTACCACTCAGCCACCACGCCCTAAGCAGTCAATAAACCTTATAATATAATCCTAATTTCTTTTTCTCTTTTTTTTTTCAGAGACTTCTTATTGGCTTAATTTTTTTACCAAAGCTGGCATTCCTGCCGGTGATTCTGCTCATTATGCAGTGATGTTTACAGATAATCGCATCACACGAGAAATGCTTTTAGATTTAAGCAAAGAGTATTTGACAGACATGGGAATAACAAGACTAGGAGATGTTATTGCTATTCTAAAACATGCCAAGGATGTATATAAACAGGTAGGAAGATTTTATTAGATACATTGGAATCTGCTTAATTTGAAGTTTGGATCACTTCAACAAGAGTAACAATTTAATGACTTTTTTGTTTAGAAAGTGGTCAACTTTAAGGTTGAATTCAAGTTTGTTTGTTGTTTTTTTTTTGAACAAAGTCTACTATATTTCTCTGTCATTGGAATTTTAGAAAGAGATTAGGGATGTTGTCAGAGAGGATCCTTCCTGCAAGATAAACTCATGTGTGTGCCAGACTAAGGGTTTTGACCATGACAACAATGTTGGGCAAACCTGCTTCAGGTTTCCTATAATGAATATCTGCATGAAAATAACTTTTTTATTTTATTACTATTTCTTTTTCTACATTTCAATAATATAAGTATAGTTTCATGTATATTATATAAGAATTTTGTAAAAATGTTTTATTTCCTAATAATTACAATATAAATAAATCATTTTTTTTTTGTAAGTAAAATATTTATCTCAAATTTTCTTTGTAGGAAGCCAAAGATAAATTATTGATGCCATCCTTTACTTCCCTTTCATCCCCAAGTTCCTTATCACTTACACCAATGTCACGAAGGTCAACAGGTAGACACATTTTTGAATCTACATTTATTGAATGTGTATTTAGACAGATGAATATGAATACACTTTATTGTACTTTAAAGATGGCATTGACTGAAACTTTATGCATATTGAAATTATACATAAGATAGTAAGTACGATGTAACTTGGTTACTTCTTCTGTACATAGCTGCAAGTCGTATGGTGAATCATTTTACAAGTAAACATCCAGAAGCAGCACCAATGAGCCAATCACCGTCACCAAAGCCTCTACCACCAGGTACTTTGATGCATTATATGTAGTAATGAAAACTAAAATATAAACAAAAGTGAAGTTTATTATTAATATAACAATGTAATAGTGTTATTTGTGCAGACGTTTAGCCTTGTGTTTATAATAAACCAGAAACAAAAAAAAACATTTGATTTTTTTAGCTAACCCATAGGTGTCGGATGTAAGTAATTAATCAACATATATCAATAGAAGTAATAATTGCATTGCTAAGAAACATGTGTCCCCTGTATGGTTAAGTCACAATATTTGTGACATGTATTCTCACTTGACTGGGATGGAGGTTCATAATGAGAATTCATTGGTGATAAAGTAAACTTTTAATAATTAGAAACACAGTTGATATCAAACAAAGTAGCTTCTCTGAATAAAAAAAATTCAGTACATTAAAATGTAAAATATTCAAATAACAGAATAATCTTTTCATAAAACTAAATTTATCCAGTGACCCATCCCTGCTTGTTCTTTAATCAGGAACATTCTCGGCTGCCCCACTTCAATGCTAAAAAAAATCCTAAGCTATTTTAGTGTATTTGTAGAATGGTGAATTTTCATGTAATATTAATTTTTTTTAAAACTTAGTTGAAAACTGTATATTATGAGTCATATCATCTGGTTTGGCTTGTGGCAAAAATATTACATGCATTATATTTATATAATATATACATATATATGTCCTTATTTTTCTTAGAACCCTCAAAGTCGAAAAGAAAAGTTTCTGTTTTTGAAAGACTTGGGACAGATAACAATGATGAAACAGTGACAATAACTTCAGGAAAGAAACTAGCTGCTACACAAAGTCTATCAGTATGTCTATTAAACAGTTCATTCACTGATCTTTTTATAATTTAATATTACAATGTATACAGCTTATACCATAAAGAAAATGCTAACTTTTTTTTTTAGCCAGGATCAGTATTTAGTCGTCTGGGTGGAAAGTCGGGCTTAAAGAGAACAGCATCTGCTGCATCCTTGGAAGACTTGGCTCAGCCTTCAGATGCCCGTGAGGAGAGCTTGCCATATGCAGGAGTGTTGAAGAATCCTGGAGCATCTTCTGTAAAGAAACCCAATGTTAAAGTTTCTCTGAACAGATCCAGTCTTAGAGAACCATTGAAAATTAAGAAAACTATTAAGACAACAGAAGATAGAAAAACTGCCTGTAAGTAAAGTGATAGCTATGGTGGTGGTGGTGTTTTTTTTGCAAAGCTAGCCTTGCCAATATCTAAGAAATTGTTTACAGTTATCTCTCATTATAATTCTACTAAAAGAGCACTTTAATTATGACACGGTTACCATTGCCTGAGATCATGGACATTTATTTTTGTAAAGTTATACTTTTTATCATTTATGAGGCAAAATTGCTGCACAGAAGCAAGCAACATTGTTCACTTAGGAAATCCCACACTGTGCCACCACCTTAGGGGGGCCCCCAGAGAAGTTTTTTTTTACACTAAATATTAAATATTACGCAAAATGCAGGGGCCCCAAAGAGGTTGATCCCCCAGGTCCCCAAATAATGACAAATTCCTAGCTAATCCATTGCTATGCTAAAATTTTATTTTTAATACAAAATTTAGATATTCAAAGACCAGAGGTTTCCACAACTACAGAAGGAGTGCTATCAGATTTTGCCAAAAAAGAAGCTCCATCCCTAAAGGAAAGACTTGGATCCAAAGCTGACTCCTCTACAGTGACTAGCAGCTCACGTTTAGCATCCCCTGCCAAGAAACACAAATGTGAGCATCTAATCTAAATAAGTTATAAGTTAACAGTTCAGCCTTAAGTTGTTTATAGTTCACTGACTGGTTAGCTACTATCACCCACAGCAATATCAATACAAAGTTGTATGACAGAAGCCAGTGCAGTAATAAGAATAGTCTATTAATTGCTATTAATTGGAATTTAACATGTTTACTTTTGTAAGTACCTATAAAACTAGAAATTTCTAGCTAGTTAATATGATGTAATAAATCTGTCTCAAGTTTCACTAAGTGTTAGAAGCAAACTTTCATTAACTTTTTTTTTTGTATCTGATCCAATTTAGTAACTGTCCAAGATCGGTTAGGCGTCAAAAGAGAAGAACTGCAGTCTTCTCCAGTTGTCTCGTCCACACAGAATGTCCCAACTAAAGTAAAGAAACTCAAAGCAGTAACACTAGCAACTTCTGTCTCAACTGTCAAGTCAAGTGGCGTTTTCAGTCGCCTTGGTAAAAAGTCACAAACATGATTCACAAACAGTTGTGTTGGATTATACTTTGCTTAGCAAAACTAAAGACAATATCTTACTTTGAGGACAAGATATGGCCATGTTAAGCCACTAATTGCTTCAATTTGACCATAGTATATCAAAAAACTTTGGTAGCCTACTCACATGAATTCATGAAAAGACAAAATGCACAGGATGGTAGTTTAAACTGTACACTAATTAAATGGGATGATAAAGTTTACACATAAACAGAATGGGACTTTGTTAAAATCTATTTTTAAAAAAAACACACACACTATACTTTGTGCAGATTGATTTGAGCTAATTCAATATTTTTGGTCATAGATTATGGAAGCAGTTACCAAATTTGACATGCTCCAATATGGCCAACTAAATAGCCTTAATAATGCAATCTGCCCTGCATTATTCATTTATGCAACATTCTAATTACTTAATTTCAGTATCAAATATAAAAATTTAGCATTAGCAACATTTATCTTGAGATAATGATAAATAAAATAAGCTTGTTAAAAAGTGTGGTAACTTATTAAAACATGTCATAAATAAAGAAAATGTTGCTACTCATCACCCCCCTTTTTTTTTCTTTGTATCTATTGGACCATGAGACTAAATGTTAGAACAATTTTTATTTTCAAGATGTTTATTATGTGGTATAATGTTAGAATAAATTTATTTTATTGAGTGGTATTAAGTTATATTTTTATGAAACTACAAATCTTTTATTTTGTTTGTGGAATACCAATATTGTTTTACTGAACTTCTTGATTATTTACATGGATATTGATATTTAATTTCATAGACCAATTCAAAACCTACTGAAGCAACTGCTAGTGTTTTGTATGGCTAGTCTTCACTATACTGAGACCAAAAGAAAATCTGAACAGTACCTGGCTGCAGGATGTGGCAAAAGTATGTAATTCACAGCTGGGAAATAGTGCATTCCTCATTAATCTTTCTGACAGGTCTTATGTGCGAATATAGGTAGAAATTTAAAAAAAAAAAAAATTGGTACAACCATGCAATTATTAAGCATATTTTATTAGTGTTGAGAATTGAAAGGTCAATCATTTAACACCTTCCATCACTTGTTGCACTCGCACAATCACCACAAAGTCCAATAAACTAATTAGATTAATGTTTTAACTTGGTTGGCTAATATGCAAAGCAAATAGAACAACCTAGAATACAAGGTGAAAAGTACATAATACATCACTTACAAAAGTAAACTCTTAAAATTCAGTTAAAAAAAAAAAATACTATCAAAATGAGTATAATTGAACTATAAAAACATTGCTTTGTGTAAGTATTTAGAAAGTTACATAGAACTTAAGACACCAGAACTTCACTGGAATGAAATAGCTAAGCTAAAAGATTGCTGAGGAAGTTGTTTCCATGGGTTTACCTAGTATAAAGACTACAAATTCATGTCAAGAATAAAGTGTAGACTTGCATACTCATTAAACTTAAGAATAGCAGCTGTGTCAAAAGGTTATGAGTGTAAGCATCAACTATTTGCAATTGATGATACTGTACACAGGGAAGGATTTTGAAATCTTCAATGGCCTAGCAACAGCCCAAGGAACATCAATGAAGAAGCCTTTAGTCCATAAAATCAGCTCACCACTGCTGTGATAAACTTCAAATACATGGTCTACGCCTAAGGTTTAAAAGAAATTTTCATACCAACATGTTTAATAATGAATAATTTAAGTAAAAATTATATTACAAAATTAATGAAATGAAAATACAAAAAAATGAAACTTGAAACGAAGAATCACAATGTCAACTAGAAGGGCTACTTTCATGTTATTTATGTGTTGAATCAAAAGTGTTAGCAAGTTTAAAAAATTGTCATTTGACATCAATTTCTATATTGTTAAAAATGCAATTTAAATTAAAGCAATACAGTACCAAAGCAGTTACTTTATGTAATATATTACCATATTTCTAATCAGTATATCTAAGAAGACTTAGTTTAAACACACTGCCAAATTAACTTGCTAATAAGTAGTTTAAAAGTATCAGTCTCCTGGTAGATTGAAATGTCTTTATTTCTGGGATGCTGTGTAGTATTCTTAGTTTCGTTTACTCATCCATATCTTTATTTGATACTAAGCTAGAAAGGCAGGAGGAAATAAGTATGTTTTACTGTTTTGAAAATCAAATAGATGCTTTCACTAAAAAAATTTCACTCATCTGCATCTTGAAAATAAATGAGACAGCTGCCTTATTAACAAACAGCCTCAGAGCCACAAAAACACTGCTATTCAGACCTTCAAAGCTTTTAGTGACATTAAATTTGAATAGCGGCAATGCAATCACAAAGTGTGTAAGCTAGAGTTGAAAGCTTGATTTGTTTCTCCATTTTAAATTTAGGTTAGCTTGCTATTGCTAGAAAAACCTTTTAAGCCAAAAAAAAAAAAAACAACAAATTCTTATGACTAAGACAACTTGATAACAATTATTTCAATACCCTTTAAAAGAATTTTTTTTTTAAATTCAAACTTTCAAAGGAAAAAAAAAAATGAAAACAAGCTGAATTGTAGTAATGTAAACCTAAGAGGAAAAAAAATAAGAATCATATAATGAGGCAACAATTTACAAGAGTTAATTATTGTGTGCTTTTTATTGATGATTCCTTGTCTAGTTTTCTCAGTATCTTTTGTTTTATGATGGAAACTTCAAGTGGCACAATATTTCATTCACAACATGAACAAATACATTAGTAATACCTTCTTAGGGTTTTGTTTTTTTTCTTATGTATTGCTAATGCAGCAAATTAAGATATACAAATTGTTGGTGGTTTATCACCAATATAAGATCTGGCTGGTTAACAATAACAGGCAATAGGACAGGATATAGTTCTCACAATCACACAAAGAAGTTAATGGAGATGAGTGCCAGTAAAAAAAAAAAAAAAAAAACATTCATCAATGGTTGAATAGTTATGCTCAATGTAACAGATTTATAAACGTCTATGCACATCTGTTCAAATAAATAATAATAATAAAAAAAGGTATATTACAAACTACTAGAAGATCAGTAGATTACCTAGAACTACCTTAAAATATAGAGTAACTAATGGGTAGACAAATTTCTTGTGACAATAAATTAATCATCTACAAAATATCTATGTTTAAAAGAACTTGCTTAAAACATGACTTAAAATACCGGTACTTAAAATTGTCTGCAATTTAGGAGAAATGGCTAAAATACACACTGAAAGACTGCAACAAATTTTTTTTTCATTTTAAATTGAATGATAAGCAAAAAATGTGTGGGGTGAAGGGACTTACAATTGAGACCTTTGGACTGGAGGGACATACAGTTGTGTTCAAACCTAATGATATTCTCAATCATTACAAGGAATAACTTTCCTCAAATAAAAAATAAAAAAACTGTTCATTCACTAAAACTATATACATTTTTTTTTTTGTTTTTAGATGATTTCTTAATGTAATCATTTAATATTAAGATGTTTTTTTTCTCTCATTCAATAATGTTACAAGAGATATCAAAGCTGGACATTTTTTTTCTCTTTATGTGGAATGAGCCTCTTTTAGTTTGTTCTGCTAGGGTTGAACTGCATATAGGTTATTATAACACATCCAATTCATCAGTGAAATTAGATCAAATTGTTTACATTGTCTACTAATTACAAAATATTTCTTATAATTCAAATCAAATATGCAGTAAAAAATAGTTTCTAAATAGAATGCATTCAAGTTTTTGTTGATTTCTACACAGCTTAAGTTATACCAAGCTCATTTTTTATTGAGAATGAAGAAGCCAACTCCTGCCGCAACAGCCAAACCAAGAAGAACCAAAATGATAAGGCCACCACCTCCACCTTTTCTTGCTTCTAGTTGTTTCTGTAAACATTCAGACAAAAACAGTTTTAGTCTCATGTAAAAACAGCATAGAAAATCTATTCAATTTACAATCATCTTTGCTAGGGTTTAAATAAGAGCTTAACTCTTAAAGATTCTTGAGTTTTCCCCCTTTTTTTAATTGTTTTTTAAGGTACTTAATAAAAAATGATTTTTCTAAAATAAAAATAATACAAATATTTGTATGTTATCTATCATTTTATTCAGAATTGCATCCTTTGTCTAGTAGATGATAAAAAAATTTGGTAGGTGAAAACATTTTTTCAAGAAATCAATTCTTGTGACAATTTTTTTTTCTTTTTTGCAAAAAAACAAACACATTTATGACAAAAGGCATGAATAAAAACAAAAAGGATTATAAAAGCCAATGTGAATTAAAGTACTATTTTCATCAATGATAACCATTTTTACATGTCATATATCATTTTTAGGCAATTCTATAGAATACTGAGATACTGAGGTGATTTTTTATGAAACTATATAAAAACAACAAAAAAACGCCAAAAACAAAATCCTCTTGATAAAAGAGCTAATCATATAAACCAAATGTATAGATTATTAATTACAAAGAATTAAAACATTAATAAATGAAGTAATTACAGTTTGAACTTTAAAGTAGTCTTATTTCACACAAAAAAGTACATTGAATGTGAAAAAAAGGTTATTTATGATAAAGTAAAAGACAATTTCTTTCTGGACTGAAACACAAGAATGTACCACAAGCACTACACATGGACCTAGTCTTTCTTTCAATTTTGTGATGACTATAACAAAGTTTACAATTTTTTCTATCTTTTGAAGCAACCATTGCAGGTAATATTGAGTGGCAGGTTTTGAGTTTCATATGTTATACAGTAGGAACTGGGTCATAATCATCAATGTTCAATGGTGAAATCTGACTGTAGAATGGGCTTCTATTTAATTCTTCAATATCTGGATTTTGTTTTCTCCAGTCTTGAACTAAAATAGAACTATGAACTCTAGCAATATCAATGAAATGAAAAAATAAGGTTTTCCAGTATTTGTTAGTTTTGCGCAGCATGTTATATTTATTTAGTAGTTGATCACTTTTATCCACCCCTCCCATAAAAGAATTATAATCCCCCACTAGTTGAGGCTGTTTAACTTTTAATTGTTCAAAAACACCATTATTTTTTGTTCTCCTATTAACATAATTAAACTCATTTGCCGAATGCATGGTTGAAACTAATGAAACTGTTTTGTTATCCCTCCACTGCATAGCTAAAACCTGATCTTGTCTAACCCATCTCATATCCCCCCTCTTACTAACCTTTTCCCACTGCTTCACATTCTTAAGTTCTGTTGGAAACCCTTTCCTATTGCTTAGGATTGTTCCACAAGCAACAATACCTTTTTGAAAAAGATCAATAACAAGTACAAAACTGGTATAAAAATTATCAAAAAAAAAAATGATAGCCTTGATTTATTAGAGAGGACACTAACTTCATTACTACATCATATGCTAATCCAAAAGTAGAGCTATTCCCTTCTATCTTACCTAAATATACATCAAAGTCATAAGTGTACCCACTAAGAGAGTCTGCTAAAACCCACAATTTCATTCCCCATTTAGTTGGTTTATCCCTTATATATTGTCTAAATGCATACCTACCCTTATTTCTAACCATTCTTTCATCTATAGATATGTTTTGACTAGGCTGATATAATTTCATACATTTTCTCCTAATAAATTCAAATAAAAATCTAACCTTAGCAAGTTTATCAGTAGCCACCTCAGTATCTCTATTGCTTACTTTCAAAAAGCAAAGAATTTGTTGAAAACGAAATCTAGTCATAAACGCTCTGGCCCACAAACCATTGAACAAACTCTTTCCCTTCCAATAGAGCTTAAAGTTGGGAACCTGAACAAGTCCCATGTACATCAGAAGTCCCATGAATACGTAAAACTCTTCAACGTCTATATCCTTCCAGTTCTTGTACATACTTGGTTTTGTAGGCAGCAGCATTTTCGTTGGTAAATTTACAGAGCATTTCAACTAAAGCTTCTGTAAAGAACAGTTTAAAAATTGAAAGAGGAGTAAGGTAGTTTCTCCTGTTTTGCCTTGTTACACTGTCAGGGAAATGAGCTCCAGGAGGCCTTTCGGGTCTGAATGCTGGTATGGCATGTGGTATTTGGTCCAGGTCATCATAGCTAAAACAAAATAAAATTTAAAAAATTAGAATTAGATTTAGTAAAATTAAAACATAAAGACATGCTAATCATAACTACACACTTTGAATCCAAATATAAATAATATACATATACAGCACTGAAATGTTTACAGATGTAGATTATAAACAAAGCGTAACCAACGTAAACAAATGAAATATGGATCTAGCAAAAGCAATGTGGTCTGAAAAGTGTTTGGCTCTAGATCTTGTAGATCTAGAAAATACTTTGATTTTAGTATAAAGTCTTATAAGCTCTTTATTTCCCTAAATTTTACAAATAAATTCTAAGGTTATTTACATGTAGACTAGATCTAAAGTTTCTAGACTCTTATCGAGTCAACCCAGAACTGGATGTTTCGTAAGAAAGAAAAATATTTACCTTCCGTAGTTCCTCTGTTCATTGAAATTGGGCTGAATGTTTTCATCATCACGAAAATCTTCTTCAATCCATTCTTCATCTTTACTTGAAATGTACTCTATTTCTTCATCAGAAGATAAGTCTTGAGCCATTTCTTAGGTAAAAACGTGATGCTAGCGCACTAGTAGTGGTGAAGGCAAGTAGTAAAATGGCCGACGAGAATCACAAAATGGCTTGTTCAAAATGTGAACTTTCGGACGCAAATAAAAATAACTTTTTTTAAAAAGTTTAACTTAAAATAATATTTTTACGAAACAAAAAATATTTTTTTTGTGAAAATAATAAAAAATAACGCAAAAATTTCAAGATTTATTTATTTAAATGACGTTTTAAGGCGTCAACCACGGGTGATCGAAAATCCAATATGGCGTACCATAAGAGTTAAGGTTATGAGATTTTACAGATAAATAAATCTTGTGTCTACTACAGATTAAATAAAAACCAAATATTTTCTTTCTATTAAAGATATCTGTTAATAAGGAAGAGGATATACCTCACAACCTTCTCAAATCATAAAAAATATGAAACACCACTAAGGGATGTCTATTCTTTATGACACCATTTCAACAAAACTTAGACTTGTATCCATTACATTTCAGTTACTTGCCAAAGACACTAGAGACATAACCACTTGTTGTAGATGTCCATTAAAAGTCTATGATTGATTTCAAAGAACTTACCAAGATGTATTCCTCAGCACCATGTTGAACTTTCAAATGCACTGTCTCACCAGCAGTGATGAATATCTGGACAGCTTCATTGTGGGTTACTGACTGAATTTTGTGTCCATTCACCTGAAAGCAAAATGCACAAAAACATAATATATATAATTATATTAAGGCATAATTTTCTTCCTAAGTATCCTAAATGATAAAAACAAGGGAGAATGGTCAATACAAATAGGAAATCTATGTCAATACATACAAGATTTTTGTTAATAAACAATAAATAATAACACATTTTTTTAAAACTGATATTGGAGAGGTATGAGATGTTAAATTGAAAATAAAAGAACTAGAATTACAGGGTTAATGTACCATTTCTATGATAAATTGAAAATAAAAGAACTAGAATTACAGGGTTAATGCACCATTTCTGTTAATATTGAAAATAAAAGAACTAGAATTACAGGGTTAATGCACCATTTCCAACATGATCAGTTAGGTTTTTCTTTATATGCATATTGAATTCTGTAGTACTAATTTAAGAGTAATAAAAATCATTAAAATTGAACATTATTTACAACATATTATTATTACAACATTATTATTATATTATTATGTTAATTATTTTAGAACATGATCAAGCTAAAACATCTGAGTTAATAACTAGTCTACAACACCAACCCACACACATTTGATTATCCCTAAAATCTATTTTGTATTGCTGGCAAAACCAATGCCTTTACTATATCACTTGCCTCATATAATTCTCCCATCATTTACTTAAAAATTGACTGAAATAATTAAGGCTGACATGAATAAATCACTTTTTTTTTTTTCAGGTGAAGGGGATATGAGTCATTGGAAATTGAAATGTATTTTATTTGCAGATCTAATTTATAGAAACTAAACATTTACACAAAACTTGCTAGATATAATGGAATAATATTTAACTGGAAGCTCCTTACCTCCAAAATTTTGTCTCCTTCTTTCAAACGACCATCCCTGTAGGCAGCACCAGCTTCTTTGAGCTTAGTTACAAATATACCCGTGTCCTCTTTGAAATGTGGGATGTCTGTGCCTCCTCTGATATTAAAACCTAAGCCTAGAAAGTACATTTAAACAAAAATAAATTTCACACTTTTATAAATATTTTTTTGTTAACACTTTCTTGATTTGTACTTGCCTTCTTTATAACAACGCAAGCTATACTTTACAATTATTTTCTTTCATTAGGCAATGGGCCTGAACTTTGTTTTTTAATTTAGAATAGTCTACTTGCATGCTCTGATTGGATAGACTAGCAGGGAAAAAATTGGCAAAATCTATAATCCTATTCTTAGTTGAAAGATAGCTTTTTGCAGGGAGGAAATTGATACTGTACAATTTGTTAGGCGTAGCCATTTCTTTGCACATAACTCTGCCTGTGTTCCTAATACCCATTGGTTGAGCCACTCTTCTTTGTGATCGCTGTTTAACATTGATTTCAGGGTGTAGTTTAATCATTTATAATCCAGATTGGATGGGAGTCAGGACTTATATTTTTTTTGGAAAGAAAGGTTATAATTGGTGGCCAATTTTTTTTGTTGGACTTTGTTGCTGTTTAGGAAAATGGTGGACTGCATTAATATGGATGTGGTTGACATGATATATTCTTTAATGTTATGCTTCCTTCCAGTGTAGGATTATTATTATTAGTTATCCAACACGCATACCAGAATATATTGGAAATTATTTAAAAGACTGTTCCTATTTCCTTTTATTTTCTATCTAACAAAGTATTTATTTTAGGACACAACTGTGTTGCTCAAAATATATAATAAGTAATGCAAGTATAAATAACCTATTCAAATATAGATGTACCATAACAAATAATAAAATGGATATATTCCAAATATGTGAAATAGGCAGAACATCACATGGCAACAGAGAGAAATAAACCATGTCCATGACTAGATGGACAACATCAATGAAACCCTAATAAAATTTAGTGTGGAACACAGTTTTCTGTTTTCAGCTTAGAACATTCACAGTGTTTTCAACTAACCTCCCTCAAAGCATTCTGTTGACTTTTTATAAATGAAATGTTAACCCTGTTATCCAAGTCCAATGTAAACAACAACTTTTTTGTATTCTTTCAAGTAAAAAAAAACCACTACATTCTCCTATGTTGGTGGTCCAAAGTGACCAAAGGTTGAATACTTCTGCTATGGACAACAGTACAAATGTAGAACTCATTTAAAAAAAAATAACAACCACAAATATGATAATGATCTTTAAACAATTTTTAGTTTTGATAACAAGACTAATTAAATTAGTAAAAATCAGTAATAATAATAAAAATATCATATGATAATTGAATAAAACTTAGAACTGATTTATAGATTTATTTATATTTATAAATTTCCTTGAATGTGCAGCCTTTTTATTCATATCTAGTTTTGTCATTTAGAGATATTATTGTCTAGATCTAATAAATGAAATAATGCCCAGTAAGTACTGTTTCCAATGACAAATACACTGTATTTATATGCTCTATATGCTAAATTTAATTTGTATAATTTAATATAATATTATTTTGATTTAGATCTATTACTATTTAGACTTCTTATATTTATATTATTCAATCTATTTAATATAAGATGTCTATATATATTGTCTATTCTCTAGTTAACTCTAGGAACCTTGTAGAATAACTTCAATAAGATAAAAGGACCTAATTTTACAATTAACATTACATAATGATAATTAGTAATGATTAGTTAGGATTTGATTAGGCTATGAGTATGATTAGAGAATAGACTTTAATTATATATATAAAATAATAAATCTAATTATAATATATGACTATAGACTAATTTAGAATAACCAGAGCAGAGGCAGAAAGTTCAGAGACTAGATAATGACTAAATCTATATCTAGATTAGTAGGTAGACTAGTACTTACTAGATCTACTACTATATCTAGTAGCCTTTGCCCTTAGTAGAGTGATAATTAAGTTAGTAATAAGTAAGAGTGGAGTCACCGAGTCTAGTGACAGTCTAAACTTTTATATCTTTACAAATAGATTAACGAAATTAAAACCTTACCTGTTTCTCCTCGGTGTAACGTTATTTCCGATATGGGCAGACCCTCTGTCATATTTAAAACCGGCGCAGGCATTTTGGTGTGTTGACTTCTCTGTACCTACAAGATCAAATCCGGTCACAGAGACGTTGCTATTTTCCTGTTGACTAGTGCCTGCTTGTGAAGCTATTTTCCCGATTTCAGTCTAAATAGACTTAAATTAGAACTGTAGCCTGCCGGCTAAAGACCGGCTTTAGGGTCAAACTAATCTTTTATTTTATAACCTATTTTTTTTACCTGGATGTTATTAACATTGATATAATAAAGTTGGTATCAAATCATGTCTGCCACTAAGCAAAAAAAGAAGGCGGATTTGTTGCGTTGTGACATGACGTAATAAACTCGAAAAGTGACGTCTTGCGCTTGTTGTGTACCCACAATACACATCTTTTTCGGATTTGCGAATTTCTATTTTTCGAAAGCAATTTAAATCAATGGTGCTTTTTTATGCATGCAATCAAGAGGCAAAAAGACAGATAGATCAAGAGCGAGACGGAATGATATTGATGCTGAGGAACTGAAGGGCACTTTTGCAAACAAAAAATATTTAACAATAGTAATAAAACCTATAGGCCTAAATATGATCAGATTGGTCTTTGTAAACTTATGAATTCATTAATATTGGAATACGCATTTCCACTTACTAAATGATGCTTATTATGTTGATAGACATACACTAATTATAAAATATTTCTTAATAGGCTAGCTCTCTTTCCCTCGGTTTCGATCACTATGAGCCCTATGTAATATATCACACCTCTGGTCAGATTCATAAGCACTCAAGCAACTGGATTTCTAAAAGTGCGTCAAGGGAAACGAAAGGTGATGCCCCTATACATTTGAATATTTTTGTTACATTGATAAACTTTAATAACAGCTGATAGAGACTATATACAAACAGGACAACCAGATGGCAATTTTTTTTTAAAAAAGCCAATTTAAGCGTAGAAAAAAAATGCGGATAAATTAACGTGATTTAATCTGCATTAACTGTGCATCGTGAAATATTAAACATTAATAATAAGACTTGTCTTCGAGTCCGAAGATTAGTGATCGAGGGATGCAGTGTTTCCCGTGGCTGCGCAGCCCCAGCCGTGACAGCTCAAATGGGTACCTGAAATTAGTTGGTGAAAAGTATAGGCGTTAATTGGTCGTTGTGCTGACCACATGACACACTCGCCGTGGGCCACAGAAACACATAACCTTTACATTATCTGTCATATGGATCGCAAGGTCTGAAAGGGGATTTAACTTGTTGGACTGAAAAGGTTTTTAAGATCCCTTTTATTAGCTCACTTAATAATAGTGACGTACTTATGGATATTTGATGCCTTAATTTATTGCGGTAGGTCCTTTGATGCCCTAACAAAAAAAAAAGGGCTGATACTGATGTGGGAATAACATTCAAAGCACCATTGTAGATAATATAGCGCTGTGTTTTGTAATGGGCTTTATCCTCGTTAAGCCATTTTTGTGATAATCCTAAAGCGCATTGTAGTTAGTCTATTCTGTACACAAAAGACGTCATCAAAACGATGTTTGGACGCGCTGGAACAATTTTAACTTTCTGACAAGGAAAGACGGATAGAATTGCATTAGCATAGAAATGTGTATTAAAGTCTAAATTTTATTTGATCAATAGGCCTACTTATAAAATTAGGATGCACATATAAAATTTAAGTACAAATATATATATAAAAAAAAAGAAGACATATTTAGGGCCTAACCATATGTCTGTGAATACGGAAAGATTTATTCCTCTTGTTGGTACCAAACAAAATAATTAAAACCAGTAATTAATCGATAATTGGTTACTTTTAAAAATCGATTTGTGTATTTTCTACGCCAATAAAATTTTTTGCTAAATTTCAATCAAGAATGGATGTGGTAGGGGGGGGGACGTGTTCAAACCTTTTACCATGACGGCTGGGGTGGGTTAAACCCAGCATCATCGAGAGACCATCGAACGACAGTCAAAATGGCATACCATATGACTAATACTGCGATTGGACCCCACGATGAACTGCTAACTACAGTAAAAAAAGCAAACTAAAATTCTACAACCATATGACAAGGCCCTTACAAATACCTTCCTCATGGGAACAGTTCTAGTATATTATATACAGGCCTACCAGGAAAAAGAAGAAGAGGCAGACAGAGCAAGCTATGGAAAGACAACATGTAAGAATGGATACGGATCTTTGTGCTGTCATTGAAAGAGATTCTGTCCAAGGCAAAAGACAGAGTGGAATGGAGAAATACTATCAACAGATCTTGTGTGGTGCCCCAACGGTCCAACAGACTATAATAAAAGATTGGTGATGGTGAGTCTCCATTAATGAAAGAAACTTTTAAAACAAAAGTGTCTATTCTGAAATCTGAAAATGGTCTGTCAAAGTGTAGGCTGTTTCCTAACGCAAATGATTTTAACTCAAATGTTATTAGACAGTTGTTTTTTGTTTGTTTGATGAAGGTGTGTGTGTGTGTTTGTGACCTCTATATCAAAAGTGTCGGTGTGCGTGTTTGGAAAAAAAAATGGGGGGGGGGGGGGGTGTTTATACCGTGATAGTATACGGCAGTGATGCCCAAACTACGGCCCGAGATTTCCGAAAACTAGCGTTTTAAAAGCACTTCATTGAGCAGGGCTACACACACATTGACAGTAATAAAACTGGTAAACCCTAATATTTGGTAATCGCTTTACGGGTGTAAGTAGAGCCACGGGTTGGTAATTTTAAATGGTTTATTCTCTTTTTCATTGTTTTCTTCTTTTCATTGTTGTGGCCCGCGACACGAGTGTTAGAAATTAAATGGCCCGCAGACCAAATAAGGTAGGGCATCACTGGTATACGGTATTATTCACATCATGACCCCTTCAATGTCGAAGGTGCCGTTCACATAGGCTCGATCACAGATATATATAATATAGATAACCGGAAGTTTCGAAAAGAAAAAAAAATAGTCAACACTGATTTTAAAATTCGTTGGTCCATCCATGATTACTGGTTAGACTCTATAATTAGATCTAGATCTATATAAATATAGAGATCTATTCTAAGATCTAGATCTAGTTTTACTTTTCTAGGGATAGACTCGAGTCTGGATAAGTGAATGCAAGTGAAAGTGTAACCATGGGTGGGTTGCACCCCCCTGGATTCTGAGTAGCCAAAGCCTAGCTACTTTTTTTGCACCATCAGTTCAATTAAAATCTTAAGTAGCAACTGAACAAGTAGTATTTCCACTGGTGTCTGAAGTACAGTTGTAGTAGACTAGCATAGGCTTATCAGGCATTCACGTGCACCCCTCTGAATTCTGGGTAGCAAAATTTTAGCCATTTGTTTACACCTTGAAATCAATTTTATAACCTCTGCTTGGAAGTAACTTAACGTTGTGCTTCCATTACAATAAAGTTAATAAGGATAAGCTATTGTTGTAATAAACTGTAACAAGCTAATCTGTGTAGTTAATGTTCGACTATGTACGCTTGCAATTCAATATTCTATCTAGCTCGTTAGTTGTAAGGATTTGTTTTCATTTACATATATAATATATAGTTATCATTATATTTAGTTTTTAGTAATGACCTAGAATATAAAAGTATTTTTTTTTTTGTCTTGGAACAAAAAACCTTGCCGGCTGTCTTTTGATTTGATATATGTGAAAGTTTCTTTGAACAAGATTGAAGAGTGCAGTCATCTTGATAAATGTATTTACGTTTTGCGGAGTTGCGGTCAGTGTTAGTGCTCAATAAAATAAAATAGCAGGTTAAACACATCCACCAGTTTGTGATAGAAGAGATATAAAAAAAAGTTCTTCCCATACCACCAGAGTCAAAACGTTGATTTGTATCGACGGAGCACTGGCAGCAGCAAGAAATCAAAATATACAAGCAGCAGAAGAGTGAATTAACTTCATTTTCTTGGTATGTCGTTAATAAAATGCAGATATCTTAGCACTTTACAGATGTGTTGATTGCAATTGTACATTGGTTTTGCCATTGTTGTTTAGAGAGACCCCACTGCCTGTGTCCAACTTCATTGTCAGCAAATACATTATGTACATTTTTCACATGGACAAACTACTCGCCAAGGCTACAATGGCTGCCCAGTGATGGGTAGCATTTAAAAACTGTGTTCAGCCAAGGATTCATGAAAAATATCTAAAAGCAGACCTTGTCCGTTGCGAGTCCCACAGACTTAAATTTGTTATTATTGACCTGAATGCCATTTCAGATATACATAATGCTGTCGGGGTCATCCAGAAGATTTTCTATTTCTTCCATAACGGTCCCAAAAGAGAGCGTTGATGCTAAATTTACATCTTTTGTGTGAGACAATGGACTGAAAAATACGAATTCCTTTGTGCTTTAAGTCCCAACTTTGAGAAGATCTTTGATTGTTTGGCATATTTAAAAAAAACTGTTGTTAGTGAAACTGCATATTTGTAATCTGTGCCTGCTTCTCATGTGTTTCTGATTTGTCATTTAATTGTCAATTATTCATCTTTTCATGAATCAGTCAGTTTCTGTGATGTTGCAGTCTGTCCATCTTAGCATAAGTGGCTGCTTAACATCGGCAGTCACGTTAATGACATAAATACCAACTTGGCCATGTTGAGGAACACTTCAAGGATGGCATCTTAGGAAGGCGAGACTGCTGGAAGGCAAACGGGGGTACTGAGTTGGTGCTACTGAGAATTTGTAGTCGACAGACTCACTGAAAATAAAAACAACATATATTTGGATTTCGGGAGTTATTACAGAATACTACTTTACATTAAGTAACTTTGTTCGTTAGTTTCTTCATTAACGTTTCGCTTTTCAAGCAATAATAATGCTCAGTTCAACTTGTTTTGTCTACATCCCAAAATATGCAAGAGCTGCAACATTATGAAGCACTGCAGATAAGCATTCATTGCCGGCTTGTCCATTGCGATGAGAAGCAATTCAGTAGTAAAGTTATTGACAGTTTTTGCAGCACTTGCATTTTTTGTTTAATCAACCGTCGGGTCGGGATGCACAGACCGCACGGAGAAACCTACCAACGTCTACAGTAAATAGTTTGTTCACGTGTTATTTAAAAAAAAATTTCATGAAACAAGTATTTACTGTGAACTTAATATCACATAGGTATGGGTGACGTGGTACACTATTTCTTTTCTTTAATATTCTTTGTCATTAAAAAATTGCAGTTACGACTTACCATGAGTGGCGACTTGCACCCCCCTGCAATAAATCATGCGGGCGCCTATGAGTGTAACTCTACCGTCACTACTCACTGTAATGTGTAATAGATATATTATATAGACTAATAAATATTAATCCACTAAATTAGGCACTATTATCACTAGAATGACTTAAGATCTATTTAGTCTATAGTCAATAGTCAGTATAGTCACAGTATAATGAGTATAAGTATAGTCAGTATAGATTATAGTCACTACACTGACACTTACTTACGACTTGAACACTAGAATTCTAATTATAAATTTATCTGTATCTTTAGTCATTGCTCAGTCATGAACCATTGTCATTTGACTAGTAATCATTATTGTTAGTTTAACTTTGTTACACTTCAGTTACTAAACATTAAAATTTAGACCAATTTAGTATCTCATAGACTCTAGATAGATAGATTCTAGCTATCTATCTAGTCAATCAAATTATCATGCTCACAATGCCACTATAGAATATCACATTTGCACTGTATTTAATCAAGATTTAGAAACTCATCTGGATCTAAACTATAGAATCTACTAGAGTAGACTATATAAATTTTATTAATAGATATAATATAAATATAGATCTCTGATGTCTGAAGCGGCCTTAGCAGTGCGCAGGGCTTTGGGCAATATCAGCTCTATGAATATATATATATATAAATATGTTAACTACAATGGGGTAAAAAAAAACAAAAGATTCCCCTTATTGCCTCTACACCCCTGATAATTTCAGATTATAGATTTAGATTATGGCAGATGCCATGGGGTGTAAATGGAAAAGGTTTGTAATTTACATAGATTTAGATCTAATTTGTTTCGTATGTAACCCCAGTTTTCAAAAGTCCAGTTTAAATTCATGACCTCCATAATTGTAAGCCAGATTGCTTTCAATAGACCTAGGACATAGTTAGCTAGTAAGTCTCTGCCATTCAGTCTCTCCTGACCCTGCCAGTATTTAGTATACATTACTAATGATAATTGTAATAAGTTTAAAAAGTGTAAGTTATCAGTTTATGAAACTTAAAAGTAAAAAGTAAAGTACCCCTTTCAAACCTTGCAATCTATGGGGCAGATGATGTAAAGGTCATCTGTTTCTGTGGCCTATGGTTAATGAGGTGTCATGTGGCCAGCACAACAACCAACGGCCTTTACTTTACAATCGCAGATGTTAGGTACCCATTAGAGTTGGGGTCGACCCAGAAGTGCGAAATACAAAATTCCAGGATTCAAACCCAGAACCTTGGTTCGGAAGCCAAGCATTTTAACACTCCCCATCTACAATTCTAGTACAAAAATATTAACACAAAAGGAGTATTTTTGGTTTAATTGTTTTTCATATTTTTTATATATTTTTTAAAAATTTTATAATATATAAGCATGGTCGAGAGGCTAAGTATGCTTGAACTTGGCTTGGCTACCTATAAAGGGGGCTCGAGGTTCGACGCCCCACTCGGGCAGAGTTGTGTTTACTGAGCGCCTGAAGGCAGCACGGAAAAACTTTCTCCTAGATTCCCCCCCCACAACTGAGATTGGACCAAAGTGCTCTAAGCATGCTATAAGCATGAAAGTAGCAGCGCTATATAAAAGCCATAATTTAATTATATATATATATTTATATATTCTTTTATTTTTATTCACAGTTCATTTGGTTACTAGAAATCCAAAGTCTGCTGCATTGTTTATAAAGGATAGTTAAGTAAAATGTCTGACTTAGACGAAATAGCTGCTGCTGCTGGCATAGCTATTGTGGATGACAACTCTGGAAATGGGGATGCAGGAAGAAGTAGAGATGATAATGACAAGTCCTGTAAACCTGCAGAGACTGACATATCTTTGCAGTCACAAGTATTGGATTTGGAAACCATCTTTTCCAATCGCTATACAGATGCAGACCCAGACTATGTCAAAGTACTGGAGGATAATTCAGCAGCTCATCCACCCTGTGTGATAGACTTTTATGTCAGGAAGCCAAGAGAGGATAATCGCAATTGGCAAGGGAGATATGATGGTGGAGACAGAAGAAACTATAACTATCGAGGAGGAAGAAATGACAGCTGGAATAGAGGTTATGAGAGGCATGGTGATTACCACAGAGAAAACAGAGATTACAGGCACAGAGAAAATAGAGATTACAGGCACAGCGAAAACAGAGATAGATCACCACACAGATAATCCACTCTGTATACTTAAGATGCTTATATGTATATATTTGTATTTGTACTTTTTTAAAGCTTTCTTTTGATTTCTGTGTTGCTTATTGTTTAATGTAGTAATGTATGGAAGTTCATTTTGATGTTCATCATCAATAGGTCTGGTAGCAGATTACCATAATCAGATCCATTAAAATGCCCTAGTGAGGTAGAATCCAAATGCAGACAAGGAATTCTGAGATTACACTCAAGCTGAAATGTGTTTGTAAAAATGTTAGTTTGTAAAATATTTTACATGGTTTCGCATGTCCCTTTAGAGTTGAAGATAATTGCCTTCCTAGTTCAAAGCTCCCCGGTATGAACCCGGGACCATCAAGATGGCAGAATGAAAGTCCAGGGTGCATACCAAGTGACCAGGCAGCCATCCTGCTGAGCAGCACTGAAAAGATTCCCTAGATACCTCCACAATGTAGAATAGACTAGAGCACAATGAACATGCTACATTAATATGGAGAGATGTGACACATATATTAATAATATACTTTTAAGTTTTTCAGTGTCACCATAAACTTAGAATGATAAAATTATTATAAGCTTTTGAAACTAATAATCAGCTAATATTTGGCATTGTTTTATCTTTAAGAAAGATGTGAACTACTACTACTATACTGAATGAGGCTCAAAAATAGAACACAATAATGATACCCTAACCAAATTCATTAATATAAAGATTTAAATGCTACTTTGAACTGTTATTTCAATTTAATTCCTGGTGAATGAATTATCCATAGTCATGTTTTCAAATTGTTTTTTTAATGGAAATAAATCTTGGTGTAAAGACTTTATTTTATTCTTATATTTATGTGTTGGATGAATTGTCTAGTAATGCACATTAACAGTGCTAATGTTAAGTTGTAATTGCAACCCAGGATAATTTAGCAGCCATCAACAACATAACATGAAATATTTAGACAATTGCAGAGCCTGTATACCATATAATTTACCAAAAGGTTCCCTCAAACAAGAAAATTACATCCTTTACACATTCAAATATTAATTCAATTGTTATATTTTTTGTGGCCTCAAACTATTAAGTACTAATTATATATATGATAAATAAAAAAAAAAAATTTAACATGCACCTGTAAAATAAAAAAAAAAGCTTACATTGAGTGAAATTGCATCGATTATTTTGAACCAATCATGTAATTTATTTTTAATTAATCTCATGATGACCATTTTTTCATGCTCTCTCCACTGTACCTTGAAGGATCAATTTTGACAGTGAATCGTGTCTTACAATTTTCTCTAAATCAGCTCAGTTTTTTGCAAGTGTTGATTTCCTGGTATCAGATACCTAACAATTTTCTGTAGCAAATATTCAGAAAAAGTCTTGAATTCTTCTTTCAGTGTCAGCATTCTGTGTCCATCTTTTACAACTTTAGAGACAGAGACCACTGGCAAAGAATACAGACTCAACGTTTTACTAGATGTAGACTACTAGACTAACATTAATAAATGTGTGCGATTGGAAATATTGTTTTTGTTTAGAGCAACTTTCATGCTCAGTGTGCTATGGTCCTCTCACTTTTGTAGACTAGGGGGGCTGAGTGGGTATCTGGGAGAGTTTCTTCGGTGCTGCTTTTTCAAAGGCAGTTTAAAAAACAGTAACTTGAGTCTGGTTTTGAACTCTAGGCCTCAAGCTTCTATAATCATGGAAGGCTGACATGCTAGCCTTCGAGCTATATTAAGTATTTATAAAAATTGTTTTTTTAGACTATTGTTTGTTATAAAGTTGTATTGAGTGACCTAGTTCTCTAAAAAAGGCTCCCCTAAGCTTAGTACATTTTCTATATCAACAAAATTACTTATGAATAATTGATTAGTTAACTTTTTAAAATTGATTCATGGGGGTTGACATCGACAATGAATAATTGTGCACAGTTTCAACTTGATCCTAGAATGAGAAGTGGGAGAAATAGCATGAGACAGAGTGAGCTAATATGATCCCAATAAAAATACTAGGTTATCTCATTAATAATAATTTTTGAAAATGTGGCACTATAACATTTTGAAAATGAAGTTATCTGTTTCAAAGAACAATGGAAAAGAGACTAATGCAATTGCTTTGTCTATTGACCATTACAATAATGAAAACTACTACCATTCCAGTGTAAATATAGGTGTGTACTGATAATTCTTTTATTTTGTGTGTGGTTCTGGAGACTAAGACTGCTTTATTGATACTTGTGATTTCAAGGACTCTTTTCTCATATAAAAACAACAACACAACAGAAACATTCTCATAAATAAAACAGACTATTATAATCAGTGCTCTATAGCATAGTTACCATTTAAGACTTTTAAATACCATTTAAACACATTCATAACACAGACATGCCTACCCTCAAGACCCAGAATGTGGAACTTTAGGCCCCAATGTGGAACATACACGCGTTTACGTTTGTCTGCCATATTGTAGGCAATAAATAAAATTTCAATTATATTACTTTAATAACAATACTAGTTAGCTTATTATAAATTAGATGTAAATAGTATAATTAAAAGTAAGAAAACCTTTAATTCATAATTATGTCCTTTGTTTAAAATCAATAGCTCTAACTCCTATATTATATCAATTATATGATGAATTCTAACCAAAATGTATTCTAATGACCTAGGCTCAAATGTTACAATCTATTTTTATTTGTTACTACTAGATCTAAATCTATTGACTAGATCTAGTCTAGGTTATTCTAGATCTACTTGATTATCTATCCTTTTCTAATTTTGGAGTCTACTCTAGTCACACTAGAATGTGACTAGATGTTGTCTCTAGTTCTAGATCTAAAATAATTTAAGAGTCTATTAGTTACTAGTACTAGTCTAGACTATATCTAATAAGTCCTCTTAGTCTAAGTACACAGATTATAATAATTATATTATAGTTATAGATCTAAATATTTAAGTCTAGATCTATAGACTTATTGAGAACTAAAATAAATTTATTACATAATGATACATAGAAATCTAGAGATACTAAGATTAAGATAGATCTAGAGTTTACTTTTAGTTATCTAGAGCTAGCCCTACTTCTAGATCTAGAAACTAATTTAGACTATGACTATGTAATTTAAAGTAGGTCTATAGCCTTATTTAGGCCTTAGCCTTACTGTGTCTAATTCTAAGTTAATTAATTACATCTTTATTAACAACAACGTATTTTTTTAAAAATCCTTTTGAAAGTTTTCTTAGATTACTTGGAAACCAGTTCAAGAAGTTGTTACTAAAGTCAGATCTATGATCTACTTAATCTACTAGAGTAGTACTAAACTTTACTATCTATCTGGACTAGATCTATCTCTAGAATAAAGTCTAGATCTATATCATATTATATTTAGTAATCTATTTTTTTCTAGTGACCTAGTCTAGCCTCTAGACTAGATCTAGTATCTTAGAGCCATTGTCGGGAAAAGACCTATATATATATTTTTTTTTTGCACTCAGTATATTTTCAATTCGCACTATTAATAAATAATGAAAAAACGGCGATTTTTTTTTTGTGTCGGAATTCAGACTTGGCGGAACAAAAAATCGTGAATGCGGAACGGCGGAACATGTGAGCTTTTTTGATGATTTTGCGGGACGGATCCGCACAATGCGGGACTGTAGGCATGTCTGATAACAAAACAAGTCAACTAGAAACACATTTCACAAATATTACTGTTTATTTTAGCATTAAAGGAGACTTCCAAAACATGAATTTTTAAAGTCAGCAGCAATAATTTCTATCTTTTCCTATTATCAAAATTATGTTATAAAGAAATTTGATGTAATTATGATGTTTAAATTTAACCTTTTAGTTGAACTCCATTAACTATTACTAATATCCAACTTGCATAACTTTTTTTTATGTTTCAAACAATGAATAGTTCATTTCATACCTTGTATTTATTATTCACAAATTTGTTTTTAGTCAGAATTTTGTTTTTGAAATGTCTAATACTTTTTACAAATAAAGCTACAAATTTGAAATCCTTGAATGAAATCCAACTATGTGTAACTAAAGGAGAATAAATGTGACAATGCATGATCAGCTTAAAAACACTTGTATCATTTTCATTAATAAACACTACTTTGTACATAGATCATATGTGCTGGTAAAATATAACAAGGTACAACCCAACCTCATTTTAATTTTAAAAAATGGTTCTCATATGAAAAAAAAACAAAACAATTTGGATAATTTGGTCTCAAAATGTGTTTCTTTTCCTAGTTGTTACTTAAAACTAAGTTGGTCCATCAAGTGAACAAAAAGAAAAAGGTGATGAGATCACATCAAAGTAAAGATGGTTGATGACTTGTCATGGAGCAGTTCAATGAGAGGTCAGTAGCACAAAGAAACTTATCTGCCCAAAAAATACAATTTCTGTGATGAATTCCAAACATTAATGTAGTGTTGCTAGAGAACTATATCATTTTTAGAACCAATCCCAAACACCCAAGCCTCCACTTTCCACCTTTTGATGCAATTCAAGTCATCAACAAGAAACAATTGACAATAGTAAATCAACAACATCATAAAAAGTAGAAATTAAAAACGTCCACAGCATAAAAGAAGGATCCAGTCGAGACAATGTGTTGCTAAAATTGCTGGACAGTGTCAACAAGATCATTGCAACATACAAAAGGAAGTGAGCAACTTATGGCTCAACTCAATGTCTTTAGCAGGAAATACAAACTGATACCATTTCAAACCTAAACATAAAATTGTTTTTAAATAGGTATAAATATCACATAGAAATATTTTCAACTAAAAATTGTCTCTCCACTAGCTCTTCTAGTAAGAGGAATGATGTCATACACTATGAAGATGATAATAACAAGAAGTACTACAAAGTTAGTCAAACGCTAGTACTTTTCAAATCTGACTGCATCAGTAAGTGAATTGCATAGGTTTGGAAGAAAAAAAAAAGCTTTATTGATTATCCATGATTAATAAAACCAAAAACAAAAAAAAAACTTGCAGATATAAACTTAAGAAGTCAGCATATTCATGAGGATGCCTTAGTTGTGTAAACCAAGTGGCACATTAATCACACTAGACTTTAGTCATCAAAATACATACACCTACTAGGTCTAGTAGAATTCCTTGGGCAGGGGTAAAGGGGGTGTCTAGAAAATATTGGGACTAAAAATATCTCCTACAGTTTAAAATCATTGGTAATAATATTTAGCAAATAAAAAAAAAGGAGGGGAGAGGGGGGGGGGGGGGGTACCATACTTCAACAGCCTGTGTAAACATAACATTTAGCTGCACTACTAAAATGATATTGCTATAGAGTTAAAATATCCACATCAAGAAATTTAGCACTTTCAAGCTTGAATTGAAGAAAATGAATCAGCATTCATTTGGCTTAGTGCAAAAAGTAATTTCTCCAAAAAAAAAAAAAAAAAAAAAAAAAGTTACCAAAACAAAGCAGATTGTGTAATTCAATTCAAAATATAAAAAAAAATTAAATAATGTTTTTCAATAATCTAGTCTATAATACAATTCAATATACAGTTTTATTATTGGCTATAAAAATGACACAATATATAAGATTATAATGAATGGAAAAAAAATGTAGAAACCTGTAATTTGAAATTCTAAATAAACAAGCTGAAAATGGTATTGTGAAATATTTACAGTTAAGTCTGTACATGACTGACTACAGCAGTAACAAGGACACAGATATTTCAAAATACAGACGCAAGATCACCAGCTTGCCTATGATGAGTCTGATCTCTGCAACTTACTGAGAATCACCAGGGCCAGCATCACTAGCCTCAATCAAATTATTATTTCCGCTTAAGTAAAAACTGCAGGGTTTCTCTTCCAGTAAATTCTTTTCCTGGCTTCTTGGGCTGAGATCTATGACAGGCGAGGAAGTGGTCACCGGGGATTTAGCCATGCAGTTTAATTGGTTTTCAGATGCCCTGCGTGCCTCAAGATTCAGCTGATTTAAAATGTTCACACATGCTGGGTCATGTGGTGGAGGCTTCAGACGGCCATTCACCAATTCTCCCCTGTCCTTTGCATCCAAAACTTTGACAATGTGCTCAAGCAGGATACCGAAAAAATTGTCAATGGCTTCAAAACCTGGTAAGTAAAATGAAATAATAAATAAATTATTATTTTAATTATGAGATGAGAATTTAAAAAATGTGATTTATCACATTCAACTTAATCATTGTGAGAAATGTCTGAAATGTCATCTAATGAATTTTAAAAAGCAATAACAAAAGAACTGCTCTAATTACCCCCCCCCCCCTCCCCTTTAAAAAAAAATACTTTTTCTTGCAAAGAAATTTAGTGTTGTTGCTTGGTTGTAGGTTTGTAGCCCCAGACAGTTAGTAGAACTAAAACAATGTAGTCAAATTAAATTCTTAATGCTTAACTTGAAATAACCTTGAACATAATTCTTTTTAAACTATATAACTTGAATATAACTTTTATTTATAAATATACATAGATTCAACTTGAAAATAGATGGACATAGAACTAAGATATACTAAATACAAAAACACATCCTTTCTGTCTCACATTTTATAAAAAAACAAACTTCCTTTAACTAACCCCCATGTGACACATTTACATCTATTATGACAGACCAGCTAGTGGTTTCATCAGCCTACCACACCAAAAAAAACCCTGAGTACTCTTCCAAAACTGTGCTGTTAGCTTGCATACTTCTGGTTGTCTTGAGTGTTAATACAAGTACTCTAGATGTACATTGGGTGTTTCTATGAAAATTCATTGTCCACATCTGTTCCAAAGTAACCAGTGAAATATATGTCTGTACTTGTATTTTAAAAGTCTTCATCTAAATGTTTTCCAATCTATGGTTTTCAGATGCATCATGGTCGATTCCCCTCATTTGGTCCAAGTCCATCCTGCCTTCTTTGCTTCTTGACCTACCAATCTCCTCCAAGTCTCCCAGCCTTTCTCTTCTCCTGTGGGTTCCAGTCTAGAGCCTGTCTTGCAATATTTTCTGCAGTTCTTCGCATCAACAGTTTGGAATAATGACCCTGAGCCTTGATACAAATATGATAATGTGATAGACACAATAATATAAAATACACATAACAAGAGAGAGCTTCAAGTTTATCAAGGATAAATGAAAACATCTTTTAGTGTATCACACACTTACAACTAGTATTCACAAGATAACCAAAATAATGACACCATATTAAAACATACAACAATATTTTCATTAACCATTAAAACAAAACAGAAGCAGCAATAATTTCCTTAACTATTAAATCATAACAGAAGCAGCAATAATTTCATTATCTATTAAAACATAACAGAAGCAGCAATAATTTCACTCACTATTAAAACATAACAGAAGCAGCAATAATTTCATTTACTCCAAAACTATCCATATTTGAATCATGTTCTGAACTAAAACTGAGACTTAAATTTATGAATACAAACTCATTTTTAAGGGGGAGATGTTGTTCCTTCTTCTAATCAAATAAGACCATATAAACACATATTTATAAAACAATGTATTTCTTCGTCATTCTTGCATAACTCAGATTTTCAAAAAAAAAAATAAACAAGTACCTATGTTTTTAAGGTTCTAGCAATAAAAGCATTAAGTCCTACCTGGAAAAAAGTTGATATCAATAATACCATATTGATTAGTCTCACTGTCCATAATGACATCAAAACCAAACAAGTCTAGCTCCATAGCTTCTCTCATACTTTGACCCAGACGGTCAAGGTAAACCCAGTCTGGTTTGGTGGGCTGATTTTCTAGAGTAGCATAATCCACCTTGAAATAAAAAGAATTCTGAAGGGCTTAAACTCTCATCTTAAAAGCATGAATGTGCTAATTCAACAATAATTGTGAACTACTTACAGCATTGAGTGGATGGTCTGAGTCTGCTTTAGACACTTCCTGTGTGTCAAAGAAGATTGTAGGATGAGCTGACAATGAAAAGAATTTGCAACAATTAAAACTGAGATCAGTTAATTTTATGAAAGAATGATTTAGTCTAATTCCTAACGCTACATTTTGAATTTGATTAAAACATAGTAATTGAAAATTACAAGTTAATATGAAAATGATTCTATTACTAGTGTTATGTATCAATTTAAAATAAACCTAAGTCTACGTTAATTTATTTACATATCCATGACTGTAAATCATGGAATTTCCTATGACGTAAGCAGACACCTGTCTATCTCATGTATGACACTTGACAGGAAATAATTTGATTGGTTGAGGAAAATGATTTCATTGGTTAAGCCAAGTGTCAAAATTGGAGGTTAGAAAAACGTGCGAAAGTAAGGTCAGTCGTGATGCAAATTTTGTAGAGATAGGATGTATTTTAGTTTTGAGTTAAAATTTGCAGAGACAAGTCTTGTATTTTATTAGATCTAGTAGTAAATTTGAATATTTTATTATTGAACTTTGAAAGAAAGTAATTCATCTGATACAGTTTTATTTCTGTACATATATGCATATACAGTGATTCTTAGTTGATGAATTAAAGTTCTGTATTTGAATTAAAAGGATCTTCATTTATAGAATCTCTAAGATAGCATATAGAGCACCTGCAACATATTTTAGCACTTTCAACGATAAAGAAGAAGACCTCATGACCGCTAGATTGGGTATGGTTGCCTACCGTAAATGCAAGTTTACCTAGATTTTATAGTATGCTTATATTTTTTTAAATTATTTTTTTTTCTGTTTCAAGTTTAATTTAGATAGTTAAATATGCCAGTGTTTAGATTAAAAAAAAGTAAATTAGAAAAAATTTACTTTACAATTATTTAAAATTTCTAAGTGATTATAAGTGATTGTTCAAGTTTCTAATCATACAGTACAGGACATCTAATTTAATCTTTTAAAAAAAAGTTATTTCCCTTTTATTGTACAATCTAATTATAGTAAGACTGATCTATTGTTATCTGGGCGAATTTTACTGTAATCTGTTTTTAAAATCGATGTGCTAACCCCTCTGATGGTGAGGTGCCTATGACTAGAGCAGATTGTATAGTTATGTATTGTTTATTTCAATTTTACTTTAACGCAGCAACCTATAAAGGGGACTAATTCAGCTTATATCACCACTTCAGCCAAGTACAATTTCTTCTCCTTGTTCGAGATACCATACAAAACAATTAATTACCAATAGTTAATTAACTAATTGTTTTTCTTTTTTTTAATTGATTCTTGTGTTGTCAGGTTAATTTTTTTTGCAAAACTTCAGCTTGATCCAACTGCTTTGTACAAACAGATAAAGTATAATTGCTCTGATTATTAGGAAGATGACTTACGTCCAGGATATAAATTTTTCAAAGAAGGTCTTTGAATGATGAATTGCTTACAGCCCACAACTAGAATCTTGTACAAGATAGCATTGTGGTTTATGAAAGACTGGGCCACACAAGGTGGAGCTATGTCCTTCAAGGAGTCTTCATTGAAGATAATTGACATCTATGGAATATACATGCCTGATTTATTATAGAATGTTCAAATCTGATTCACAGACATGTACAAAAAAAACAACAAAGTTAACTTAGCTTAACTATGTTCATCTTTAACCTTTTTTTTTAAATATATTTTTTTTTGTTTTTAACATTTTACAGATGAATTAGAATTAGATTAGTATTGATTTGGTGAAATATACACACATAAAATGTTTATGATCATTTAAGTTTTAAAATAGTAGCAAAAAACAATTAGACGTGAGGTGTAAAAAAAAAAAAAAAAAAAAAAAAAAACATAATATTGAAGTGAGTGTTAAAAACTTAAAAAGAGAATTAGTTTTATATGTTTAAAAAAAAAGACAGGGAGAAAAAAAAAGACAAGGTAATACTTTTTTGTTTTTTTAGCGGCTTAATGATACCTGGTGAGCATACGTTGATCCATGGGCCAGAATAGGCTTGCATACTGCAATAAGAATGGTTTTAGTAAAAGTGTTTCTGTATGTCAGTAGGGTGTGAGTGTGTGCTGTGTGTAAGAGTCCAGTGGTAGATGTGTGATGGAAGAAGGCAACAGCAGCATACAAATTCATAATAGAGTTACAAAAGTAGTAACATAGATTGGTTTTTACATCTTCCCCAACTTTTTTTTTTATTAATGTCTATCCCCAAAATCCTAGTAGCACTAATAAAAACATCATTCTTCAGTGATTATGTTCCAGAGAAATATATAAAATCTTTTCTGTATTCAATTTAGATGTATTTTTGCATTTTTATACATGCCTGATTATTTCCCATTTCTAAATGTCTAACTAGATTTTAAAATAATTTAAAACAAGTACAAGTATTCAGTTTCTAAATGCTGAAAGGTAGTATACAAAGCGCATTATTTAACATTATAGAAGCTACTTAAAAAATTAATAAATAATCCAAATATTCTTTTAGGTCCTTTAAAATATTTCTTTTTGATTACTAGCTACAGCAACTAATTGGTCCACTCACCCAAGGGGAATGTAACATTAGCCTTGGCAAGTTTTTCCTTATTGACTTCAACATCAACAGAGTTCAACTCAACAAATGTTGGAATCATGCAGCGATTATCTGATGAATATATTAGACAATATTCTATTACAGTACACAGTGCATTTTATCTAAATCCATCTGGTACAGAAAACTTAAAATATAGAGACAGGGTTTTGAAAACATTTCTTACTTGTTTAAAAATCTACAAATTAATATTAAATATAAATCTACTATGATATACAAGTTACTTACAAGCAGGAAAATGAATTAGTTTCTAGTTAGATGTCTACATGTAAACCTTGTTTGTTTTTTTAAACACATTAATACACATTTATATATATATATATATAAAAGTTTAAAGGTAATATAACAAGGGTTGTGTCTGAACTGGATGTGAACTAATATGTAGATCACAGTTACAACTGCATAATCACCTGAACTACTGCACTCCTCTTTAATTCTTGAGAATTAAAGACATGATTTATAGATATATATAAAATTATGCTAAATTTTTAAAAGAGCATTCAGTAGTATTTAATATAGGTACTAAGAAAAATTATAAGGTGCTGATTTCAACTCTGAAAATTAAGGAAGCATGCAGTATTTTATGTGATAATGTAAACTCAGCTAAGACCTACAAATAAATATGACTGTTATTTTTGCCAGAAGGAATAATAATAATAATGACTTTATTTTTGCCAGAAGGAATAATAATAATAATAATGGCAATGTCTTTGCTTCCAAACATTAAGGATGAGAGAAGTTGCGAACCGCTTATTCTTCCACAAAGCTGTTGTCCGCCAGTGGTTTATTTAAGTTTTCTTTCCGACTTCTGTGCCTGTCTTCAATAATGGCTCTCCTTTGGGTCTCAAATGTCTGTTCCTTCATAAGAGCTCTTCTGCTGTCTCTTTCAAACTCCATCTGCTGCCAGCTACTTTCCTCTATGCTGGGGAGGCCGAAATGATGCTAGAGTTGATCGTTAAAATGCTTACGGAGGGCACCTCTGTTATGCAGCCCTCTTCCGACACATCGCAGCTGTCAATTGGTAATTAGTGCTTCTATACTGTCCACACCAGCCTCCAGCAGAACATAGTTATGAATGAATGAATACTGTATAGTTTAATGAATTACCAGTTCACATTAAGCTGAACAAGAATGTTCAAAGAGATGTAACTTAAATAAAGCTTATTTTGTATTGATTGAGTTAAGAATAAAACAGGTAATGCACAGTAAAACTAAAAAAAATATTTATTTAATGAAACAAATTTTGAATTTATTACTTAGCACATACTAGTATTCCTATAAAATTGAAATTACTTTTAAAAACTTTAAAAAAAAAAGATATGTTAATAAATAATACCTTTCATCATATCAGCAGATGAGACCCTTTGGTACTGAGTGTAACGGTCCAGCAGACGACGGATGCTGTCAAATGGATCCAAAACTATACATTCTGGATGTTGCTGGATGTATGTCTGTAGAGCAAAAAAAAAATTGTTTGAGTACCTTTAAACCAATAAAATTCTAACCCCTAATGACCATTAAAAAGGTCATTTTAGTAACATGGTTCTAGCTTTTTAGATACAAATAATGACATTAGCTAGATTTTACAAAAAACAAAATCTCATATTTTTTTAAGCAAAGATCCTTGAAAAAGACTAATCCTGGCAAAAGACAAAGAGATGGTCAACAGATCATGTGTGGTGCCCTAACAATAAAAAAGTCTAGGGACAAATGAAGTTTTCATAAAACAACATATTTTTTAATACAAAGCTTAATCATGGACTAAAAGGGCTGTGGAAGATTTTAGAGGTCAACTACATATCTTTAGGGGTAAGAAAGAATTTGGTGAGAACACAGGAGTTTATAATGTTGAAAGGGTTAGGGTTATTATAATGTTGAAAGGCTTATAATTAAAAGCTACTGTATTTCACAAGAAAAAGTGTGTGTGCCACATGAGAGAACAAAATTAATTCTGAAGTGTGTTTGTGTTGGGCTGTTTGTTCAAAGTTATAAAAGTGATTTTGTCAAATTATCAACAATTAACAACTATTTAATTGTGGCTTAGCACAAGTATCAGCTGATATTTGCCATCATAGAAGTTGAGTAACAATAGTTGAGGAGCTCTGACAAAAAAATGGGATATGGTACCATTAAATATAAAGTGTTAAGATGAATAAAAAAAAGTTGTTTTAGATAGATTCTATTTTTTTGTTACGGCTCCTGTAGATTATAAATACCAATCTTGGAGATTGTGTAACTAAGTGCAATAGTGGAAACTAAAGTTACATGATAGCGTCTAGATAATTTTAGATTGTAATAATTTTAATCTCAAACTCAAGTTTCGGGTGTTTTTTCAGGGGAGGGGGGGCAACGGGCAGGGGAAGAACCCAGGACCATGATCAAGACGACCGTACGACCAGGAAGCCAATCATTAATCATACATTGACATAAACTGTAGACGTAGGTTAATTTAATTTCACTCTGCAATTACCCCCTCCCTTAAAAATGTGACTTTGACAATTTAAAGAAACACCGCTTTAAATGATAAGCATGCATTTAAAAAACATTAAACAAAAAAAAAAGTGTAGACACTAGGTCTACGCTAACAATCAAATAATCATTCGTTGACTCATTAGTCAATAAGATCAATGCGCATGACAGGATGTAAATCAATAACAAGGCTAAATATAGCTTCGCCGGGCAGACGAGTTGTGGTGAAGAGAAAGTGATCGACTGACGTAATACGCATTCAAATAAGTGCCGTTAACTTCTCTAGTTCTTGCATTCATTAATTTATAAAAGCTTGCTTCCCAACCAGTCAAACAAACACAAGTTACTGTTGCTCGATCTCCCACCCAGTAATTGTAAACAGCTAAAAAATATTTATACAAAGACTGAAAAAGGATGTTTAAAAAAAAGGGTAGTCGCACTACGCTTCTGTGCATTTATTGAAAAGTAAATGGAAGAGGTAGACACGAGTGACGTTCTTTGTAAACAATGGTTCTCAATTGACTATTGATAAAAAAGCGCTAACCGCTACATGATAGAAATATATAGGACCTACAAGAGGTCATGGGATGGCCTTATCAACGATTGCATACAGGTGAAATCTAGGCCGGGCAAAGGTCAATATTTAAATGTACGTTACTGTCAAATAAATCTAACATGAAAACACTGTAGGCCTAATGTATCATTCAATACGCGAAACATTGTTCTAGGTCAGTGTTGATTATGTTTATCAAGTGTTCAGTAAGATGTCAGTCCGCAGGGGGAAAAACATAAAAACCACTCTGTTGTCTGGGGCGAGTACATTTTGTGTGACGCTACCTGAACTAACCGTCCCCAACTGGTGGGATCTGGTCGACACAACTATCAAGTAGGTGTAACGCTCTGAGCCTTTGACAAACCAGGCCCAACATTAAACATTGTTCATATATTGGGGCTCAAGTCCGCTCAAGATAGCACTGTGTTATCTGCAAGTCTGTTCACTTCTTGACATAAACAAGATGGGAATAAACCCAAAAGGACTTCTAACCAGAAGTTTGCAGTGGCTAATACTGGGGCTATGTCCACAAGAACACCAAATGATGATAACATCAATTTCTATCAATTTTCACACACATAAATATCAATACTATTGCCTGATCAAATAAATTATAATGATATGCAATGAAATGTGTTATGGCCACGTAGGATTGGTTATTTGTTTCGTAGAAAGGGAAAGTTTAATAGAGACAATGACGCAACTAGTAAAAACAAGGCTAGGATTTTAGGAAGAATAGCGAAATTGAAAGAGATTACTTGGGACGACTTTAGACAGAAGCAGGTTTTTATGAACATAGAGATTTAGCTTGAGGACATTCGATGGTTCCCTTCGTTATTATGAAACTTTTTGCTCGACATTCGCTGTCAGCGTCGACAAACTTCTATTGTAATATTTATTTGATTACATTGACTTTGTTACCTCCGTTTGACTTATCTGCATAAGACACGGCGCGGAAGCGCCTAACAATTGGAAACCCATTCTAAAAGGACTTGAATAGTGTACTCTCTCTTTAACCATATAGTCTTATAGGGAGAACTGCGCCCTAGGACGGTCCCAAGCCCGGCTGAGAAAGGAGGAGGGTTGGGAAAAGCCACTAGCTACAGAAACACCAAACAGCAAATCAACAGAAGTCACGGACCTGGGAGAGGATGGACCTCCAGCTGGAAGGTTTATGAAGCAACTCGGTGAAAGCCAGAGTCATCTGGGAGCCGACAAGCCGAAGATCATCATCGCTACCAGGACTACCACCACCATCGGATTGGATTATAGGGAGACGCAGGCAAAGAAAAATGTTTAACATAACCATCTTGGGATTGCAGATTGTCACGCCTCTTTACTTCTGTGGGTTCTAGCACACGACCAGCAAAACCATGATTACGGGTTACACTATTTTAGTACTATTAAATAGAGCTGTCGAAGAAAAGTAAAAACATTCCCTATAACGACTATGAATTATAACGAACCGACGGATGTTATATAGTACATAGGAAAAGAAGATGTGGGTAAACAAGCAATTATAAAAAAAAAACATTGACATTATTCCAGCGAACTTTCCAACCAGAATAATTACTTACATGCCATAAAATCTTATATATAAAGCAGAAAGTAAGGCGTATGTGTGTAATGTGTGTGTGTGTGTATGTATGTATGTATGTATGTATGTATGTCCCGCATAAAAATCAAAACCGTTTTACCAATCTTGATAAAACGTGGCATAACATGCTCCTAAGATCATGGCGGAGACCATATTGTAGGTTTAATGTCCCTCCAACAACTGGAAGGCCCCAAAATAAGAAACACTACATTTCTTTCTTTTTTTTTTTAAGGAAACTTTTTTAACAAATCGGGTAAACCCATTTTTACAGTTTTTTTTATTTAATATGAATATGTCGGCTGATCGGGTAAATCCATTTTCCCACTCTACTTTTATTTTAATGACAAAATCTAAAACATGTAAAGGGAACATTCGCAATGTTAGACATAGATCGAAATCCAATTGACTAGATCAGTAATACCCAAACTAAGACCCGCAGGGCACGGGTCATATCCGGCTAATTAAAAAAAATTAAAAAGGAGGAAAACCAAAGTTTATGTTTTTTAAAATAAAAAAAAAGCACCAAAAGAATCGTTTTGTGTAGTATGTCTTGCATAAGTCACTAGACTAAAAGTATATGAACTTTTAAAGAACCACCAAACCTGAAACGCTTCAAATAGATCTAGTTTTAAGCCAGAAAGTCAGGGTCAGGGTCTATTGATGGTTGTGTTCAGACACGTTCAACACGCCAACACAAAGAACTCTTCAAGTGCCGTACCACAGTTAAGAAAGCGATGCCATGACATACCAAACATATTTTTTTAAATCTATGGTAGATGGGTAGCTACTGAAAATTAGAGAATTAGATGAATTACAGAAATGGGAATCAAATTGGAGCATGTCTTTCCACCCAGAAAAATGTCAGTTGTTAAAAGTAACAAAAAAACTAAAACAAATTAATTCCACTTATCTTATTCATGGCAAACCAGTAACACAGACTAAAAACGCAAAATACCTAGGTGTTATAATAAATGAAAAACTGTTATGGAATCCACATATTGATGAAACTAAAAAAAAATCAAACAAAGCATTAGGATTTATTAAAAGAAATTTCTATAAATCAAATAAGAACATAAAACTAAAATGTTATTTAACCTTGGCTAGGCCAATAATAGAATATGCATCCTCCGTTTGGGACCCCTCAACTCAAGAAAACATTAAGAAACTGGAACAGACACAAAATAGAGCAGTGAGATTCATAACAAACGAATATTCACATTTGACTAGAGTAATACCTTTAGTAAAATCACTAAATTTAGAAAGCCTTCAGGACAGAAGACTTAAAAGTAAAGTAGCAATTATACATAAAACACTGAACCATAATCTTCAAATACAAAAACAAAATTTAATAAAATACTCTGAAAGACACAAAGATAAAGGCACATTCCTCGTCCCATATGCTAGGACAAATTTGTACAAATACTCCTTCTTCCCTAGTGCTACTAGAGCATGGAATGGGTTGCCTGAGCTAGCCAGGAAAACCAGTGACTTGGCAGAATTTAAGTCATTGGTTAATATGCATGACTAAATGCATGACGCGTTGGACGTAATCATCTTCTTTTTTGAAGTAATGTCTGTATTATAAAAGATAAGAATAAACGTGGGTAAAACTGAAAGATGGTACACTCATAGCTAGATGTCTAGAAATGAGGTATCATTCTCGTGACAGTAAAGTGTTAGACATTTACTTCTGAATGGTACTTGCAAAACGTTGGACTGACATGGCCAAGGCAAAATATACATGTATTTCAATTGTCTATACGAAACAGAAGGATCCATACAGTAAGAGAAGAGAGGGGGGGGGGAGTTTCGACACAAAAAAAACAACAACTGACAAACAAAAGTTTTATAGTTTCATACAAACACCTGACTGACATGCACAACAAAGTGACCAGGAAATAAAATGAAACCACGATCACAATGAACAGATTTAATATGGGGACAACTGACACTCTCATTTATGAAAAGGTTTGCTTTCTAAAGAGTTAAAGTAGCCCACGAATAGATGGTTAACATCATGAGGTTTCAAAACAAAACGTGATTTCTACGAGATAAGAGCAGTGCTTTAATATGAAGTATCTTTTTCAAAATAGTAGTCTATGCCTCTTAGGAGGTGGGTTTCTGCACCTATTGTGGATATAAATGTAAAACACCAATGTTTACATTTCAAAAAGACTGCCTTATTTGTAGTTTGTGATCTCAGCTTTTGAAATGCGAACTCTTTCTCTTATCCTTCCATCGCTTTTTGTAACTTTTGAGTTGAAGGTAATTGTCGCCCCTGAGCTACATCTCGGTAAACCCTTCAGATCTATAAAATCTACCTCTACTTCTGGTGCACGCAGTAATGGCAGCTACATAAAGGAACAATAACCCACCATTTCCACCTTCCATTCACAGCAGACGTAGCAGGTAAATAGCGTCACCACAAGACACGTTGCCATGATTCCATACCAAACTCGCCCAACCCGACACACACACGTCACCGCCATGCATTTCTTAAACTTCTGGTTCAACTGCTTTACAAAAGTAGGTCAACAGGACATGTTAGCGTTTTTTTTTGGTCACCGTGATTAAAATAGATCAATTCATTGTCAGATAAAGCAGCCGACCTAAACCAGTTTGACGTGGTGTGTCGTCATCAGGCTTTGTCAAAATACACACACAGACGCACAAAATAAAAGGGGCCTTCGAGAGTTAGTCTGACATGAACCCGACTGAGAACTCAAGTGTTGAGTTACATTAAGATGACACCAACAGAGAGTGATGCAATCACACTACACCAGTTAGACCTGGTCTTGTTTTACAAGTCATTCTCTACATATCACAGTATGCATTCATTAACCCAGAGACCAATAGGCAGATGCCAAACAATTGACACGCATGCCTAAAAAAAAGTTCGTGTGTTGAATTCATCGTATATTTATCATTTAATATATATATACATATATATATATAAGGCTTGTCTTCGAGTCCGAAGATTAATGAGGAATGCAGTATTTCCCGTGGCTATTTCTCAGTGTTCTGTTTCAAGAATAACTTTCTGTCGCTTCGAATACAGAAAATCATTAACAAACCCTCTCAAAACTTTTCAACCGTAAGGCCGTAAAATTAATGGGGCTTTCTTCATTCGTAATAAAATGGCCAACATTGCCAATTAGCACATGGCCACAAAATTCAATCGCCCTGGCCTGATCAGATATGACATTTCCATAATGTCCATATCATTGCATTAGTTAATATTTCCACTGCATTTTTGTACATTAACGCCCAGTAACTCGTTTAGATTGCACAAAACAAAACAAAAAAATTGTTATATGTATATAGCTATAAACCTTTCTTTGGTTTCATGATACAAGAATTAACTACACAGACAAACACAAAAAAAAAAGAGCAATAACATGTAGAGCAGGGGGACCAGTGGGGGAAAAAAGAGAAGAAAACAATAAAAATAAACAATGAAGGAGTTAGGTGCCAAAAGTATCCAGTCACATCATAGAGACAAGTGCCAGTCACATCATAGAGACTAGTGCCAGTCACATCATAGAGACAAGTGCCAGTCACATCATAGAGACAAGTGCCAGTCACATCATAGAGACTAGTGCCAGTCACATCATAGAGACAAGTGCCAGTCACATCATAGAGACAAGTGCCAGTCACATCATAGAGACTAGTGCCAGTCACATCATAGAGACTAGTGCCAGTCACATCATAGAGACAAGTGCCAGTCACATCATAGAGACAAGTGCCAGTCACATCATAGAGACAAGTGCCAGTCACATCATAGAGACTAGTGCCAGTCACATCATAGAGACAAGTGCCAGTCACATCATAGAGACAAGTGCCAGTCACATCATAGAGACAAGTGCCAGTCACATCATAGAGACAAGTGCCAGTCACATCATAGAGACAAGTGCCAGTCACATCATAGAGACAAGTGCCAGTCACATCATAGAGACAAGTGCCAGTCACATCATAGAGACAAGTGCCAGTCACATCATAGAGACTAGTGCCAGTCACATCATAGAGACAAGTGCCAGTCACATCATAGAGACAAGTGCCAGTCACATCATAGAGACAAGTGCCAGTCACATCATAGAGACTAGTGCCAGTCACATCATAGAGACAAGTGCCAGTCACATCATAGAGACAAGTGCCAGTCACATCATAGAGACAAGTGCCAGTCACATCATAGAGACAAGTGCCAGTCACATCATAGAGACAAGTGCCAGTCACATCATAGAGACAAGTGCCAGTCACATCATAGAGACAAGTGCCAGTCACATCATAGAGACTAGTGCCAGTCACATCATAGAGACAAGTGCCAGTCACATCATAGAGACAAGTGCCAGTCACATCATAGAGACAAGTGCCAGTCACATCATAGAGACAAGTGCCAGTCACATCATAGAGACAAGTGCCAGTCACATCATAGAGACAAGTGCCAGTCACATCATAGAGACTAGTGCCAGTCACATCATAGAGACAAGTGCCAGTCACATCATAGAGACAAGTGCCAGTCACATCATAGAGACAAGTGCCAGTCACATCATAGAGACAAGTGCCAGTCACATCATAGAGACAAGTGCCAGTCACATCATAGAGACAAGTGCCAGTCACATCATAGAGACAAGTGCCAGTCACATCATAGAGACAAGTGCCAGTCACATCATAGAGACAAGTGCCAGTCACATCATAGAGACTAGTGCCAGTCACATCATAGAGACAAGTGCCAGTCACATCATAGAGACAAGTGCCAGTCACATCATAGAGACAAGTGCCAGTCACATCATAGAGACTAGTGCCAGTCACATCATAGAGACAAGTGCCAGTCACATCATAGAGACAAGTGCCAGTCACATCATAGAGACAAGTGCCAGTCACATCATAGAGACAAGTGCCAGTCACATCATAGAGACAAGTGCCAGTCACATCATAGAGACAAGTGCCAGTCACATCATAGAGACAAGTGCCAGTCACATCATAGAGACAAGTGCCAGTCACATCATAGAGACTAGTGCCAGTCACATCATAGAGACAAGTGCCAGTCACATCATAGAGACAAGTGCCAGTCACATCATAGAGACAAGTGCCAGTCACATCATAGAGACAAGTGCCAGTCACATCATAGAGACAAGTGCCAGTCACATCATAGAGACTAGTGCCAGTCACATCATAGAGACAAGTGCCAGTCACATCATAGAGACAAGTGCCAGTCACATCATAGAGACAAGTGCCAGTCACATCATAGAGACAAGTGCCAGTCACATCATAGAGACAAGTGCCAGTCACATCATAGAGACAAGTGCCAGTCACATCATAGAGACAAGTGCCAGTCACATCATAGAGACAAGTGCCAGTCACATCATAGAGACAAGTGCCAGTCACATCATAGAGACAAGTGCCAGTCACATCATAGAGACTAGTGCCAGTCACATCATAGAGACAAGTGCCAGTCACATCATAGAGACAAGTGCCAGTCACATCATAGAGACAAGTGCCAGTCACATCATAGAGACAAGTGCCAGTCACATCATAGAGACAAGTGCCAGTCACATCATAGAGACAAGTGCCAGTCACATCATAGAGACAAGTGCCAGTCACATCATAGAGACTAGTGCCAGTCACATCATAGAGACAAGTGCCAGTCACATCATAGAGACAAGTGCCAGTCACATCATAGAGACAAGTGCCAGTCACATCATAGAGACAAGTGCCAGTCACATCATAGAGACAAGTGCCAGTCACATCATAGAGACTAGTGCCAGTCACATCATAGAGACAAGTGCCAGTCACATCATAGAGACAAGTGCCAGTCACATCATAGAGACAAGTGCCAGTCACATCATAGAGACAAGTGCCAGTCACATCATAGAGACAAGTGCCAGTCACATCATAGAGACAAGTGCCAGTCACATCATAGAGACAAGTGCCAGTCACATCATAGAGACAAGTGCCAGTCACATCATAGAGACAAGTGCCAGTCACATCATAGAGACTAGTGCCAGTCACATCATAGAGACAAGTGCCAGTCACATCATAGAGACAAGTGCCAGTCACATCATAGAGACAAGTGCCAGTCACATCATAGAGACTAGTGCCAGTCACATCATAGAGACAAGTGCCAGTCACATCATAGAGACAAGTGCCAGTCACATCATAGAGACAAGTGCCAGTCACATCATAGAGACAAGTGCCAGTCACATCATAGAGACAAGTGCCAGTCACATCATAGAGACAAGTGCCAGTCACATCATAGAGACAAGTGCCAGTCACATCATAGAGACAAGTGCCAGTCACATCATAGAGACAAGTGCCAGTCACATCATAGAGACTAGTGCCAGTCACATCATAGAGACAAGTGCCAGTCACATCATAGAGACAAGTGCCAGTCACATCATAGAGACAAGTGCCAGTCACATCATAGAGACAAGTGCCAGTCACATCATAGAGACAAGTGCCAGTCACATCATAGAGACTAGTGCCAGTCACATCATAGAGACAAGTGCCAGTCACATCATAGAGACAAGTGCCAGTCACATCATAGAGACAAGTGCCAGTCACATCATAGAGACAAGTGCCAGTCACATCATAGAGACAAGTGCCAGTCACATCATAGAGACAAGTGCCAGTCACATCATAGAGACAAGTGCCAGTCACATCATAGAGACAAGTGCCAGTCACATCATAGAGACAAGTGCCAGTCACATCATAGAGACAAGTGCCAGTCACATCATAGAGACTAGTGCCAGTCACATCATAGAGACAAGTGCCAGTCACATCATAGAGACAAGTGCCAGTCACATCATAGAGACAAGTGCCAGTCACATCATAGAGACAAGTGCCAGTCACATCATAGAGACAAGTGCCAGTCACATCATAGAGATTTTTTTGTGATTTTGGGCACATCGGCACAATTTAGGCCATGTCGTGCCTGCAGTCCCTCAAGGGCCACTCTCCCTCCACACAGCAAAGGCCAAATGCCATACAGTCAAATCATTAAAATCAAGGTCTATTCACAGTAAAAATAGTAGAGGTAGTAAAAATTTAATAATTTGGTAAAAATCTAATGTAAATAGTACATGTCTACAGAATTCATAAATCAGATCTTCGTAGACAACCCCACTTCACATCATAGAGACAAGTGCTAGTCACATCATAGAGACAAGTGCTAGTCACATCATAGAGACAAGTGCTAGTCACATCATAGAGACAAGTGCTAGTCACTAGAGGTTTCTACTCAGCAGCTATTTATGCTACTTTTGTTTTTGTTCATTCTTATATCAACTCACTATGTCAGTCCGTCTGATTATGTTATTTAATAAATATTTTATCAACAGTATACTTATGGTTTGTTTAAAATACATTGAATTCACAAACATGTTTTATTTCTTTCTATCACAATAGTTGTGTATATTTAGTTCAAAATCACTATTTATTGAGAGTTCTCAATCAATGTATCACTAGGTTGGGAACAAACTCCTATATTGACAAGATTGAGAACAAACTCCTATATTGACAGCGCTACCACTAGGTTGGGAACAAACTCCTATATTGACAGCTCTACCCTAGGTTGGGAACAAACTCCTATACCGACAAATGCTCCTGAGGCAAATTTTCTTTTTTATGGCAACTCATTATGAAAAACATGTATATGTCACCACTCCGTAAAGTTAGAAAAAAATGTGGTTTGCAATACAATTCCACTCAATATAATCCGTGACCTACTGACAGTATTTTAAACCAGACAAGAAAGTCAGCAAGTCACATGATGTGTCGCGTGTTGTCCAAGTCAGTGTTTCTCCTACAATGTGATGTTCTCAATTACAGTAGCTAGTAGTTGTAAACGCACTGGACAGAAGTCTACACGATTCTCCAAGCAGTTAAAAAAGTTGAGACAACATGTGATGTCTATGAATAGATGCGCAATCAGAGTTAGCTCGTATGGTTGAAGTAGGTAATAGGTAAGACTGGTATGAGTAAAACATACATATGGCACCAAATGTTGACTAATGAACCGGGCTGTATGTGTTTAAAAACAATGTGTTTGCAGAGGCGGCCTTCGGGGGTGGCGAGTGGGACAACCGTACCAATATTCGTGTCTGCCTTGTGTTGACCTTACCTCCAGATTTTGAACAGCTCTTTCGGAAGACTGGTGCCCATCATAGGCTCTAGCCAGCAGGTCAGTGACCTTGTGCACCAACAGATCAAAGGGGCCCTGCTTCTCCAGGGGTTGCTTGAGATCGATCTGAAACAAAGCAAGACAAACTCAATACATGTAGATCCAGATATAAAATCAACTACACGGGGGGGGGGGGGGGGGTGTGAAAGACAGCAGAAAGTAACAGACAATATTTGTTAGAAAAAAAATGTAGAAAACATCATTTATAAAAATAATGTATACACTGTTTAAATTTGATTTTGTTCTAAGTAACGCAAATATCTGGTAACTAGTTTCTAATAGGATTCTTCAAAGTGTTAAGAGAGTAATGGAGAAAGGCTGTCAACAGATCATGTGTGGTGCCCCAACGGTTCAACCGAATAAGATAAAAGTGGAGGTGTAAATGCACACCATCTTCTCAATAATTGCTTTACACTTCTAAGATTGGAACAGATTGCAATAAGTGGGTCAATTCTACTGCACTTTTAGGATGTAGTTAATCAGCTGATGATGAGACGCGCGTGCTCGAGTGGGATGTACTCAGGAGCTCACCAAAGCGAACTTTACAAAACCCTCGGGAGAGACTCGAGAATTGAACATAACTCGATCTATCTGGCTGCACCTGAACACGCTATCAAGCGCCCCCCCCCCCTCCAATCCTCCTCTCACCTTTTCAATTTGTTCTCGCCGTTCAACGCAAAGCTCAACAGGTGACCCAATTAGAAAGCTGAACCTGTTTCAGCGGCGGAGACACAAAGTTTGGTAAAGCATTTCAAGACAGGTTAATAACATAACATCTAATTCACACACAACTCGACAAATAAACGCTAGTGACTCATTAGCTTGAGTAATTACTCGGAAACCAACTGACGCCACTCCTAGTTACATTGGCTCACTCTAAACTAATGACGTCATATGCGCTGTGGAGGGAAGAAAAGGAATGTACATAGCCACATATTTGAACATCTATTTTTTTTTAATTGAAAAAAAGAACATGTAAGTGTAACAATATACACAAAGCCTTCATTTAAACGCAGCAGATAATAATAGGAACCCATGCTTTTGAAAAACCTCCACTTCTTTTTGTATTGACCTCACGTCTAGACTCAGTGATCGAACTCGTAACATTCATTACCACTAGGATAACAGATCACTGGCCATCTAAAGCTTCACATTATAAGTGCTGTCAGACAACTTTGAAAACGTATAAAGGAATTGTTGTTGTCTCTAGGAAGGGGTAAACATCGAGTAGACCATAGTTAAGCATTAAGTTAACGTTGTTGAACCTTTGACTGACGTGCACAGCTCAGACTACATAGTAGAAATGTCTTGAGAAAACGTTTGAATATTACATGATATTGCATTGCAGGTCATCAAGGTTTCATTGTTAGACATACGGGAGACCACGTATAGCTTGGGCACTAGACAATGAAAGCAAATAATTACCAGTATTTCTAAAACCTAAAACAAAAATTCTCCTTCAAAGTTGATTGTGTGGTCCTCTCTGACGGACATTTCTATTGTCATCTGACGTACATGACTGTGTATGTGGTCCTCTCTGGCGTAGATGACTGTATGTGGTCCTCTCTGACGTAGATGACTGTATGTGGTCCTCTCTGACGAAGATGACTGTATGTGGTCCTCTCTGATGAACATAGCTGTGTATGTGGTCCTGTGACGAACATGACTGTGTCTGTGGTCCTCTTTGACGTACATGACTGTGTGTGTGGTCCTCACTGGCGTACATGACTCTGTGTGTGGTCCTCTCTGGCGAACATGACTGTGTGTGTGGTCCTCTCAGACGAACATGTCTTTAGTCATCCTTGACGAATATGACTGTGCGGCCCACAAGCAATGAATAACAGACCCAGGGCAAGTTCTATTTTTCAATGCTCGATATTTGACAAGAGATCAGTGCGGTCTTTGAAGTACAAGGCTATGCATGCGGTCCTCTCTGACGTGCATGGCTAGGTCTGTGGTCATCTCTAACAAGACTGTGCGGCCCACAAGCAACGTACCTAACACTTAGGTTCTACTTTTGAATTTGTTTTGTGTTTTAAAAAAAATGGGGGGGATGATCAAGAGTTGTGTCACGTGTTTGTTGTCATGGGCGATGCACGCGATAAGCAAACATGACACTCGTTATCCAATGTGCATGAAGATTATACTGTCATGACAAAGACAAGTCACAAGTAGAGACAGAAAGATCAAAGGGGGTGAAAATAAACTACTAGACTAGCTGACAATGTGGCCAGCGGGTGAGACCGTTGTGTGGCCAGCGGGTGAGAACATTGTGTGGCCAGCGGTTGAATCTAGTTTGATCTATGTGAGCAATACAATGGCAAACTGTGTTTAATACCCCCCCCCAAACACACATAAATGTCACTGGAGTTGACAACCTCCACGCCCCATCATCATGTGAACTACAAAGAATGCATAATCTATGTTTACTTTGGTTGTTTGTTTTTTTCACACTAAATATTACTGTGAAGGCTATGAGATTGAAACATTCGACACTATCTATTATTAAAAGTTGGTCCCTTTATGTGTTTTGTTTTTTCACACTAGTGCCTGAATATACCATCTGATTTAGCCTACTTTCCCATTAAACAAATACATGGAAAGACAGTTTCAAACAAGCAATAGCAGACTTTCTCCGTGTGTACACCACTGGATAGACTTTCTCCGTGTGTACACCACTGGATAGACTTTCTCCGTGTGTACACTATTGGATAGACTTTCTCCGTGTGTACACTACTGGATAGACTTTCTCCGTGTGTACACCACTGGATAGACTTTCTCCGTGTGTACACCACTGGATAGACTTTCTCCGTGTGTACACCACTGGAAAGACTTTCTCCGTGTGTACACTACTGGAAAGACTTTCTCCGTGTGTACACCACTGGATAGACTTTCTCCGTGTGTACACTACTGGATAGACTTTCTCCGTGTGTACACTACTGGATAGACTTTCTCCGTGTGTACACTACTGGATAGACTTTTCTCCGTGTGTACACTACTGGATAGACTTTCCCTGTGTGTACACCACTAGATCGCAGTCTGTTAATCAGGCGACAGAGCCGAGACGTACACAGACGTCCACTAGTCACCCGTGAACACACAATGGAGTACATCTTCTTGGATACGCCCTTAGGTTATCCCCACCTCAAGAAAGCGGAGGGGAATCTTTTGAATGGTGTGTGAAGGTCAATGTCATTGTGATGTATGGCACAGGTCCAAGTTATGCCCGCAACTCCCTCAACTGGTAAATGAATGACTCATCAAACACATCAAATCTCTCCAAACCAAAAGGGCGTTAAAATGGGATTCTGACGCCTCCGCTCAGCCCAAAGCGCTATATTTGTTTTCTCTCCCCAATCTCTAAAAAGACTAGAGTGTACACTACTGAACATACAACAGACAAGTTTATTCTTTGAACATTCGCACGTAGATTCCTCATTTAGATCTTTACATTCTCTCAAAACGAGTTGATGTTTTAATCCGAAATATTTACAATTTAAACTAATCTCTCTTCCCCAAAATATTTTTGTTTGTAACTTTCCAGACACTGTGATAGACAACTTTTTGTTTCCAGACACTGTATTGGTCAACTATTTGTTTCTAGACACTGTATATTGATCAACTATTGCTTCCAGACACTGTATATTGATCAACTATTGCTTCCAGACACTGTATATTGGTCAACTATTTGTTTCCAGACACTGTATTGGTCAACTATTTGTTCGTTATACTGGTTTCGGGTGTTCCATCAAAACAGTTACAACCGAGTCCAAACCTCCTGAAGGACGGCGGGGGATGGAGAATGGTAGGGTTCGAACCAGGGATCAACAAGATGACAGTCCTGTATGCATACCACACGACCAGGCAGCCGATTGTCAACGAATCACTAGGACTTGATTTCCCAGTGTTTCTTACTAAGCGGACCACCGTACGAAGCTTATCGTCTGGGTGGTACTCACGGAACACGTGTCATTTGTTTCACAAGCCACTGAGTCAGTGGCACACTCTTTGACTGATCAAAGGGGGATAATTTTCATGGACCATGCCGAAGATCTATTCAGATATAATTAAGGATCAAAGCTTAACATCAATTCAAAGAGAGAAATTCAGAAGTGTGGTACACAGAGAAACCATCTAATAATCTAATTGCTGGGCAGTAGATTGTTTTTTTACTGAGCGTATTTACAGGTACTATAATACATTCTTGATGAACCGAGACTTTTAAACGTCTGGTTGGTATACTCATAAACTGGTCACAGTACGTCACGTCTAATTGCACACAAGGGGTGGTGAATTTATTATTTCCCAACTACCTATCACAGAGTTTCCTGTTCTAAATAACACAGTAGCCACATACACGAGATGGAAAAGGGGGGGGGGGGGGCGAGGTCTTGTTTTCAATAACAGTGTAGCCACAGAGACACACTCTTCTGTTTCCAATAGCACAGCAGTCATTTAAAAAAAAGTGTTTTATCACATAATTTACATAGATCTAAGATCTTGTCAACCATCGTCACTGCAAGCTCTTCTGTGACGCGTTATTTAAGCTATCTGTTAACACGATGTCTTGCTACTAAAGGGAGATTTAAAAAAAAAAATATGTTTAAAGAGGTGAGTGTGTGTGTGTAGTGGAGGGGTGGTGGTAGTTCAGAAAATAGTTAATCGAGCTCGCAGAATACAAGATAAGAGTTTGCAAGCTGAACAATGTCATGTCATCGGATTTTTTTAGACAGACCGACCACCCAAATAAGTAGCTTTTCCCATTTTGGGGGCCGCTAAAAAATGAACTAGCTTGTTACATGTATCAATTTCAGTGATCAAGTAAGATATTTGTGATGCAGAAACGTGAAATCAAACGTTTTTTTTTTTTAATGGTTAAGTAGCTAGGCAGACATTTTACCAACACAAAACAAGGCCAGTAGGTTGCATTGTCTGGAGCATTGATTGTCACTCGAGTTGATTCACATCAGGTAATAGACTACTTCAGCTGGCTGATTGATCGCTGTCTGGTCGTGCGGTTTGCGCGCTGGACTGTCGTTCGGATTTATCGACGGTCAAGGGTTCAAACCCTGCCCGCTCCCACCCCCCGTCGTCCTGCGGGAGGTTTGGACTAGGAAGTAAACTACCTTCAACTCTGAAGGAACATCCGAAATATGTAAAACATTTTACAAACAAACAAACGTTTTATTACAGAAACCTGTCATTTCACATGGTTTTGTCATTGATTGCAGCCCTTACTAACGCACATTTTCCGTCTGTATCTTCTTCGTGTACTGTTATATTTCTGTATTGTTACACTTCTTCAGTAGAAGTGGAGATGTTTTTTTTTAAAGTTATTACACTAAAATGTATGCAACCCTAAACTAACAATCACAATTTTTGTTTCTCTTAGTATATTGTAGACCGAAAGAAAAAAAAAAGTTGTTCACTGTAAACTCTGGGAGGGGCTGCGCTTAGCAAAAGAAGAGACAGCGAGGGATGTAAAGAGACAAGAAGGATGGTATGTATTTTCGAACCTACATCACACACAGATCTCAACCTTTACCAATGGACCACTATAAGCAAAGAATTGAATGCTGAAGGAAATAAATACCTTACCACACTATTTGTAACTTTGCTTTCTTTCAAAAGCATGTGTTCGAAACTATGTTTTACCAGCATATATATTGTATGTGTGCGCGTGTCAGTGAATTGTTAACAGGAAGTGTTGAGCGTATGGTTCATCATTCGAGAACCGCCGACTACACTCTGGCCTTAAAGTCAACACTCTATATCAGTAGCCCAAGTAAACACAAGCCATAAGTTACTGTTGACATATTTATTTCTGGATATCTTACCTGTAAACACCCATTCGTTAAAACTCAAACCTGGAAGATTTGCCTAGTTTAAATATAAGACAAAGATACATTCCTAGGACCGCTTAATGATTGCATAATGTAGTGTTGACCAAACTACGGTCCCCGGCCATATCCGGGGTACTTTCCTGCCCCATCCAGACTTCTCCCCTCAGTGCATTATTAATGCCGCTGGGTTCCACTGGACACGACGATAGTTTGTGATGTATGTATGTGAGATGTCTCGTGTGCAGTTTTTTGTTATCTCCCATACAGCGCTTCCCCATGTGGGGGATAGGGGAATGCCCCCCCCCCCAGATATGGTGGGTACCGGGGAAATAAAATACCCAGGGTGGACCAAAATCAAACCAGCTGCTTTGAAGGAAGTGGAGGGATCCACAATCGCTAGGGCACCTTACCCGAAAAAAAGAGACATCTTTACGTACAAACTTCCAAAATACATGTAGACTTACATCTTTACTTACAAACTTCCAAAATACATGTAGACCTACATCTTTACTTACAAACTTCCAAAATACATGTAGACTTACATCTTTACATACAAACTTCCAAAATACATGTAGACCTACATCTATACTTTAAAATTTACACAATACATTGAATGGTTAACTTTATGTTCACAAGCTCAGTATACAAAGGTCAAGAATTTAATTTTATTTTATTTAAATCTTAATGAATATTCTATATTAAATATAGCAATCGAACCACCCAACGACCAAGAAAGTGGTCCGTTGGTCCACCAAACTAGAACGCTGGAAAGCAGACGATAAGCGCTATCTTAAATAAATTATGAAATGAGTTTATTGATATTCACTCTAAGTTATAAGGCCCAAAGAAACTACTTCTGAGCTGTATCTTTAAAATACAGAGTTGAAGTTACAGTACACTTAATGTTTCCAGGGTGTACTGTACCCGTCTGTACGATGGAACACCAACCTTGTGTAAGTTTCCAGACAGAAAGAAACTCGTTACAAGATGGATTACAGAAAGTAAAAGTCACTATGTAGGCTGTTCAATGGAAAAAATGCTACTAGAATTTGTGTAACAGCACTAAATTTCTATCATTACTTTGCTCTTCTAAAAAAAAAACAACCAAAAAACTTCCCATTTCTGTATTGAAATATCACTAAATAAACAGAGTGGACTAGACAAAGATAGCGCAAGTTAGCGATAGTCTTCAACTAGAGATAAACAGTCTATTATGTAACCTAGATAACACAGACACTAGAAACATGGCGGGACACATCAAAGGTCTACATCGTGTGACACATTCGACTGTGTCTTCTCAACAGCTGTCACACACACACAAGAGTTACTCGACCCCACTCAACAGGAAGCGTGAGTACACAGACCATAAACACATACACACACGCGGAGAGACTACGTGGCAACACACATTACGTACACAAACAAGAAAAAATGTGTTAAATATATATATATACTTTTGAAAACTTTAAAATAAATTTGAGGTCAACTAAGGGGGGCGCTGCCTGTCATAAATGCGATCATGTGGTCTTACTCATCCTAAATCTTCGGAATCGAAGACATTGTCATTATTATTAGATAGTTGAACAATGTTTACCAACAGTAACACTCTCTGCAATCACAAGATACTAAAATAATATTGGAGCATACAAAACAAAGTGCATTGAGCAAGTACAATATGCACTATTTACTAGTCAATAATAATTAAACATTGGAGGAGAGCTGGGAGGATCTAGATCTATAAAGCGTCAAGAAGCCCTATCACCCATTGGAACACGGGCTAGATGCTAAACACAATGAGAGTGGGAAAACTAAGTACTTGAAGTGGCGGGTGTAGGTCCACTGCTGCACGTCATTCAGAGTACCCTTGGTAGGCACACAAAATAGACACCTGATCGATAATCGATATAATCAATCAATATCCAATTAAAACGCCCCAATATATTTTTATTGAACAAGCGATATTTAACGTCCACACCAATACTTCAAACTGACACAAAAAAACAAAACAAGTATCAGTAATAAGTCTACGCGACAGCATGTCCAGCCTACAGTGACATGACAAGTGAAAAAAAAAAAAAACATTAACATTTGAAATAGTTTTTTTTTAACCCAGTATTTCATTGCTACGCGATTGCAGCAGTTATAACGTTTGATAATTGGCATTTTTAAAAGGGGATTTTCATAATTAAGTAAATTACAATCATCTACTTTTTTATTTACATTATGATTTAACAAAACAAACCCACCTTACAAGCGATACAATACTGTTAAAGACACTTATTATATATGAATTTTTAAATACAGTTTGTCAATGCTTCCATATTAAGTACACCAGATGCACACATACACAAAGCTAGCTATTTACATCCATAAATGTCTTCGCTAATAAATGTGTTGAGAAAATCCAAATATTTCCTACAGTTGGCATTAAAAGCGTTTCACCATTTTGAACTTTGGCAAAACAATCAACGTGTTATATTGGATTGTTAGACCACGTGTTTTTCAATACAGTTCTGCTAGACGTGGACATCGCGACATCATTAGCACCTTAGGGCAAGGATAGGGAGAAATTCCACTATTGTATTCAGCAAGTGGCCAAGACAATAAAGACCTTCCACCTGAAGTAGACACCCACCACCTTGCCGTCAGTTGAAACGATACTGGAAACGTTAAGAGCATTCCTTTTTCTGGTTCTATTCCGAACCACTGGTCCAAAAAAAAAAAAAAAAAACAAGCTCAGCGAACCAGGGGAACAAAAAATTGGTAGTGATGGAAGGGAAGAGTTATAGTTGGTGTCAAAACGCAACTCTATCGCTAGCTGTACACACTTTAAAAGTAAATCAGTTTATTCTGAAGTAACCGTCCGATTTTTCAGCTATTTTCTCGCTAATTAGTTTGCCCACGAAGGGTTTAAAAACGCGAACGTCAAAACTACAAGCTACCCTTAGTCAATTGCGTCAGTGCAGTGTCGTGACGATGGTGGCAACCATTTTTTTATGTTCACGATCAGAAGCCACAAGAAGTATTGTTGACTGGCAAGCTAGTCTTTGAATTCAGCCAAGCAACTGGCAACCCTCAATGGGTGATCTTTTCAGACATCGGGCGCGAGGTATGCCCCTGATTGATGTTATACCATTGGCGCTCATCTACGACTATAACACCATGTATTTATTGGGTATCACCATGTATTTATTGGGTATCACCGCGCCAACACAATAGGGCGTCCTTGACATTTTGTTTTCTGTCCAATTCTTTCTAAATCTCTCTAAAATCTTTCTTTTTCTTACGTTAAGGTTCCATTATATCGCCCCCACATTTGATCGTATCGACTTCTTTGTCTCTCTTAATGTGTTTTATACTCCGCAACCACGAGCAAAAACTACGCAGAAACTTTTCTGTGGGAACAAGTCAAATGGAAAAGAAATAGAGGAAGTCGAAGGAAGTGACGGGCCTGTCAGTGGAAGTTCTACAGATCGTGAGCGGTGCCCCAAAGACAAGTGAAATTTCTGAGAGCTACAAAGACATTTTTTAAAATTAATTACTAACGTACATCTGTAGTCATTGAGTTGAGGCAAAACCAACATGTGATTGTTAATTAGCTGTTCGTATTGGAATAATAAAATGAATGAATGACTACCCAAGAAGTCTATCGCATTTATGTATTACCAATAGAAAGGAGTAAATAAAAAATGTTGCGTCTTATTTTGAACAAAAAGTTACTTTCACAAATGCTATACATTTATTTCACTAGCATATAAACATTCTCCTATGTTAATGGCGCACAGTTTTAATAAGTCATGGTCAGTACCTTGAACGCCCAGAGCTAGAGCGATTGAACAATATGTAATGAACTCAAATGACCCCCAAGAGCTGATATGAATGGTGATAGTCAGAATAAATTAAGTAGGTCAACTCAGGCCAGTCTTTGATTTACCGTAAACATGCTAGATTTGTCAGAGCCTCATCCAGTAAACAGAGTTTAGATCAAACACCATTTGCTTTATGACAAGTTATTTACAATCTTTAATGCATTTGTATCGAGTACAAAATCCATTTTTATCCCAATAGTTTGGTACTTGAACACTGAATAGTTAAGTACCTGAACACCCAATAGCCAAGCACTTGAACACACAATAGTTAAGTACTTGAACACTCAATAGTTAAGTAATTGAACACCCAATAGTTTAGTTTTAGTACTTGAACACCCAATTGTTTAGTTTTAGTACTTGAACACCCAATAGATTAGTTTAGTACTTGAACACTCAATAGTTTAGTTTAGTACTTGAACACTCAATAGTTTAGTTTAGTACTTGAACACTCAATAGTTTAGTTTAGTACTTGAACACTCAATAGTTGAGTTTAGTACTTGAACACCCAATAGTTAAGTAAGAGAACACCCAATAGCTAAGTACTTGAACATAAAAAAAAAAAATTCAAATACACAGATCTACAAGCTGTCCCGACAGGAACAACACATAATTTTCACTTCAGAACCGGACACAGCAGAAAGAGACAACACATGTTCGGAATCTAAAAATTGAGTACTAAAATTTGCCTAGTGAGCATCACCAGAGAAGACCGACCATGTCCTTCAAAGTTGCATACTCAATTATCGAATGGCCCTGAAAAGACACAGTCCTCCGAAAACCCATAACAATAACTATATGGAGAGCTGCCTGATCTGGAAACCACTGAGATGTAGGACTACTCGTTTGAACCCCCAATATAAAAAATGAGAAATAGAATAAGAATTATTCCTTAATATTCTAAGCAAAACGTAAAAATTCATTTAAATTTTTGAAATCATCCGATAACCTCAAATGATGAGGATTTACCATTTTCAAAACTATTAACACAAAAAGATTCTTCTTCTTTTTCATTCTCTCACAAAAAAAAGATAAAATTAAGACACGTAGTATATGGTTCAGGGTAATAGTTACCTGTACAAGTTCAATCCCAGCATTCCTGGAAAATAAAACAAAACATTACACTTAACAATTTATGAAAAGCAATAAAATTACATTAAGCCATCATTTGATATGTACAATGTATAACATGGTATCAATTAGTTAAAATAACGTTATAATAAGGTAAATCCTATAAAATCCCACAATCCCAAGCCAGAATTGGACATATGTGCAGGTCTTAAACTCATTAAGGTACATGTGACTGATTTGATTTTTTAAAAATTAAGTAAAGAAAAAGAAGCAAGCAAAGATACTTTTAAAGCCTTTAAAAAGAGTAATAATTCAGGCTCAAGTGAAACAAAATAATGTATTCCCCATATTAGTATTGTCAGCAAAAAAAAATAAAAAAAAATGAAATAATAGACATGGCTCAACCTCTCTTTGCTGCTGTTTTCATTTTAGGTTCCATATTATAGCATATTTTACTATCTCAAATTTAAAAGGAATTGTACATGCAAGATTTTTCTGGTTTGACTTTTGAGTAGCTAGTAAGACATTGCCAATGACAGATCTTTATGGAGACAGCTTGCCACCCAATGCGCCAAACGGGGTGGGAGGACCTAATTCTAAGTAAGTAAGAAAGTATTATGTATGTAGCTGTCTTAATCTTCTGGTTATAAGACAGTTGCTGGGCTACTTCAAGTAACATATATATATATATATTCACTATTAAATGCAGAGAATGGTCCCACCCACTTTAGAGTTTAAAAAAAGAAAAGAAAGTGTTATGGTACACTTAGACTTTGATCTGGAATCAAAGTTTTAAGTGTGCAATAGCCCAAATACTTTTTAAGAAAAATGAAGCTAAGCAACTTAGACATTGACACTTATAAAACATCTTTAAAGCAGTAAAAATGTATATTTTAAATCCATTATTTATAGCTTCTAGAAATAGCTTAGATCACATGGCATTATTGGTTTCTTAGTTGTTTGTCAAACCCATGAACCGCTAGAAGGGACATTTGGTTTATTTCGTTCATATCATTATAAAAGTTTTAGTTTTTTTTTAACTGAGCTCTCTTAATAGCCTTATACAGAACTATACACAATACATCCTAGACTGGAAGTATTTATGGGTAACAACCTCAGACTTCTCAAAAACCTATGACCATCCTTCTACCTTAGGCATAAAGAAATATTAGCCTGAATATTATGTACAAAGTAAAAAAAAACTAATGCTGTTTTCAGTCATAAAACTTAAGCCAACTATCACCCTCCAATAGGACAAACTAGGTAGATATGAACGAATCATAAATAATAATTATAAGACTGTATATTTATTTAAATTAAATTTAAAGTCTTTAAATTAGTCATGATAGTGTCTAGCAAAAAATATTTAGATTTTGAGGCTTAACCTAGAGTCTAAAGTAAGGTGACAAGGATATTTAGACTGAAGCCTGAACCAAGATCAAAATATTTTATTTCTCTAGCCTGATCCCAGAGATTTTAACTTGATTGAATAAGATTCCATTTGGAAACAGCCACATTCACAATTTAGTTCTAATAAGTAACCTAGTCTACAACTGATTTCACTCGCTATTCAAAGTCAGAAATTCCAACTTAATCTAGTCACAAGTGACAACAAATACAAAATTTAACATTCAATGTTGGATTTAAATCTGGCTGTTGGGCTTTGCCAAATTAGGCTATGATCTTATATTACAAATTAAAGATGTTCCTTCAAAAGATAGGAAGAAAAGATATTTTATCTCCTATCTTATAACTTAGATCTAGAATCTAGATTTAGACAGTTACAGTAGAATTGTTACCAACTTGTAGATCTAGTAGGACTTGTACTAGAGATCTAGAATCTTGAGTAGTAAAAAATCTAGAATCTAGACTAGATTAGACACTACTAAAACTATAGAGTAATTTATTTATTCCGAACAATACATGAATGCAAACTTGCAGTTTTTGTGGTCATTACATCTTTATTTTGACATTAACTGCGCTCTGTATACTGTGAGTGTCCATTTTCCAATGATTCTGACCCATTTCCTTCCATTTTGCTATCTTTTTTATGTAAGAAAAAAGAATTTTAAATTTGTAGGTCAGGTGTTTTTTATCCCTGCTACCGGGATGACTTTACCTCTTCCTAGGGTTAAGACTATATTTTTTTATTGACTAAGCCTATGCTAATGAACCCGCTAAAATCGATTTTATTTTTGGAGCTGATTCACAAACCAAACAACAACAAAATTAATAGGGTGTTTGTATTAAATTACGATTTTCTTACCAAAATGTATTCCAAACAACCAGCTTTGGACTTTGATGTTAATGATCTTTTATATTGAAAAAACATGTTTCTTTTGATGATGTGTTTGTTTGTTGTTGTTGATCTTTCCACCCAGAAAAATGTCAGTTATTAAGAGTAACAAAAAAACTAAAACAAATTAATTCCACTTATCTTATTCATGGTAAACCAGTAACACAGACTAAAAACGCAAAATACCCAGGTGTTATAATAAATGAAAAACTGTTATGGAATCCACACATTGATGAAACTATCAAAAAATCAAACACAGCCTTAGGGTTTGTTAAAAGAAATTTCTATAAATCAAATAAGAACATAAAACTAAAATGTTATTTAACGTTAGTTAGGCCAATAATGGAATATGCATCCTCTGTTTTGGACCCCTCAACTCAAGAGTACGTTAAGAAACTGGAACAGACACAAAATAGAGCAGTGAGATTCATAACAAACGAATATTCACATTTGACTAGGGTAACACCTTTAGTAAAATCACTAAATTTAGAAAGCCTTCAGGACAGAAGACTCAAAAGTAAAGTAGCAATTATACAGAAATCACTGAACCATAATCTTTAAATACAAAAACAAAACCTAATAAAATACTCAGAAAGACACAAAGATAAAGGCACATTCCTCATTCTATATGCTAGGACAAATTTCTACAGATGCTCCTTCTTCCCTAGTGCTATTAGAGCATGAAATGGGTTGCCTGAGCTAGCCAGGAAAACCAGAGACTTGGCAGAATTTAGGTCATTGGTTAAAATGCATGTCTAAATGCATGATGCGTAGGACATAGTCATTTTCTTTTTTGAAGTAACATAGATCTGTAGGACATAGTCATTTTCTTTTTTGAAGTAACATAGATCTGTAGGACATAGTCATTTTCTTTTTTGAAGTAACATAGATCTGTATTATATAAGATAAGATAAAAGTCAGTGTAGAAGTCCCAGTGACATAATTTAGGTAGAATTTAATAAGTGTTTTCAAATTTTATTTTTTTGTGTTTGTATTTATGCATAATTTAAAAACATCTTTATGATAAATTATGATTGAGGGGCTATTTAGTTAATATTAATATAGAAATAAAATACGAGTTTATTGATAAATTTTGGTGCTTGGAAAAATTTGTTTGGATTAAATGAAGACACATGGCCTCTTTTACCTCAAATATAACAAATGTGGGTTTGGGGTACAAATATAAGTAGTCATTCTTATTCTCCTTCAAAAACTAAAGAGCATTTTGATACTTCATTTTCTTTTCTATGTTATACTATGACTATGTCAAACATCTTATATAATACAGACGTTACTTCAAAAAAGAAGATGATTACGTCCTACGCGTCATGCATATTAACCAATGTCTTAAATTCTGCCAAGTCACTGGTTTTCCTGGCTAGCTCAGACAACGCATTCCATGCTCTAATAGCACTAGGGAAGAAGGAGTATTTGTACAAATTTGTCCTAGCATATGGGACGAGGAATGTGCCTTTCATCAAATTATGTGCTGTCAAGGACAAACTTTGAATTTTTGGCCTATAGGCATAGGTGTTTGGAGTGCATAACTTACTCTAGACTCTAGATCTAGATTAGTACATAGATCTAGAATATTCTAGAATAATGTAGATAGTAGTCTGGAGTTGTACTTGAGTTATATTCTAGATATATAGTCTAGTCTGGATCTAAATCTAGATTCATTCTAGTCTAGTCTAGATTTATGATCTGATGATGATCTATAATCTATATCTATTCACTATTCTTGACTTGATCTAGACTTCTATTGTTATTCAGTTTTTCACTGTTGGTCTTTAACGTCTTTTTAATTAGAATCTAGAGTTTGGAGTCAATTAATTATTCCAGTGAGTTGCTGAGTTACTTACGACACTTACGTCTATAATAGATAGATGATAGATCTACTGATCTAGTACATTCAAGTATTACTATATTTCAAGCATACTCTGTAAAGTCTATATAAATAATAGATCTATATCTAGTCACTAATAGTAATACTAGTAATAGTTAGTAATACTAATAGTATACTAGTGTATACTCATAACTCATACTCTATTTTTAATTTTAATATTTGTAATTTAAATTTTGTATTTTTCTTTTTTTTTTTTGTGGTTCTGTATTTTTAATCAATTTAAACTTACCGAAATCTTTCTCTGTGTTCTTCGAAGTCAAGTTTTTTCCTCTTTTTCTCGCTAATCCAATATCCAACTCGGCGCATGGTAATGATGATGTATTAGTCCGTATCCATAAGAGACTAAAATTACAATGAAGTTTACATTAGTACATCACATTTATGGCATAACCACGGGTTCCTTGACTGGTTTAGCCCAGTAAACATTGGTGATTAGCAAAAACTTTAAACCGGAAATACTTCATCGAAAAGTAACAGAACAAAAGATAATGTCCATGTGTTTATTATAAATGAATCATGCATGATTAAATTTTCGTAAAATTTTTATGCCAAGCTAATTTTTAAAGTAATTAATTAAACAAAATAAAGATCTAGAAATCTATCTAGATCAAGTAGGCTACATTTTAAAAATATATTTTTAAAAATTGGCTTTCAAACAACCCTCTAAGCTTATCTATAAGCCTGTACGATATGCGCGCTGGACTGTCGTTCGGACTTCTCGATGACGATGATACGGGTTCATACCCTGCCCACAACAAATGGTTCACAGACAATTTGTTCACGAATTCCAACGATTTCCAGCCGTCTCTTTCAGATTCCACGTGATTTTCTTTATACCAGAGCAAAAGTCCATACTGACAACGACAAATAGTTCACCCGACAATTGGTTCACTGATAACTGGCTTTTGGTGCAGAGACAACCGGTTCACGACAGTTAGTTCAACTGTTTTACACAACAACTGCAGTTCACAGACTTCTGGTTCACTGACATTAGGTTTAGGAAACATATTGTAATCCAATTAACGAGTGAGCCAATTGTCTGTGAACTAGTTGTCCTAGTCAGCATAGACTTTTGCTCTCGCTATCACTGAGGAAAGCACATGGCATCTGCATGAAAGAGACAGCTGGAAATAGCCTGAAATCGCCAGTGCAATGAACACATTTCTTAGGTGTTCCACCCAATTGAAGTAATGTTTTGCTTCCCTAGTGGACTAATCGACTCCCTCGAACGACCGTTTTCATCCAGGATAGAAGACTTAATTATAAAAGTAAAGTAGTAATTATGCATGAAACACTAAAATACAAAAACAAAGCCTAATAAAGGCACATTCCTCGTTCCATATGCTAGGACAAATTTCTACAAATGCTCCTTCCCTAGTGCTATTATAGCATGGAATGGGTTGCCTGAGCTCGCCAGGAAAACCAATGACTTGGCAGAATTGAAGTCATTGGTTAACATTCATGACTAGATTGACCATAGGAACGTAGGACATAATCTGCTTTTTTAAAAGTAACGTCTGTATTTTATAAGATAAGATAAGAAGTGGTGATTGGTACCCTGCCGTTCTGCATAATGTCTGTGTTAGGAAGTAGGCCTAATAATCTTCATTTCCAGTGCCGTGTTTATATCTTAAAAGACCCTAAGCTATTTTAGATATGGTTCCCTTTTTGGAGCCCTTAAGTCCAGATATTATATGACAGTGTTAAATATTTCTTGGGGGCCCTAAGCTATAGCATATGTTGTATATGCCTATAGGTAGACTAAATCCGGCCCTGATCATTTATATAAGAAAGTCCGAAATGTTTTGTTTTTTTATCTATCTTATAAATTACAGACGTTCCTTCAAATGAGAAGATAAATACGCCCCTATATGCATATCTATGAGTAAATCTAGACATGCATGTTAAGTAGAGACAAACTCTCCTAAGTTATAATTGGTTTTCCTAGCTGATTCAGGCAACTCATTCCATGCTCGTGTAAGTCTTATATATGGCACTAGTGATCGAGAAAGAATATTTTACGACTTTGTCCTAGCATGTGGTTTAACTACTAATAGTGCATCTATTTGTTTTTCACTTGCTTAACGAATTATATGTCTATTAACATGATTGTGTGTGTGTTGTTGGCGCAGAGCTAGAAAACGTATTTCAATAAAAGTCTAAATTAATTTATATGTCGACACATTATATATGTCGGTAATGAATCTAGAAATATATATATGTCTGTGATTTAAATCTATTTCTAAACACTATAAAGAAAAGAGCTACTACAATAAATGATTGATTTCAATGCGAACTTCAATTTATCAAAAAATCTTTAAAAATTAGATCTAGAATCTAGATTATAAATCTCGGAATCAAGACTGGATTCTAGATCTAGCAAGCTAGATTTATCTTATTTATAATGGACATTTTTGAAACTCATAATGAAGGCCCAGGATTTGTTGGTATACGTTTTTGTAAGGAATGGTATGTAATCATAATCATGATAATCATAATGAGAACCCACACTTGCACATATAAACTACAGGCACAGCGTTATAATGCAGGCAACAAATACTATGTTGTAAAATTATGTACAGTTTATTATACAAAGTAAGATAATTAAAAGGTGAAATGCTGTACAGTTGCTAGAATGGGTCTAGCGTATTTACATGTATAGGTCTATCATCATTAGTGTCATTAGATATGAGAACCAAGTGGTCTGAGTGTCATTAGGCTGGATTGGGGCGTCGCAGTTTGCAGAAATATTAGACTGAGCTAGAGGGTTGGGCTGGGAATTGCGGAATCAGGGCAATCAGGCATGAAAGTTTCATCCTTAGAAGCAACTTCTTACTTCTGTATCTGATGGGGCGGTGTGCTCTGTTTTGACATGAGTCGTGGTTCCACTCTCCTCTGCTTCCTGGTCTTGTCTTGCGGGTGTGCTGTTCAGCTCCAGACTCTGCGGACTATAGTGCTCACTGATTTCTAGTATGTTCTGGTCAAGCGCCTTCATTGCTAGTTCATGCTCCCTTGCTAACCTCTTTTCTTCCTCTTCATCACTTTCAAGTGCCTTAAGTCGAGTCCTCACATACTCTTTCTGCTCGGCCTCGTCATCATACATGGCGGCCGCTAGGTCTCTGAAATCAGCTATTTTCTGTCTTATGTTGGAGTCCACTTAATGTTTATTATAGTTTATAAATATAATCATATTTTATATAATTTATAATTATAATGATAATTGATAATGTTACATACTATGTTACATATGCAGTTAATCATTAATTTTTGATTAATCATTATTTATATTTAATGTAGTACAAAGTACAGTTACAGTATTATTAGTTATTATGAGTATTCAGTTAATAGTCTAGCATTAGACTTAGTATAATTAGATTATAACATTATTAGTAATATTACTTACTAGATTAGTAACTAGAATACCAGATTAATAGATCTATGTTAAAGTTAAGTGTATTTTTAAATTGTTTATAATGTAAGTTATTATTATTAAGTTATATATGATTGAATGATTGATATAAATCTAGAAATAGAATATAGACTAATATACTTTTATAGAGAGTCTAGTAATCATATAGATCTACTTGACTTGATATAGAATAATATAGATCTATGACTATGATAACTATCTAATTTATCTATAAATAATATAAAAATATATTATTTATATAGACTTTATCTAATATATAAAATAAGTTATGACATAAGTCATAAGTTATGACTATGAAGTTACTCATACTAGTCATACTCATACTGTACTACTAGTGTACTCACAGTACTGTAGTCAAGTGTAGTCTCTGTCATTCAGTCATATTCAGTGTAGTAGTGTAGGCACTTGTCAGTACACTGACTACAGTACTAAATACAGTATAGATATAGTTCAAATTATAATAAAAGTGTTTCTCCAGTACTGGTATCAAAAAGTGTCACATTAGGCCAATAATTAAAGTGGAAGTTTTTGGTTTCATTTTATGTGTATTCACTTCTTCACCCATTGTACTTTAAGAGTTTATCAATAGAAAATGAATTGGAATACATTTCTTCAGCAGTACTGGCATAAGGGAGTACCCACTTACGTTTCAGGTGCATCACTGGGACACTATTGATGATTAAAGTACAACTAACTGTTAATTTTTTTGCTTTTTTAGCATTTAATACTTTGAATGTTTCTATTGTATTAAGCAGCTAGATAGAGAAATTGAAGTTTTTGAGCACTTACTTTAAGTTTGCACTCAATTTAAAAAATAGGATGCTGTCACCTGTATCACTACTGGTACAGGTAAACGTTTTTTAAATAAGGTTTTTTATAAGAAAATAGAATTTATGCTATACTTGCATTATACCTAAATATTATAGGCTATTATTTGCTGCAATGTCTCAACAATATCACAAATTTCGTATTCTTAAAGCAATTTTTTTTCTTTTTTCCTAATTCTACTTATTTTTAATATGCCTTTCATCATTTCCACTTCCTTTTAGACTAGGTCTAAATAAAACAAAACCAATCCAATTAGCATTAATAAAGTAATCTAGAGTCTTTTTTTTTTTTTTTTTTTTTTGATAAGGAAAAAAAAAAAGCAAGGAATGGTACTTTGTAACACTTAAAAAAAACTTATTCTAATAGCATAAAAAAAAATCTAGATCTATTCAAAAGGGTTGCAATAAGCTATTACTACAATAAATAAAACCAAAGTCATTTTTTTAATATAGAAAGCAAAATACCAAAATAAATGTAGAAAAGGAAAATGCATTTTGTTTCTCTAGGCCTGAAACTGGTGTCTAAAAACGTACATTGCTTGCTTTAAGATTAAAAGTTTCTTACATAAAGGCTTAGCTCCAAGTTGTAATTTTAGTTGCTTTTTAGCCATAAAAGTCACATTATCTGTATAATTGACTGAAACTTGACTTATCATATCTTATCAATAACAAATGTAAACAGCTGTGGTACTATCTTATCTCATCCCATTTCCTGATGGAGCCATGTCTGAGAAAATAAGTCAAACTATGAAATACAACAAAATAGCTACCCCATTATAAAAACCAGAGTGATAGCATTTCATACTTTGTTTTCATATTGAGTCACCATGTGACTCACAAAAATTGATACAAGTAAATTAATAGGTCTTTTTAACCTATTGCTTTATTCAAAGAATTTAAGAAGCACAATAAATATCTAAAGGGACATAGTATAAGTTATCATGTGAGTGCATGCCAAATAAATGATTTATTCTTAAAACTAATCAGATTTCATCATTTCTAGCAACAACATGTTATATCCAAAAGAGGACAAAGAAAACAGAATTCTGCTGTATGCAGTAAGTGCTTATCTGTAGAGACTTTACTAATACTTGGTTCTATTTCACTTCTATTTTTATGGCATAGCCCATTGTTTAGAATCTATTGGATAGAAAGCATTGTCCCCACTTTGTTATAGACCTTTACCTCTTGAAGCTGTTTATGTTTTTCAGTGCAGGAATTGTGATTACCAACAAGAGGCTGACAACAGATGTATTTATGTCAACAAAATTATGCATGAAGTCGAGTAAGATTTCTTTTCAGTATTTAGATAGCAAGCTTTTTGCTGTATCATCTGATTACTATATACAAACATTTTGATAAGTGAAGTATTGTAATAAACCAAATAATAATTTTTATGCTCCGAAAAATTAACAAGCTCTTTTGCTTGTCTCACGATGTCATTTTAATTTATTTAGTTGGCAACAGTGATATTCCAATATGACGTCCTTCTTTTAAGTTCCAGTTTATCACCACCACGTTTCTTCCTTTTGTTTCAACTTGTTTCTCTCCAACTGTAAAGTGGCACATTAACCGACCATTTAAAATCACAGTGTAAACAAAGAGATTACCAGTACCATGAATAACTTTGAAGCGTGAAAATCCCCATTAGTGTGCACATTTTAAAAACAAGTTAGTAGGCAGTTTGTATTAATCCAAAGTTTTCATATATCTATAAACTAGTAAGTTTTTGCCTAATTACACAAGGGTACTATGAGCTTAGAACACAAATCTCTTTGTCTGTTTTGTTATTTAATTGTATTTATTTTTTTTCTTCCTTAGTGAGTTAACTCAGATAGTTGGGGATGTTATTGCTGATCCAACTCTACCACGAACTGAAGACCATCACTGTCCTAAATGTGACCACAGAGAAGCAGTATTTTTCCAGTCTCACAGCACAAAGGCAGAAGTAGGAATAAATTTGATCTAACTAGAACCATTACCATCATATTAATTGATCTAACTAGACCACTATCACCAGATTAATCACTGTATAAAATTGGCAACCTTTTTTTCTTGACTTGATTTATTTTTGATTTTCACAGGAGGGCATGAGATTGTATTATGTTTGTACCAATGCTCAGTGCATGCACCGGTGGACAGAGTAAACCTGGTTTCAGTCAGCTAATATATATAATCTTTTTTTTTTTGGCTTGTACAAATGTTACCATAGACACTGTTCTTTTGTTAATAAAGCTATAAACTTGCTGCCAATTTGTTATTGCGTATCAATCAAGCTAAATTACCTTTTTTTTCTTGTTATATATAAATATGGCAGGTATGTTTTGTTACTTTGACTTTCCAAAACTAGTTTAAATAAAACAAAACCAAAAGACAGGATGTAGAACTTTATTTGGCCCCAGTAACAAGAAAGTTCTGACAGAGCAAGTAGATAATGAATGACTAATAAAACAAATGCCAAGATCACTTTTCAGTTTCTCACTGCCTATCTTCACAAATGTTCTATGGCTAAGTAGTTTTTGAAGATATCCATTAATAAAAAGACAATAAATCTATTGACCATGATACATTTTGTCATTTCAAGAAACATCTGTGATAATTAAAAGGAAAGGGGGGTTAACACATGCAGGGAAGATTAATAAATACAGAGAGAAAAAAAAATCACAGAATACCATCAAAGTGACTAGTAACAAAAAGTCATTTCTGCAAATGGATCACATAGGTTTAGGGCAGTTTAAGTACCTTAGTGTCTGGAGAAAATGCTGGGGAAACCCACCCCAGTGGTTTTCAAATTTGTTGTCTCAATGATGTTTACAAAGGTTTATAGAGTTACATGCAATATAAAGAGATGAATTAGTGGAGTGCAATTTGAACACCTCTTTCTATAGTACGAGGATTGAAAACCTGCATTTGTTCTGTTGATCAAAATTAGCAAGACAAAATGAAAACACTAAATTACATTGAAATTTTTTTTTTTTTTTTTTTACAAATTAACAGATTAAAAAAATATTAAAACATGCAAACAAATTAGCAGGCTCACAGCTTAAGTATAAGATAGGAAAATGATCATCAAATCTTATTTCCATTATTAAAATATCTGAAAAAATGTTAACTTTTTTTTTCATTAACTGTTGAATTATAATTGTTTGTAAGATCATAATTGACTGTCATGATAGGGAGAAACAAAACAACAATTGGAGCATTCAGCAGTAACAAAATCTATGTATATTGAAAGCATGTTCTTATAGAAACAGAATCATAACAATCTCCACACATTTACCAGTGAGGGAGTTTTACTTTAAAAAAAAAAAGGTTAAAAAAAAAATGGCCTTACAAACACTTGGCTACTCTCTGCTCTTCAACTGTTATTGGTCTATGAACAAAGTTTTAGAAATGATCAATAACAGGAGACTAACCAAAATAGCTCAAAACGAAAACAAAAAATGTATAAGAAATGAACAGAGAGGGTGGGCAAGTAAGGCACCAGACATTTCTAGAAATAAAGTTTAAAAAAAAAAAAAATTTTACACCATTAGATTCTTTTTTAAGTGCGTTAAGTAATCTATTAATTTTGAACATTCTAAGCTGCAAGCGTAAAGCAGATTACAGCACCTACTACTGCAGCATTTTAACGATTTTCAATAATCTGGAGTTTTTCATTGTTGGTAGGCCTATTACATTATCCATTCTGAAGCCAAGAAAATGAATGGAAAAATAATCAAAGTAAAAAAAATAATAAGCTAATCAAACATATTCCCATGCACAACACTGTTCACAAAAATGTGATCTAAACAACAAACATGATTTGTCTGTCACCATACAATAAACTTTCTGAAAGAACAGGAAGAGTCACATCAAAGGCATCAGCATACAATGGAAATAAACAAGAATTGGAGATATACATACATATATAGTACAGGTACTAGTGTCAAGCAGTTCACAAACTGAAGCCAACAGAAAAGTACACTGCAGAAAAGGTATCCGAACTTAGAGCGCCTACCCTGATATTATAACTTGAGATATATGTATATATAAATATATAACTAAGAGGCAATAAAACTGGCATGAACTAAACATAGACAAACCCATCACCATCACAATTTGTGTGTGTGTGTGTATAAGGGTTGGTAATAAAAATATATATTTATAAAATATGATTTAATTCATTACAGTGATTTATTGACTAAATGTTCACACATTTAAAAAAAAAATTAATTAAACCTTTTTTTTTTTTTTAAACAGAAAAAGCTACTACTAAACCATCAAAAGATATAATAAGAACTATGGATCACTAATTGGTACTATAAAACTGTAGTTCACTAGACAGGTTCTTCAGACATTGCAAAACAAACTTATAAACATGGCTATGTCCTGTTTTTTTTATTTATTTATTTTTTAATGAATTATTCTTGTGATTTATATTTTAAATCAATATATAGACAAAGAATAAATAGCAAGACAGCACAACAATTTTATGAATATGAGCAGTAAATATTTGTTTGTAATCAATTGGTTCTGGAATAACTCTTGTGCTTCTCTTCTAATGGTGGTTCAGATGAGTTATCTGTTCATACTGAGGTACCGCTCTCTGTGTTTGCAGCCTAGAAACAAAACAAAAAATCAATATCAGTAAAATTACAAAATACTTGATAATTGCTTTCTTCCAATATATAGTTGCTAGAAAGTAATGTTTTTAATAGAAATGTCAAATTAAATGTCTTGAATATTCCATCTAGGCCCTATTATTTAAAGGATATACACAAATCAATGAAGTCAGACATTAAAAAAAGGAAAAGAATATGAAACATTTTTTGGGGCTGACTTCAAATAATAAGTTAAGCAACAACATTTTTTTTTTAAATTGTATAGTATTACATTAGATCACCTAACAAAAATATTGTTAAAAGGACATTTTGCATTAGATAATGTACACAATGACCAGCATATACTGAACTTCAAAAAGATTTTCTTGATTGAAAATCTATTAATGTCAGTCAGCAATTGTATCTAAATTGTTGGCTTTAGTAATCATTAAACAATTCATGTTTTGACCAACACTATATTCATTACTATTAAAAGGATGATATATTTTTTTACCAATTCAATATAATAGCAAAAAAATAATTAATTTTAAAAATATAAAAAAATCAGTATAAGAAAATAAAAGTTAAATGTTGGCAGGACTTGAAGTCAAAAAGCTGTTGTTATATGTTGTAGTACTTGGGTACCTTAACATTTGTAGTCAAAAGCTATAAATAGATACCATATTTTTAACCCCTATGCTTTTATACAGTTCAAACTTTAATTGTTTTAAAAAACAAACATTTGATTTAAATGCTTCACCTCTGTCATAGAGTATAGAATTTCAAAATTTTGAAATTAAAAAAATTTTTTTTATATAAAAAGAGCCAGCAGTTAAGTTGAAACCAAATTTAAAACAATTACTTCTTTAAAAATTTTTAAAAACTATACTGTGATTATTCCCCAAAAAAGGAATTGAAGTAATAAAAACTTTTGATTTCCAGATTAAAGAGGTCAGAAGAGGACACAGAAAACAAAAAAAAGAGAAAAAAAGTCAATTGAACCCAAGAGTAATGTGTAAATGTCATGCTGACCTGATCTCTCATTTCCGAGTACCCTAGTGTCACAGAAAAACAAGTCAATTGAAGGAGCTTCTAAATAAATCCTTTTGTTTGTTGACATTCTAGCTCTGTATAAATTGTTTCATTTTATTTAACGAGACTGCTCTATTAGGAACAAATCAGATGGGAGGAAAGACATCCTAAATGTTAATTACCTTTCTAGTTAAGGTATTCTGTAAAATTAAATGTAATCTGGGATTATGTGATTTAAAAAAAAAAAAAGTTTGACCAGCCATGAATAGTTAGTGTTGCCAGGTTAAACAAGCAAGGTCTAATGTAAATATAAAAACAGCCAAATTAAAACAAGTATTGCCAAAGCAGACTGATTTTACAAATCTTACATGATAGTAATATTTAACAAACCTAACAATGTCAAAGCTGACCAAAGATCCGTTAATACTCTAAATGAACTCTTATTGTTTTTTTTTTATATTAAATTTAGTTCTTTTTGTTTATTCATTATATTTTGTATAAAAATCTCATGCTCTACCTTTGTAAAGCCCATCTATTATTTAATCACAAGAAAATTGGAATAGCCCATGTTAGTAAGTGCATGGCTGAAAATGTAGAAGAGGAGAATAAAAATGTCTTTTTCAAATGGTTATTGCCAAAGCAGTGAACACAGATACCTTAAACGCATTGGACCATGAAACTAGTGCTGTCCAATCAGCAGAGGTGCTAGTCAGGATCACGTCGAACTCGGACTAGCCACTGTTATTTCATAGTATGTTATTTAGTTGATTTTATTTACATAAACAAAAATCTACAATTTATAGAGAACTAAGTTTTCTTTGAAATATTTTCCCACATTCCTTATATGTGTATGATTATTTAGAAAATATGTATGCTAACAAATATATTTTGTCACAAAGGCAAACATTTGGTGCAAAAGTTTTCCACTTCTATCTACAGTCTTATAAAATATAGAAATTACTTAAAAAAAAAGATTACATCCTATGCGTATCCCATGGTCAATCTAGTCATGCATGTTAATCACTGACTTAAACTCTAACAAGTCTTTGTTTTTCCTGGCTGACTCAGGCAACCCATTCCATGCTCTTAAAGCACTAGGGAAGAAGGAGTATTTGTACAGATTTGTCCTAGCATATGGAACAAGGAATGTGCCTTTAACTTTCTCTTTCTTGGTATTTTATTAGGTTTTTTTTTATTTTTATTTGAAGATTATAGTTTAGTCTGTAGAAGAAGTCTTTTAGAAGCATTTTATCAAACTGCCACAAGGTTTCACAAGAAAATGACTGAGCAACATTAACACTCAATGCTTATAAAGAACACCAAGGGTATTTTGTTATGAAGACATGGGGTGACATTCATTAAAAAAAAAAAAAAAAAAGAGGTGGCTTAAAGAATAAAACTGCTCCATTGCCCAAGAAAACAGTGACTTACCAGCATGCCTAACTGAGCCTAAACAACAAAATAGAGTTCAGGCAATCAGTTCATTAGTCAAGTACTTCATGCTAGCAATACAAATTAGTAAGGAAATAAACAGAATTGCTAAGGAATCACAATGTATGGAAATCAATAGTGTTAATATGTTTCCGGGGCTTAAAGCTGAAGCAGATATGCAATAACTTAAGTTAAAAGCTCATAATAGAATTAAGGCTATATGTTTTTCATATCACTTAATGGAATTATAAAAAATGTGTAGCTCTAGAAGATAAATTCTTAGGAGACATTGAAAACTTTATAGAAATAAGTTTAGTTAAATGAAAGACTTTGCGTTTATTTTAAATGAGATCTATAAACGAGAGTTTAATACCAATAATGTTTTAGTATTATCTTCTAAACTGTGCTACTAAGACTCACCAATCTTTCGCTAAGCTGTTTGTTGGTAGACATTTCACGCTCTAGAAGTTTTTGTTTTTCTGAGAGTTTTGTCCGGAGCTATCAAGGGCAACAACATTAAACATCATAGCAAACAAAAAGCTTTAGTTGAAAAGTTAGTATGAACAAAACAGAAGAGTGAAGCTGAGAACACCAAAGTTTTGTTTTACCAAGCCTTAGTTAGGAAAACTGATACTTAAGGGATTATCAAGTTTTATTTTGAAATGAACTTGGAAACTTGAAGTCTACTATCTATTTATACAAGTATTTTTTGTTAGCTAACACTTCTTATCTGAGTAAAATGCTACAGTTTGTCACATTGAGAGAACAAAATATTTCCCTTACTTCCCAAGTAACTGGTTTTGTTGGTTTGTTTTTATAACAGAAGGTTAAGATTTTAAAAAACTTTTCCAAGTTAAAAACTATTATGAAGTTATTTGAAATAATGGAGATGTACTAAAATCATATTTTCAAAAGCAACTTCATCAAATATGTTAGTATCCACTGAAGGTATCAGTAAATGTACTGACATACACCACAATAGTAACAAGATGTTGATGCACATTCAAATGTCAATGTCAGGTTTATAAAAAAAAATTCCTATTTTCTAAACAACTGGAGCAGTTTTTTCTAATGATATCAAATACTGAATGAAATCTTGATAACATCATGCAGAATGATACACATTATTGAAATTTTATATTTGAAGGAAATATGTATGAATATATTATACAATCTTAGTTGTATTTGTACCATTATAAAGGTCTTTTTCCAACAACATGCATCAATTTTAAATATATTTACATTACTAGTGATTCTTTCTCATAAAGCAAAGGCAACTTAAAAAAAAAAAAAAAAAAAAAAAAGACACCGCCACAGGGATATTTAATGAACTGTTCCAGTGCAGCATTTTCTCAAAATGTTTTTGTCATTATTGACAATCATGTTAAAAACAAAATTAACACTAGCAATGGAGTGATTGAAAACAGATGTTGATACTATCACATTAATCATTGTATTAGAAACTTATGGATAGAGCATTGGCTAAAATGGTGATTTGACTACTAGAAGAAACTGTGCAGATGAGAACTACATGTTGATTTTGTAATGCTACTAGTTGGAATAAAATCTGTATGCACAATGCATCAAATGTTATGTGAGTTGAGAAAGTATTCATGTAGCAAGCTTTAATAAATATGTAAGCATTGTAGAAAGCAACAATACTAGCCAATGTGTGTCCAACAGAAAAGATTATACCAAACAAAGAGAAAAGTCAAACTTAAAAAAAAAAGCAACAAGGTTAACTAAAACATTTAGCTTATCACAATACCTGCTCAATTTCTTCAGCTTCTGATAAACCCGAACTCTGTAAATAGAAAATGGCTAGCATGTATGCACTAATTATATGTACATTATATAAATAGCATTTTAATAAATTTCCTTCATGATATGTTAAAAGATGATTCCTACAGCTTTTTGTTAGCTCACCACAGATTTAGAATCTAATGACTCCTGTAATTTCTTTACGATGCCCTGTTCTTGAGCCAAAGCATCCTGACCTGTCTTGATAATGCCATTTAGCTTGACTACATTCAATGAAAGTTCTTTCGCCTTTTTACGCTCAGAATCCAATTGACTTTGCAGTTCATTGATTTGCTGAGAGTGATGAAATTTAAGCAATACATTAAAAACAAAAAGCGTTATACGATTTTAATAGAAAAAAATATGCAGCCAAAAAACTAAATGTTTAATATTTTACCTTTTGCAATAGTTCAACATCTGAGCTTGACGTATGACTTTCACTTACACGTGTAATGACCTGTATAAAGAACAAATGTCATTAGTGAACTAATTCTGTAACAACTTTCCCTAAAAAAGAAAAAAAGGTTTAATGACAAAACAACAAGGACAAGGTCTTACTGTCTCATTAATGGGAAAACAACAAAAACAAGGACAAGGACTTACTGTTTCTTTTTCCTTTGTGATGACAACCAATTTCTCTTTTGCTTCTTGCAACTCTGATTCCAAGCTGACTATCCTCAATTGCAACTGTTAAAGAAGAAAAGGCTGCAGTTAGTACAACTCTTTACATGGACCAATCTCAAAGCAATGTATACCACTTATGAATTTGAAATCTAGACATGCACACAACTAGGTCATTTGTTTTAAGTACAAAAACCAATCTACTGGTTCTATGCTGTAACACCGTGGATACTGTATAGGTAAAATCTTACTAAAACCAAATGGTAACTAATCCAATAATGTTTAAGCATACTTATTTAATCTCATGTTTTAGAATAAGAATGCTTCTATTAGAAAGCTATTTGTTAAGGTTAAATAAAACAGCACAAGAAAAGAATTGGAAATCCCTCCACCACAACAAGAACAACACATATACACAAAATCCCTTCACCATGACTGAAAATCTCAAAAAATAAAAAAAGTAGAATAAAACCTGGGAATGTTTCAAAAAGGGATGTCTCATGTTTGTCCTTTCTAAACAATAAATGTTCATGCTGAGGAAGGGGAAAGTTCATGTCTGACAATTACTTGAAGACTAAGTAGCCACTGACCCTAACCTACTTTGTTAAACAGTACATGAACCTTAGTCAACAGGTTAGCTTGATTCTTTCATTTCCATTTTAAACAAGAACCCTGGCTTCAATATTAATCAGTGTAAGTCTGGGTGGACTCTATTGCTTACCATTTTGAAACATTGAGACAGTCAATAGTTGTTATTGGATAGTTAAGTATAGCAAAGATTTAGATTAATAAAAAAAAAAGCTACAAGTAATAACAATTGAATTTTAAGTATAAATGCCTGGCAAATTAATTGCCTCTTCACCTACTAGCGTGACTGGTTGTTACAAGTGGAGCCCTGTACCTATTAAGTTGTCACATCCTTAGTTCCAATAGTCAATGAGGAATTAAGTAATTGTCAGAACAGACATGCAACAAAACTGAAAGGAATGGAAAGAGGCAGACTAAACTCATCTATCATTACCTCATCTACTATATTGGTCAGACTTTTCTCTACACAGTGATAAGCAAAGCACAAATCTGAAAGATCCTAAATAAGCCAGAACACTTGTCAGATGAAATTAAAGACTCCAACACTAATCAAAGCATTAGGAATAAAAGAAAAACTAGTCTAAAAACTTATAATGCCAATGTCAATTTAAAAACCAAAGATTCAATTGACACACTGGAAGCTAAGAATGAACCAAGAACAATCATGCTATTCTTATATTTGCTCCTTCAGTTGTTGAATGATTATGGTTCATTCCTCCTATAGACATAAAAGCCTATAAAAAAAAACAACAATTGTACTAAAATCTATAATTTCAAGTTGTTTATTCCATTGAAAACTGAAACAAGATGAGGACATTCTCTTTAAATTTTACACAAAATAGTTGACTAATATGTCCAAAACTTAAAGAAATATTTTACTATTGAGATGAGCGAGGAAAACAAACCCATTCCCAACTGTTGCCTACTTACAAAACTGTTTCATAATGCCTGCAATGAATCTTACTTTTATGGTTTAACTAGTCACGATTTTTTTGACTAAGTAAACAAAATTGGTTTTCAATCATAAGTGAAGAAGCCATTTCAGATATTTAGAGCTAATTGATGGATTGAGAAGCAAAACTTTTAAGAAAAAGCTGCTGACAATTGCAGCCTATGCTGAATGACCCGCCACAACAAATATTTACATTACAAGAGTTTCAGTCCAAGGAATCAGAAGCAATGTCTCCTATCACATGATGTTATGTAGTTAACAGAAAACTAAAGTAAATATAGCGAATTCCGAATGCAGAACAGGATGAGGGTTCATCTCAAAATGATTCAGCAATAAAAAGACATCTAAAGATTAAAAATCAAACAAAGTAAACATATGACAATGAGGATTCTTGCTGTTTATGGAGGTCATGCATGAGACAAAATGACATATTTTGACATTCTGTTCTGTATTCTGAAGATAAGTGTTCAAGGAAAATATGAAAAAAAAAACAACATTCAGTGCAACACTGTAGAGTGCTTGTATTTAAGACAAAAAATACTTAAGAACAAACCAAAACTTGTTGATAGCTTACATAACATAGGTAGAATAGAATGAGTCGATAACTTATTGTATGTTTGTGTGACTACAAGACATCTAGTGGAAGCTAAAATCTAATGAGATCTAAATATAGGACAAACTACAACTACACAAACTAAACTAAACATGAAGATAATCAATTTCCCGACTTATGTGAGTTATTAAGAAGAATGTTTTTATTATATAGTCTAATAAACCAGATAAATAAGATATATACAATCAAACCTTTAAAATATACAACCTAGGTTATATCATTTTAATGTTTTTATTTAAAGCCAATCTTATTTGATTCTAATAGAAACCAAAATTAAAACATACAAAATCTAGTTTGATACAAACAAGCTGCATATATGGTTTGACTGTACATAAGGAAAATTTACATCATTACAACCGTGTTGTGTAACCTGCCAGCATTTCTCAATCAATAGGGGCACTTGGCAAACTAGTTAGACTGCTCAAGAAACATTTCGATGAGTGGGACAAAGCTTCAAAAGCAAACATTTTTTTTTTTTTTAGAAACGAAAACGCTGAGAAACACTGGCATATGCAAATATATATGAGTGCCAATTACAATTATATTAAGTCTGTCTGAGAAACCTATCACTGGATACACACAGTTGATGGGCTCATGAAGAAGACAGCAATTAGTACTTTGTGAAAGTGCTTTTAATGAGATGTTTTGATCTCCTACTTCTATTGAACACTTTGACAACAGACAATCAAGTATATTTAATACAACAACGCACAGCAAGCATCAAAAGTAATCACGTTAAGAATCCATAAGACACAAAGGTCAACATTTACCTCTTGACTGCCCTGTTCCTCTGTCTGAGGCTTCAAACGTGATAGCTGATCTTTTGTCTGGAAATAATCATTTCAACATTTAGTCATACAAGCTGAAAATGAAATCTTGCAAAGATAAGCAACCAAAAAATTAAGCGGACAAGTTTGGAAAAATAAAATCTAAAATTGTATTTTTTAAAATTACACTTTTTTGAATGTTCTTAAAACTACATTTTAAACAAGTAAAATACTATTTAAAAAAAAAAAATAAAAAAGCTTATATTAAGTGTAGTGGCATCAATTTGTTTGGATCAGCCATGTAATTATATTTATAATAGATCTAGACTAACAATAATAAATCTGTGTGATTAGAAATATTTTTACCAATAGTTTTTGTGTAGAAAGAAGGGGGGTATTTGGGTGATTGCTTTTTTAAATGTATTTATTTTTAAAAAGCGAGGGACCTGAAGTTGAACTCAAGGGCTAAGGCCTCAACAAGCCAATAATGTAACCACTGTACCAGGGAGATGCTTATGAACATAGGTTTTAGAGTTCTTTACAAACTTTCTTTCTACAAACAATAGAGGGGACTAATTCAAATTATAACACCTTATAAGTCAATTAAAATTTCTTTCCTTTGTTTGAGATACCAAACAAAATAATTAATTACCATAACTTAATTAATAATTAGTTGTTTTTTTTATTCTTGTGTTGGCATGTAAAAGAAATAATTGTGCAAAATTTCAGCTTGATCCAAGATTGGGTGTGGGAGAAAAAATGTGTGCACACTTTTTACCAGACAAGACTGACCTGATATAAGATTTGTAAAAAAAAAAAAGAAATGTACAACTAGACATAACACAATGATTGAAAGTTATAAAACGATGATGTTGTTATTATTCAAAGTATATAAATATTTGAAGTATAACTTTACATTTGAAATTTAATTGTACTAATTAAATAAGATGGATGAAAATAGGAACTGACAGATTTGGATTTGTAGATGAATTAAAAAATAATAAAGTTGAAAAACAATCTGGTACATTATACCCTTAACACCAAAATGTTATCAAGATAAAACCAAGGTCTACAAGAATGTAAAGTATACAACAATAAATTGTCCTCCTCTTCTAAGTACCTGATGGAGTTGGGACTGTAATGATGAATATTTATCTTGCCATGACTTCTCCTCACTTGAGACTTTCTCTTCCAACTCGACTAATCTACTGGCCTGGAAGTAAGGTGGGGTACAAATAAAGTCAATGCCCAAAAAGCATGCAAAATAAAAAGGTCTCCAATTTGATGATTAAAAGCGTACACAAATATTTATTAGAAATGTTTTTATGGAAAAAAATCTTTTATTTAATATTTACATGTTCAATCGAAAAATAAAACTAAGACTATTTAATTTTCAAACTGTTATAATATTAGAATTTATAAAACTGAATAAAACAGATACTAAAAACATTTTTTTTTAATTTATATTTAAAAGTCCAACTAAAGAGGTTCAAATCATTTTTTAAGTATGATTTGTTGTAATTAATGTTTTCTATAAAAATCAAAATATTAATTTTTAAAAAAAAGGGATGGGTCCCTTTTTAAAATACATTTCAATTTTGATAATTTTGGCCAGTTATGTAATTAGAAAGATTTTGTACAAGAACATTTGAATCTGTTCGAAATAAATGTGTGTAACTATTTTTATTGCCTAAAACAGCATTTTAACATCAAATCAGTTTTTAAAAACTATACCCGATTAAACCAAAACTAAAATAAAAAACAATTACATCAACTTATAAGCAGATTTTGATATTTTCAGCATAAAATATTAGAAATTATCAAATGTGAAGTATCAACCATAGTGCTATCACCAACCATACAAAATGTACATTTAAATGTACATGATAACATGCCATCACTCACACCAATAGCATGAGGATCTGCTTGATACGGCCAGGCTATACATTATCAACATGCAGCAAAGAGAAAATAGACAAATTTTTGTCCATATCTGGTGCATGAAATCTTTTCATGTCCACATTAAGGCCACCTAGTGGAAACATTTCTAAGAGGAAGCCAATAGCCAAACAGGGAAAAGGAACCAAACCCACCCTTCCCTCCACTTTCAAGGTGCTATGTACAATGCACACATCCCATCCATCACCTTAGTTCCCACTGTGGTAGCAGCCTACTAGTTGTTAGCAGTGGTATATTGTAGGACTCAATTGGTCATGAACCCACTCAATGGATGTGATTCAATAGTGATCTAGTTGAAGGTAGACCTCTAGAAAGAAGTGCCTGTAAAGAGCCAATGTCCCATTCATGACCTATGGAAAACATCTTGCCCTTTGGTTAGGGGTCTTAAGGGCTTAACACTCGACTATTTTCGAGAAAGTATGGGTACATGCGTTCTATTAACAAATAACACCTACTATTGCCTATTAACTTGTATGTGTTCTTTTTTTTTTTTAACCAACATTTCAATACACCAGTAGTAGCTTGTGCACCAGAAAACACAAGTAGATAGAGCTAAGATATAAATAAAACATTATTTTGACACAACAAAACAAAATTACAATTTCCCGTTATTGTTGCCAACTCCTATCATTACTATTAATAGTACATACTGCTCTACAAAAGTAATGGTAAATTTATTTGAAAAAATAGTTTGCGTTTCCATTTTAATAACAAAAGGGTACACTTATAGAAGTAAAAAAGTAGTCATTGCATCTAAATAAAGTAATAGACAAAAATTAGCTGGCAACACTTACAGAAGCAGCTAAAACTTTTCTATATTCCTCTATTTGGCCAGCTTGTTGAGATACGACAGCCTCAAGTACTTTGACTTGTTCTAATAATCTAGTGTCCTTAAAAATAAAAGATAAAAACAAATATTTAATTAAAAAAACAATGTTTCCATCTAATGCTCTAAGAATGAAAACCAATTGCATGCTGTCAAAGGAATTCCATTGTAATTAAGTGAAAACTAGTCCAATAAAAGTGGTGTGTGTGTATTATTTCAAATTACTTGTTTGGCGGCTGATTTGGCTTGGGTCAGCTCTTCTTGCCATTTTTTCTGCTCAGCGTCTATCGTCTTTTCTAACTGATGAAGTTTGTTCTCCTAAAAACAGAATTAAAGATATCAATCAGGCACATTTACAACATAAGTAAATAGTACATTCTAAAACTTGACAACACATGTTAGGGACTCACAGTTTCTGAAACTATACTTCGATAATTTTCAACTTCTGACTTTAACCGCAAGTTTTCATTTTCTAATTGAAGATACTTTTCTGAATCAGCCTGTGTAAAAAGAAGAGAGATATTCACTTATGAAAATAATTACAACCAGTAATAAATACAATAATACTGGTACTAAATGTGCTTTTCTCAAGCTTCTTTTTTTTAACCTTCCAAATGAAATTGACAAAATTGTTTTAATCTGTTCATGCTGATCCATGAATGCCTCATGTAATTGATCAATACTTTATCCACTAAAGGAGATCATAAAAAAAAAAAAAAAAGAGTACTAAAGTTTCCTTTTCAGACCTTACGATCTATGGGGCAGATGATGGTAAAGGTCATCTGTTTCTGGGGCAATCACAATGACCAACCGCCTTTACTTTAACCCAACTAATGTCAGATACACATTAGAGCTGGGTGGACTCAAGAGGTGCCCTAATCATCCCAAAATGTAAAATCCCATTTTTCACCAGGATTTAAACCCAGGACCCTCTCCCAATTTTATCACTCAGCAACTGCACCTCCAAATGCCACAATGGTTGTCAATGCTTGATCCACTGAAAGCCACCAAGGTTGTCAAAAACTGACCAATGTGTGATCCACTAGTGCTACTATGATTGTTAAAAACTGATCAATGCCAACATCATAGAAAATACATAATGTGGCTTTTTCAAAGTATATTATTGTCTGGTATTTTTTAATTATTGTTAAGGCATACTTACTTGTAAAGAGGAAGACTGACTGGATTTCAAATTAGCTATTTCAGCTTCTAATTTTTGTAATGATTCAGCTTTAGAGGTCTGAAGTTTAAAAATGTATTAAATTAATTCAGCAATGAAGAGTGTGGAACAGTAATTATAACAAGTAATTTTATTTTTAGTATCTATTATCCTTGAGTCAATTCAGACTGATAGCTAGTAGGAATGAAAAAAAAAAAATTATATTCTTAATATAGATAATGCACACATGTGACATTAAATCATAACATAAATTCACACAAGTCAAGACCATTTATCTTACCATTTCACTTAATGTATTTTTCAACCCTGTTATTTCATTCTTTAGTTGTACATTTTCCTTCTCCAAAACGGACACTTTACTGGCATCAGTTGTCTGAAGATTTAGAGCAACTTCTGATTCATATTTCGAGTTTTAATTAAATTTGTATAAACAATTGCTATATCTTAGTTATGCCAAGACAATATTTGATGCATGAATTAAAATTAACGTTAAGGCTAATTAGGTATTTTTTAAATAAGGAAATAAGAAAGAAATACTTACATTCTGAAGTTTTTTAAATGCTTGCTTTTCAAAAGCGACAACCCATTCTTTGTGGCTCTGTTATGTAAAAAAATAAATAAACTCTAAATCTATAACTAAATACATACTTATATAAACATATCACTGACAAAGAAAACAATCATATAAAATAGTACATGCCAGGGATTAAAACAGTAGACCTACCAGTTTATCAGAAATTTGAACTTCAGGGAACAATCTTAGAAATACAGCTTTGTCAGATGTTTCTAATTCAGTGATACCTGCTGAGCTCATCTCCTAAAAGTAAAGACATTTGTTTTTAAATTCATATAAATTCCATAGATAATGCATTTATTTTCTTTTTTGAATCTTAGCTAAGCTGTTTTCTAAACATTTTTTGTGTGTAAATAAAGCTGAAATTAATCGAGAACTTCTGCATTGTTAGAATAAATTAATGCAATAAAAATATCAAGCAATTATAGAAAGAAAAGAATTTCTAAGATAAAATTGTTTTTCTTTCAAGTTACTTTATCATTTGTTTTTCACATTTTAAGGTCTATTTCTCTCTCTTTTTTTAAATCATTGTTAAATTTTATTGAAAAATTACATGACTGTTCTAATTCAATTCATTTCATGTATGCTCAGTTTAATAATACTTCATACTCCTCTACTGTAGAATAACATTTGAACTGTCATGCATGCAGTAAATCAAAACAATGAAACCATTTGAAAAAAAATCATAAAATCATGCATTTTCTTCCATGAGAAGAAATACAACTATACATACATAGCATTTCATGTCATGTCTAACATAATAGCAGCAAGCAGGTACAAAGGTTATTGACAGAAGAAGCTGAGGAAAATATGGATAATCCCAGAGGAAGACTCGAACCACCTTCGAACAGACTCGATTGCCTAGCAGCACCCAGTCTGACTGTCCAGGGCCCCCCTCCCCAAATAAAAGAACCTTTCTTTCAAGTCTGTGAAACTTTGAAAGCTCCTTTAACACAATCCTTTCTTCCTCTTACTTGATCATTGCAAATTTTCAACATTATATTTAGGACCCCAGTAAACTGAGCATTTTTTATTGATTTCCCCCTTTTTTTTACTATTACAAACATAGGACTAAAAAAAGCCAATATGAAGTCACTGGCGATTAACACTTATGTGAAGGAAACAAAGAAGACAAAAGTAAACATAATTTTATGCAACTAACTTGTTAAACATATAAGAAAGCAGAAACAAAAATTTAAAAAAAAAATGATATTGTGCAGAAAAAAGTAAACATTTTTCAGAAGTTTCATAATTTGCGCTGCTTCTGAACATGATGATAATGGCTAGATGGAATATTTACCCTAGCAGATTTCAAAGCTTTATCAACTTTTTCTGCTGAGTTTTTTTCTGCTAATTCTAATGCTTCCATTGCCTTCCAATTCTTTTCTCTCAATTCCTGAAATTGCAAAGTGTTAAGCAAAGAATATTTACATTTCTTCTTTGAAAGCCTTTAGCTCTATTCTTTGACTTGGACTACAGGTATTCACCCTACATACATACATAACGTCTGCATTTTTTATCATTAGGATTATTTAAAATAGAATTTCTACTCAACTGATAAGGAATTTCTAAACATTAAGCAAAGAAATCATTAGCTTTTGGTAATGAGAAAGCAGAAAAAGAAGAAACTAGGTCAAGTGTTAGGTATGCAGTCTGCATAAACAGCTGAAGAATAAAAGGAGCCAATTCTGGAAAATAATATAATCAAAGCCCAAGCTATTCTGATGGAAAATTTTTAAACTGCAGAAAAAATAGTTAATATAAAACAGTGTTAGGTACTTTATTCTTGATTTAATTTCATTTCAAAAAATGTTCTGTGTATCCCATTGAAGTTTTTCCAGTCAATGCTGGGTTCCCAAAAATTCATTAAGTCAATATCAAGTTTAAATCAAGAAAGGTAATTTAAAAAGAAAATCAGATCAAGACTGATCTGATTCAACTAAAGTCATTCCTAATTAATGTGCTCTAATTAAAATTCACACTAGTCAACAATAATTTGTATGTAACAAATAAAATACAATAACCTTATTATACGTAGTAAGTACTCATTTGTGATCAAGAAAGCAACATTAATTGAGATGATGTAATTGAGTAAACAAGTTTGTCAATCAAGGCTTTAAAAAAAAAAAAAAAAAAAAAAAAAGAAATATGTGTAGTTTCCTATGGATAAGTATTTGTGTTTCTACTGCAAAAGCAGACAAGAGAGAGGACTCTACTGCTCACCCACATCAAAGAAAACAGTCCAGAAAGATGTATGAAGAATCTAGCAATGTCAGACATTTAGTTAGTGGTAATGCCATGCAAGTAGTTTATGAATAAGGCTCACATTCCCATGGCATTGTAGGGTTATCACAAAGTGTCATATCAAAGAGTAATAATGTTGCATTCTTTTTGTATGGGAAATTTGACTTTCCAGATCATGATGCTAAGTGGGAACTATACACACACAAAAAAAACATTTTTAAAAAATATTTTCTTTAAAAAATTAACTTCAACCAAACTTTCCATAGTCATAATGATCTGGGAAATGGAAATACCCACATGTAAAGAAGTCACAACAAGGTGTTAAAAAACTGTTAGAGAAGGAGATTTAAAAATCATGATTCAAAGGTAGCACATGAAGGTATCTATTTAAAGAATGTCAAGTAGTGAAGGATCAGTTCATAAGCTTAGTAGTCAGATGTATGTAGGGTATAAAAAGAATACAGGGTGATAAAATAAAACCTAGCTATCCCTACAACTTGAACAATAGAACCCAACTCTGTGGAGCAACCAGAAATTTTCTTTGGGTCAAAATCATAGCATTAACTCAAAAAATGGAGTTTGGTAAGTTTGTTGTCTTAAAAAGTATGAACATTTCTATTTATTGTTTATAGCATTTCACTCTGCAAGTGGCAGGTGTGATTTGTTTCTGGTTGAACCACTATGACTTACAAAGCAGGATGCAAGGCATTTCATTTTCCCTAAAACTTACATTGTTTTTAGATTTCTGCTGTGAGAGTTGTTGCTGCAAGTCTGTCACTTCTGCTGTTTTGTTATCAAGCTGAGTGTTCAGACTTGTTACAGCTTTCTTCTGAGTTTCAAGCCCAGCTGTCAACTCAGAGATCTCTTTATTCTTATCAGCCAGGCTGCAAAGACAAAGTTATCAAATCTAATTTAGAGTATTATTATTAATACTGATTGAAATAATTCTTGAATGCATAAAAGTTGCAAGAAAGTTTTTCGGCCACAGATGATAATCAACGACAGCACCTTTAGCACTGTTACAGTAATAGACATTTTCAAACTTATACAAGTTGTTAGGTTCAAACTAAATCAATGAAAAAAATTACATGCGCTCATGTTCAGTAGATGGGATACTGGGTCCATTGTCATGGATGTCACCATTAGAAGCAGGGGCAGACTGGAGGCGCTCATTCACCAATCTAATTTCATCAGACAATCTTTTATTTTCTGATTGCAGTTGCTGTAAATTTAAAGATCGTAAAAAAATCATTTGAAAAAAAATGTTTTCCATTTTAAAGATAATTTTTCATCATCTATACCATCTATAAAAAAAAAAGCTTTATCAATGTCAAAATATTCTAGAAATCCATTACTAACAGCTCCCTTTAATTTTTTTTTCTAGAAATTTCTGATTCAAAAATGCTTTCTTAAATAAGCATTTAAAATGATTCTTACAAAGTTAAAATAAGGCAAATATATAAAATATAATATATAAATGATAAATGAAATGACCAATGAAATTAATTTCAATCTGAGTAATTAACAACTTTTCACTCACATTGACTTCAGCATTACTTTCGTTTAGACGTCTGGACAAGTCAGCTAATTGTTTGTCAAGATTCTTGATATTTCCTTCTAGGTCAGACCTCTTTTGTTCAGATTCCTAGACAATACATCAGGCAACAGAAATATTATTTTTTTAAGAGGGGGGGGGGGGGTGTTTAGAATAATGTATCAGGTGTAATCTACTAAAATCGATATGCTAGATCATGCTACTATCAGTTATAAAGTATGAATCTGATGTAACCAAAAGTAACACTAAGGCATATAATTTTGTGTTGGCTGAACAGATTTTGACTTACTAATAGGGTAGTGAAAGTGGAATTCAAGGAAATGAGTGACAGAGAGATATATAGTTCTAAACATGACTTGTATTTTGTTTAAATTGTTCAGGATAATATTTCACATGTGTTTCTACAAACATCTTTATTGAATCTGAATATACTGTCTATAAAAGTTTGTTTATTTTTGTTTAAAAAGAAATCTGCACAAGTTTTCATCAAGTTCTGCATTAACAATACATTACATCTATAATGAAAGTATTTTTATATCTATTTGTAAAGAAAGAAATATAAAAAAAAATTTTTTTTTTAATGCTAATATTACAATACTTTAATATAATTCCCCCCTCACCTGTAGTTTAGATTCCACTTCTTTACTGGCTTCAGCTTTTCTTAGATGCAATTCAAGCTCTTCAAGCTTGGTTTTTAAGCTACTGCATTCAACTTCAGCTACACTCAATGCAGAATTGGCTTTCTGTAAATCTGAACTTAAACTGGAATTTTTAGCTTCTGACTTTTTTAATTCTGATGCAATTTCATCCACCTTTTTATTGATAACAGAATCTGTATCTTTCTGTAATGAGATGGAACAACTATTCAAAAAAGTTTATTTACTTTTTTATTTTTAATCAATATACCCCAAATACCCTCAAATCAAGGGAACACTGAGGAGCTGATCAAAATAATAATTACCTGAAAAGCTTCAAGTTTTTTAATTTGTTCTTCATATTGACTGATTTTCAGTTCATAGCTTTTTTTGTTGGACTCGCTGAGCTGGACAGACTTTGTGGTGTTGGAGAGCTCTTTTTCCAGTTGGTTGATTTTGTCTGTTAGACTGGAGGCCTCCTTGCTACAAGATTATAAACAGAATAAATTACAAAATGCTTATGAGCAACATGAATCCAGAAAATGCACAAAAAATAATGCATTGATAGCATAATCTGATAAAGTTTTCTTTCAGACCAGACCTAGTAAAGAAATGAGTGATTTAAAGTTTCACTGACTTCGTAATGCATTTCCCTCAATACAGTTTTATTTAGGTAAGTAAATTTCTTTAAATCACTAAATAGTAAAATCTAAAGTCATATTACTATGGCAAGGGTAGTTATTTTAGATTGTAGTGATACTTCTACACCATTCAGTCATTTCCTACATATAATCCTCAGATATAACAGTAGAAATTTATTGAACTGTGCCTTTCATTAGTCCAAGCAATATATTTCATTCCAGAGAAGCAGGCGAAAAAAAAAATAAGTAACAGAAATGGCATGCTCCAAAGATGATTACATTAGTTATAAGAACAGATATAATGTTGAAAATAAACTTACACTTTCTGTGAAAGGGTTTCCTGAAGAATTTTGTTTTCCTGCACAAGTTTGTTATCCTAGAAGTAATGAAAGGAAAATGGAATATCAAACTCTAGCATAGATAATTTTGAGATTATGTTTTAATAAAATGGTTAAACTTCAACTAAAATCAAAGACCTATTTTTATAAATGTTTAGTAATGTACAACTAGTACCTCAGATGGTTTTGCTGCAGTATTTTTGTCACCACCTGCATTGCCTTGTTCACTAAGCTGACGAAGCTTAGCTTCCAGCGTGTTAATTTTTGACAGGCTTTGCTCATGTGAATGCTGCATCCTAAGCTGAAAAGCTTCTATTTCTGATTTATGCTGGTTGTTTTTTTCCTGGAGTGTTTTATCCAAAGCAGCATATTTTGTTTTTTCTGATAATAACTCTTTTTGCAACTCTTTAATTTTAGCATTGGATGATTGTGAAACACCTTGTTCTTGAAAGAGAGAGAAAAAAAACAAGGAATAAGAATTTTTAAAACCAATTTAAATTGTATGCATTCTCAATATTGAATTAAACAAGTCAATTCAAAATGGGGAATATTCTGTAGATGCAAGTTGTTAACTATAGATGCTCTAAAAGTAGGCAGAAAAATAAAAAAAAACATGAATAAATAATGTAAAGAATTAAATTGACACCTTCAGTTAATAAATTTCAAATACATAGTAGTGCATTTAGATCTATATATAATATTTAAGTAGCATCACATGTACATTTAAATAAAAAGAGTAACAGTGTTTAGTTCAAAAGTATTGGCTATTGAATTGTATCAGACAATTTTAAGGTACCAAACAATATGCAAAGGTAGCTTTCTTAGCACATGGCCTTAAGAAGTTTAAACGTTTGCCATTTTACAAAGTTCCTGTATGAACTAGTCTACTCAGCTTTTTGTTACCGGACATCTCATTTACTAACCATCTAGTAAAGCCTTTTCTTTTTCTTCAAGCTGTTTCTTCAGTTGAGAAACTGGGTCACCTTTTTGACTCTTCTGTTGGATTAGAAAACAAACCAAATAAATGGTAATCTCAAGTTGATTTTTGTATAAATATGTATAAATATTGTAATCAAAATACTAAATTTCAGATGAAATTAAAAAACTACCTTATTCCAGGTTTCAGATACTGCAGGTTTTATAGGAGTCACACCTTGGCGGTTGAGAAGTATGTCTATTAAGGTCTGAACCTCACTATCAGACAGCTTGGCAGTTTTAACTGAAGAGATCAACTTAGAACCATTCAGCACAACATCATCTGTGAAATAATAAAAATTCATCAAGTCAGTTTAGAAATTATATTCTTAACGAAATCTGGTCCCATGTCTAATGTTTTATAAACTAAACTGAAAATTCTTCATAATAGTTGAGATTATGGGTTTTTGGCACATCTGCACAATTTAGGCCATGTTGTGCCCTTTATATGATGACTAAGATATTTTAAACATTATAAAGTTTTGGAGGCTCATGTGTCTAACATGTTTCTATTGTTTTCAGTTACAAGGGTGTCATGTGGCTATTGAGTGACTTAAAAAAAAAAAGCTAGATACCCAACTGAAGCTAGCTGTAATCCTTAATTCTAAAAAAGCTATTTTAAAAAATCTGTCATTAGGTGTTACAACTTCAGATCTTTGTTTAAAAATAAGCAGTGGAGAAGTAGAGTTTTTATTTTCACTAAAAACTAACCCACCCCCTCTTACAAAATAATTTTTTTTTAGCTTTAGCAATAATTTAAATACAATAGAAAAAAACGTTATAAAACATAAGTGTTAGCTAACTGTATATGTACCTGTGGCAGGCTTTGGCTTAGCTGCACGTTTTTCAACATCATCTGTGCTCTGCTTAAGCAGCTTGAGTTCTTCTTTTTCAACTTTCTTTGGAGGCAAGTTCTCCTTAATCTCTTGACGAGATGCAGTAACTATGGCTTCGGTGGGAACAATTTTAACCTTTTCGATATTTTCAACTACCTTAGAGTCATGCTTTTTCTTCAACTCTAACTCATCTTTGGGTATAATTGGTTTATGTTGAACTTCAACTGTTTTCTCACTGATAAGACTAACCTCCCCTTTATTATGGAGAATCGGCTTGGCAACTTTTTCCTTCTTTCCCCTCTGTCGTAAAGCAGTACTTAGTCCTAAGCTTTCCGTAGGTTCGATTATTTCAGGATCTATCTCTATATTTACCATCTTTTGATCTTTTAACTCAGGCTCTGTTACTTGAGCTGATTTTTCTTTCACCTTTTCTGGTTTTCCTTTCTTATACTTTCGCTTCTGTTCTTTCTCTGCCTTTTTCTCAGCTTTAGCCTTTTCTCTTTCCTCTTCCTGGCGCCGCCGTTGCTCCTCCATCACTTCCTCAAAAGTTTTTTCTCTCATTGAGAAAACAGAAATGCAGTAAATTATTATGGCAGATAAAACAAAGGCTACTACGCCCACAAGAATTGTAAGAACTTCCATTTTTGTTGGTATAACAGTGATTTACGTCTCTGGTTTGGTTAGAAAAAGTCAGCACCAAAGAAGTTACACTGGAAAAATGTTTTAATATTTGAATCCTATTTTGTTATCCCACTTTGCTTCCAGCTACTTTACAAAGCAACAAAGTCTTTTGTTTTGACACGGTTCCATTCAGCTATTTCAGGAGCTAAAACAAAGAAAGAAAGCAAATATATTATAGTCCAATTGTTAACAATGACAATCAGAGATTTTAAAAAAAGAAAGATTAATTTCTATAATATATATGTATTATCTACAACTAAGCATTATTAAAATCGTTTTATTTGTCTGTTAAAAGTGTTTCTTTATAGGATGTAATAATATAGTTAATATTAATAAAAAGTACACTAAAAGTAATCTATGTCACATTTAGTTGCTGATTTAGATTAAGGCTACAAAATAATTAAAAAAATGTGTATATACAAGACATACATAAACTGTAAGCACTACATGAACGACCACAATACATACATATATATACTTCAACTTAGGTCATCTGTTTCTTTGGCCAATGAGAAGGGTGTCATGTGGCCAGTACAACGACAAACTAAAGTCATATACCCATTAGATTTGGGTGAGCTCAATGTTACCCTTAAAATCCAGAAATTCAAAATCCCATTCTTAACTGAGATTTGTACCCCCAGGTTCAAAAGCCAAGCACTTAATGGTCTTAATCACTCTCCAACCGCCCCCCCCCCCCCCCAATAATGATAGCGCAATGTTCCTAAATAGGCTACATACAACATGTATGGCCTAAATATAAGACCTACTAATTTCTATATTTAATACCAGAGATTCTTTCTGTGAGACAAACACAGTTCATTCTCTCAACACCATTGTCAATTAGCAGCTTTCATTTTGAAATTAGATTTAAATGAGTATTAAAATAACCAAATGTTTATAAAACCCAAATCAGTAAATGGATTCAATTATAAGTAACTAATTATAAGTGATTATTATAATAGTCTCTCATCTGGAGACTAGATATAGAATATATAATCTGTCTCTTAAAAAAATGAAACTATGCTATGACAGGCTAAGCTTAAATTTAGTCCAGATATGATTATATGATGATAGTCAAGACAAGACTACTAGAACTAGACTGAAAGAACTTTGTATGTAAGAAGATCTGTAGCTGAGTGTACAATCAAATAAATTACACCAATGTAACACACCACTCACTAACACTGACAATTTCAAGAAGCAAGTGAAGTGATTCTGGTTGCTAATGCAAAACCCAGCCTAATAAAATTTGATGACTGCCTGTGTTGAAATACTATGAAGATCTAGATTCTAGATCAGAATCTTATTTAGATCTTAGATGAGTGGGTCTACTAACTTAAGTCAAGGAACCGGCCTCTCAATATCAGTCTATCTATCGTAAATACAATAATTTGAATGATGATTGAAGACTCAAAACTCACGAACTCGTCAGTTCATAGTCTACTAGTACTACACTGAGACTGCGACTAGAATTTAAGAATACCAACTTAGCCGACTTGCTAAGTATTCTAGTAGAATTTTACTATCTAGACTCAAGTTTTATACTGATCTAGCCTAAAAGTAAGTTATATAGACATATTTTACAGAAGTTAAACATTAAGTTAAATGTCTAAACAAATACCATTATTGAGAACGGACGATAGGCATACACAAATCAACGTGGAAAAGTTTTTTAACACTATTACAGGGTAGGCGAAGTTATTGATTCACGTTGCTAAAAATAAGCCGCTGTGCAGGTCTATATAATAATAGCCACCGTGTGAATATCCATTCTTTTTTTGATTGGATGAAAAACATGCATGTTATTCTCTTTGCCACGCATCCTCCCTGCCACGTGAACGTTCAACTTATGCTGAGTAGCTTTTAATTCTAAGTGCTCACAGCTAGCATTTGTCTTATCTGTGATTCAATGTAGAACTAAATTGATCTCTTATATTTAAGAAACTTTTTTGAAATATGATTTTTAATTCAGTTATAATGCGACCAATTACGCAAATTTTGCGCCCTCTACATCCTGCACACTATTATTGACACACCGGAGTACCAGGGTCAAGATTAGGTCTAATCATGGAACTATGGTCTAATCAGTCTAATCTAAGGCTAGGATATAGAGGTACTCAGTGGACGGTTAACCGCAGTAAATTATGACTAATGGGCTGAGAAGAAATTCTCGGTTATTTTGAGAACTCATAGAGTTATATATGAATTATGAACTTTTAAAACATATAAATCGAGCTTTATTTTGCAACAATAGAGAGACGTTAACAATATAAAGGCCGAGTGCATTTAGATTGAGAACTTGAAACGAGCTAGATCTAGCCTAATGGTCTCTCAAACCCACACATTTGTTTCTTTTTGAATGAAAGAATATAAATTAGCGGTTCTCAATATTTCTAGTTCCGTGACCCACTAATAGGCCTATAATTTCATACTAGGCGGTGACCCCAACCGTAATTTTTTTTTCGTTTACAGATACATAAATTTATGCTCATAGTTAAATTAAAATGGGTTATTATTCAAACTTGCATTAATTAATTTTTCTATTGCATATTCACAAATATACATGTTGCATACTTGAGTGACAAATATGGCAAAGTATGGATTATACAGTCTTTAATAAAGTATAATAAACTACGTTATTACGGAAATAGTGTTTCGACAGCATTTACAAACACGCCAAGGTGCGAAGGTTGAGCTTGTTTCTGTTCCACCAGATCAGCAATTCAGTAGCACAACGAAAGTCATCATCTGGATCAAGTCTGTTTCTGAATTGGGACTTCATAACTAACAAGCTAGAAAACCTTGTTTCCCAAAGATTTGTTCTTGGAGATGAAGAAGAAGGCGCAACACAATCTCAAACAGAACGGGATATTTGGAAGACCAAGTAACACTTCAAATCTGCTTGTTACACCACGTTAGAATGGACACACAAAAAATTCCTATGATGAATAGGCAAAATCCAAATTTCCGGGGGTCTTTAGCACCCCTGGCAATTTGTCATTCGACCCCCAAAGGGGTCGCGACTAACAGGTTGAGAACCCCTGATATAAATGCTATTGATCAATGATTTAGTATTATATATGGTTTATATGGAACCAGGGCCGGATTTAGATTTAGTGAGGCCCAAGGCTATTTGAGCTATGAACCCTTGTTTAAGTTGTTTTCTACACAAGGCAATTTTTCCTTAGCTCTTTTTTATTTTAATGATTGAAAATATCACAGGAACCATATTTTTTTGGGAACTCCCTAGAAGGTGAGGGCCCTATCATATAGCTTATGTTGCCTACTGGTAAATCCATTACTCTGCAGAACCAATCAATTCTAATTATCTTTCACATAATGGGATGAATCTCGTCATGTTGGGTTTTTTTTGTTGTTGTTGTTTGTATTTAGATCTAGGCCTAGGTATATTTTGTTTTAGGTGTTCCTTAAGAATTAAACTTTAAAGATATCTATTTAGGCCTACATCAGGATAGCGGCAGATGCGGCCTTAGCAGTGCCCGGGACCGTGGGCGAGTGCTATATCGAGGCCACGAATATGAGTACAATGGGCTGACGGTGTCAAAAGTTTCTCTTTACCGCAGGGTTTCCCTAAGTTGAGGAGCGGTTGCCACACCCCTTTTGCGGGTAGGCTTGGAACCCGGGACCATTTCTTCTTCTTCTTCGTTCTCATTGTTATGTTGGAGCGTTCAGATGACTAGACCAATATATGAGAAGAACTGCACAGTGGTTTCCAAATCAGGGAGCTCTCCATATAGTTTTCTTTCTATTGGGGTGTTTTGGGGCCAGTGTCTTATACGGGCCTCTTGGTAAAGAGAGCAGTCCTGGAGGACGTGGTCGGCATTCTCTGGTGATACTCCACATGGGAAAATTTTACTGGTCCAATTTTGAGCTTCTGGTACATGTGTTGTTGCATTCTGTTGTGTCCGGTCCTGAGTCGAAAGACTAGACGTTGGTCTTGTCAGGATAGCTTATAGTAATCGTCGTCTTTCTTGTGATTTGGATGAGAGCTCGTCCATTTCTTATTTATTTTATTTACAATTAATTTCTTTAATTCTTCTGGATAGAGTGCAGAGTTTATTTGTAAGTTCTCCCACTCTTGGCGAGTGTGTCAGCCTTCTCATTTCCTTCTAGTTGTATATGAGCTGGTATCCATTGAATAACAGTTTTTTTGCTGTTGTTGTTGAGCTTTGTAAGTGCTGTTCTGATGTTTTTAATATAAGAGGAATCAGAGTTTTGCAAGCTTTGGAGGGCTGTTTTCGCATCGGTTAGAAAGACAATCTGACTGTATGGGGAACTTGGATGATTTGCTAGCAAATCATTGTGAGTGCATAATTTTACGACCAGGCAGCTATCAATAAATATGCTATAGTGAAGTAAGATTCTTGGGTAAGTCTATTCAATAAAAAGAGGCATATAATAGACCAACGTCGCTTTTATGTATAGGCCTATATTACGGTCTACAAAGAATTGCATTGCCCCAATAAACATTCAAAAGTCTAAAAAAAAATTTTTTTTTACAAAGCTTTTATAAACTGTCTCTGTCTGGTACAAATTTTAAAGACGTTATCTCTCTTACACCCATTCTCGGATGAAGTTGAAATTTTGTACCGAAATATAAGGATAATTAATGCTCCCCGTGTAGCGTAAAGATTAATTAAAATAAAAGAGTGGTTTGAGTTTGCGACTTGAAATGTTCTTGTAGCCATGTTCTAATCCAGTATTATTACCAGGATATGTCATTAATTTTAGAAAAAAAAATCTGAAGTACCCATCAAAATGTTTCTGGCCTAATAATTCTTTTCGGAGAACTTTTTTTTTTTCCTTTCGTCATTGGACATAGGTGCATTCAAGAGTTTGATTATCATGTGCAATAGCAGGGCAGGTCCTTCGGGTTGCGAAATGGATTGCGGGGGGCCTAGTTTGGGTTGTGATAAGGATAATAAGTGAAAATTAAGATTTTGTATTAGAAAAGAAATTCGTCTTTGCATTTTATTCATACTTTACTAAGTACAAAGTCACGGTCAAATTAACCGAGCCATCTACAGTAGATAGTAGTTTTCCAACAAAAAGTTGATAAACATTCAGATTTGTCTTTTAGATTTACCATCGCTTTTGTTTTTTTTTCTTCTAAGAATTCGATATAGATTTGGATCCATATTTATATGCCAGTGACTATTGAAGTAAATTAAGCATTTGAACTTCTTGTTTTGGTTAAAATTCGGCTTATTGTTACATTTTTATTGAATGAAAGCTGACAATGGATCCATATTGAATGACACCCCGAATTTACAATTTTGTCTGTTTTAAGATTTGCATGAGTTTTCAGAAGATTTTAATAATTTCAGGAGATTTTCATGACTTTTTCTTATATTTTATAATTTTAGGAGATTTCCAGGAACCCTTTAATAAGTTAAAATGGTTTAATGTAATACAATAACCAAGAATTCCCATAGCGCGGGGCCTATGAAAGTGCGGGGCCCACTGCGGCCGCATAGTTTGCAGTGGCCTAAGACTGGCCCTGTGCATTTGGCTCGAAGTATAGACATAAATAAATATAGACTGGCCGGTAAAAGAGTTTTATGAAACGAAAATTTGTGCCTTGCAATTTTTGTACTTTATTATACAGCATTTATGAGCAGTATAGTTTTGTTTAATCTCTAAGACTGAAGATCGTGAAACTTTTCAGAATTCGGAAAGCCGACAACAATAGAAATACAGGAGGGACTCAATAGCCTTGGCTTGCAGCCTACCTAGCTGAAGGAAAATAGAATTCAAACCTCTGCTGCTTTGCAGCTATACACCCAAACATGGGAAAGGTTTCGTGGGTCAGCCCTGGGGAAAAATTTGGAGCTGAAGACCATTAGGCAGTTTGCAGCTTTAATGCTCATCATACCGATGTGTATTTGAACTGTAGTGTTACTAAAAGAAATTCGTTTCAGAATATCAGATGAAGGTTTGTGTAAAACAGTTTTTAAAACTACTTCAAGGGCTGGTAAAATCAATGTTTTATCTATAGTGTTTTCTGTATTTGGCTATAGTTAAAGAGATCTTGTAAAAAACACAAACCACCATCTTTTCTATATGATGTTGAAAAAAGATTTTGTGAGTCTATTCTGATTTTTTTTCCCCACTTTTCTCTTTTTATCAGGGTGGCATAGTCTCAAATAATCCTTGAGTGTAATTGGTTTCTTATGGCCATAAAAGGCTCTTATTATAGACAATCGCTTATTTAACAAGGAAATAAATAATCAACGCTTTAAAATCAATATTTCTTTTTGTTAGACATTACTTACATGTAGACAAAATTATCTATTTAAATAAGTATTGAAATTAAATAAAACTATTTTACTTTTGAGTTTAGGAATAAATATTTATAACTAAGGTACAAATCATTTATAAGTGTTTGAAATAGTTACAGTAATGGGGTGTGAACATTAAAGTCATAGACCCCCAATTTACTTTTTCACTTTTGTAGACCCCTTGGAAGTCTTCGTAGACCCCTGGGTCTATATAGACCACTTTGGGAATCACTGATTTAAATTATAGCAACTTTCTCTTTCAGTCAAGCTTTAGATACATTCCTGTAAAAAGTCTATAATAATAAGTTAATGTCGATGTAGTATTGTTCAGACACTTACAAGTTTAATCATCTATACTTCACAAAAAAAAAGTGTTTGAATGGTTTTCATTTGTTTGTACATCAAATATGTATTAATATAATTATCATTTTTAAATGAAACAATAAATACTGAAACTGACCATTTCAATTTCTAATGTAGGTCTATTCTCATTTCATAAAACAAACAGAATATTATCTGAAACTTCATCCCTTCATTGCAACTATAACTGGCTTCATAAAAAAATGGACTGATGACTGGGTTGACTATACATTTTTGTATAAATAATGCATCAATGAATGTAGCTTATACTGTTCTTTTCCTCATCTTGAAATGTGCTGACTGATAATTTGCTGTTGCATTATGTTTTCATAAGTCAATGACACATGATACTCTAAATGACAAATATCTTCTACTCATTACAATAGCACATTTCCATGCTGTTTGTTTAAGTGGAAGCAGATAAAATTTGTTCCTCTATTTGCTGTACAATCTCAAAATTCATGAGCAGCTGAGAAAAAAATAAAAGAAATTCAAACTAGTTTAGACATGTTATAAATATATATATTTGCTAATAACAAATGTAAGACTACTTTATGTTACAACAATGGACAGCATCTTTAAAGCTGATTTCAATGCAATCACAAGAAATAATTTTTTCTCTACAATTATCTTCTTATATAATACAGACGTTACTTCAAAAAAGAAGATGATTACGTCCTACGCGTCATGCATATTAACCAATGACTTAAATTCTGCTAAGTCACTGGTTTTCCTAGCTAGCTCAGGCAACCCATTCCATGCTCTAATAGCACTAGGGAAGAAGGAGTATTTGTACAAATTTGTCCTAGCATATGGAATGAGGAATGTGCCTTTATCTTTGTGTCTTTCAGAGTATTTTATTAAATTTTGTATTTGAAGATTATGGTTCAGTGTTTTATGTATAATTGCTACTTTACTTTTGAGTCTTCTGTCCTGAAGGTTTTCTAAATTTAGTGATTTTACTATAGGTGTTACTCTAGTCAAATGTGAATATTCATTTGTTATGAATCTCACTGCTCTATTTTGTGTCTGTTCCAGTTTCTTAATGTTTTCTTGAGTTGAGGGGTCCCAAACGGAGGATGCATATTCTATTATTGGCCTAACCAAGGTTAAATAACATTTTAGTTTTATGTTCTTATTTATAGAAATTTCTTTTAATAAATCCTAATGCTTTGTTTGATTTTTTTATAGTTTCATCTATATGTGGATTCCATGACAGTTTTTCATTTATTATAACACCTAGGTATTTTGCGTTTTTAGTCTGTGTTACTGGTTTGCCATGAATAAGATAAGTTGAATTAATTTGTTTTAGTTTTTTTGTTACTCTTAACAACTGACATTTTTCTGGGTGGAAAGACATGCTCCAATTTGATTCCCATTTCTGTAATTCATCTAATTCTCTTTGTAAAATATCTGTGTCTTGTGTTGTTTTTATTGTTCTATATATTATGCAATCGTCTGCAAATAATCTGACTTTTGTTCCTGAAGTAATGCAATTTGGTAAATCATTTATGTAAATTAAAAATAGTAGTGGACCCAAGATTGTTCCTTGAGGTACACCTGAGTTTACTGTTATCGGTGTTGATTTAGAGCCATTTATTATTACAGTTTGTTCTCTCCCTATCAGAAAATCTTTAATCCACTGATGCAGTGGACCATTAATGCCAAAATATTTTAATTTTTTAAGCAAACTATGGTGGTGAACTTTGTCAAAAGCCTTAGAAAAATCTAGTAAGATAGCATCTATTTGTTCACTATTATCTAAACCTTTAGAAAAATCATCAATTAGTCCTATTAGTTGTGTTTCACATGATCTATATTTCCTAAAGCCATGTTGGTATGGTGTGAGGACATTTTGTTTGTCTAAGTGGTTTATGATGTTGCTACATATTATGTGTTCTAGGATTTTACATGTGATGCTGGTAAGTAATACTGGTCTGTAGTTTCCTGGGTCAGATTTTTCTCCTTTTATAAATAGGGGGGTGACATTAGCTTCTTTCTAGTCCTTTGGTACTCTGCCCTGGTTAAGCGAAGCCTGAAAGAGTATTTTGAACACTGGGGCTAGCTCATTGCTTAGTTCTTTGAGTAATCTAGCTGGAATACCATCAGGTCCAGACGCTTTATTTGGTTTGGTGTTGGCTAATAGTTTTTGAATTCCATTTTCTTGTACTACTATATCTTCTATGTTGTCTACTTGGTTCAAATTCAGTAATATGTCTTTGTCTCCTGGGGCTGAGAATGCTGATGCAAAGTATTTGTTTAGGATGTTTGCTTTAGTTTCATTATCATTATGTATTATGTTATGTTCATCTTTTAATGGCGCTATGCCTGTTGTTTCCATTTTCTTAGACTTAATGTATGACCATAGGTTTTTGTTGTTATCTTTAGATATTACATTGTTTATGTATTCACTCTGCAGCTGTCTGCTTACTTTTTGGGTTAAGTGTTTAATTTTTATTTACTTTTTGTAAACTCTTTCTGTCTTAGTTTCTTTAAATTTTCTATATAGGTTTTCCTTCTGTTTACAAAGCTTCTTTAGTCTATTATAAATTAGGCCTGCTTTACTGATTTTTTAAAAAATGTAAATAAATTTTACGCATAGGATTAAATATAACATGTACTTAATGTGATTTTTTACCTATTATTTCACAATGATAAGTAATTTAAAATGATACATGTATGTTTTAAAAAAAATTACAACACACAATGTTATTGGAGAAAGTAAAAAAATCTCACTTGTAGATCCCCTTCAATTTGAAATTTAGTGACAATCAAATCAGGTTTTTGGAAGTAGTATGCTCCTTAAGTAAAAAAAAAAAAAATGCATTATAAAAAGTTTTCGTTTTAAATAAAATTTCTCTTGGGTGACTTGAGTAGAAAGTAATAGAAATATGAACTTCATTTAGCAATATGCTCACACTAAGCAGAAGTGGTTTTTACTAGTGAAAATTGTCTGTCCAAATAAGCTATTGAAACTACTGTCAGCTTCACATGATAGGAACTGTAAAGTTTGACAATTCTTTTAGGTACCGGTATTATCTATCAAGATCAGGGTAAAACAAGGGTGGGTTTTGGCCATCAACACTATTCGGAATTGTTTAGTCTGTACTCTCATAGCGCCTTGGAAGATGGAGTATATATCCACAGTAGATCGGATGGAAGGCTTCTTAAACGGGCTTGACCAAAATGAGGAGACGACATATCCTGATTAGGGAACTGATGTTTGACGACGATTCGGCTCTCACTGCCGTTTGCAGTAATGATTACAAAGTCTAGTCAATACTTCGACAGCTGCAGGTCACTAGTTCAGTCTTACAATAACTCACCAGACAAAAAATGGCATAAAAAGTCACCATCATCAACATCATCAAACTCCATTTGAGTGAGGGCTTGAGAGGCTCAAATCCTCTCTTGCAAAAGCCCTTGACAGAAACCCTGCTGTATTGCGTAGTGCATACATGTCACCATACAGGTCGAGAATTTTTGGTTTCTCTGACCTGTTGAGACGGAGATCAGCAAGTCTGGGGCAGTCAAACAGAATATGAGGCACGGGGGCACCGGGATTCGAAATTTGGCCATAGCCGTGAGAAACATGAGGCAGCAGGACAGTGGCCTGTCCTGCACTGTGTTATAATAACTTGCCATAAAACATCACAGAATGTACTTTTTCTATTTTATCATCGACATCATATATAGGCCAAACATATTTTTCTTACATTTTCAACTCGGAGAAAACTTTACATCTAGACTTATTACCTTTACTTTAGGCCTACACATAATATAGGACTTTCTAAAAACTTGTAAACGAAAGGTCATTTTAGCCTATTATAGTAAGAGCATATAGATCTAAATGTACCGGGTTATCCTTCTGAATAAGTCTTACTATTTGGTATATATATATATATATAGGCTATGCTCTCACAAGAACCTCAATTCAATCAATGTCGTAAACAAGAAAATACACGAAATACAGGCTAGGCTAATTACTCTATATTGGCTAAGAAAATCAATTATAAAGCTTTACAGTTATAGATCTAAGTCTGAAATTGATTTGTGCAAACTTACCTCTGTAACATCTTCTATAACAATTCAGTTTCCATTCATGATTTGCTGTAAAAGTGGTGGTAAAAATCTTCTGGAATGGTTTCTTTATATAGTAAAAAAAAAAATCTACCGGAAGTCAATTTACCATGCAACCAAGGACGCCTCCGTGAACGGGACTTATTTATTGAAAAATATAGGCTTAGTGCGTAGAGTTGGCAGTCCATGTAATATATAGTCTATGATGTTTTCAAGTTACATGAAGTTATTTCCTTTTTCCAGTCTATATTTATTTATGTCTATGGTGTGAAGTCTTCTTCTTTCTCATTTTTTATACTGGAGAGTTCAGATAAGTAGTCCGAGATTAACTGCGCATTGATTTCCAGACCATGCAGCTCTCCATAAAGTTGTTCTTCTATAGTGGGGTTTTCGGGTCAGTGTCTTGTTCACGTACGTTGTTGTCGGACAAGGGTTAGTAAAGGTTTAGTTGTAATCATAAAAAAAGCTGTAAAAATGGACGGTGAGGTGGAGTATTAAGAAAAGTCATCTAAAATATCCCATAATGATTGCATACGTCCTGGAAAATGACTGCAAAAGGCAAGTATCGTATGCTCCAACTCTATGCCAGTGTAGATGAAATTCAGCAGCTGCCAGGGAGTGCAATTCATCTAGGATAGTCAATAAAAAAGAAAAATAAATAAATAATGCCTACCTAGTAGTATAGATCAGCACTTTTCCAAGTTTTGTAGGCCTACACGGACCACTTCTGGTATTTCAAGCTATGCCAAGTGGTATCCTTTATTTTCCAGATTGTCCAAAAATCAATATCTCGATCTTTCCGTTTTTTCCTCTTATACTTTTCCAGGTAAGTTTCTCTCTAGAGGATAACTGACATAGCTAGACATGGATGTATACACGTTCTGTTTTAATCATTCCTAAGTAGAAAAAGAAAAAATCAAGACATGATCTAATACAAAATTGCTTGCCAGTTTGGCGTGTAATACTTCTCAGCAGTCATTTCTTCAGTCCGGAATTTTGGTTTTACAAAATAAAGCTGGTACGCTTACGATCTGTGAGAGTTTTTTTTTATACAGGTAACCATCTTACGGTGTGCTGTCTCTTCAAGATGAACTCATTTGTCACCAGGCAAGTGCCAACTTATCACAAAGCGGTTGTTTGAACTGTGAAACTTCCGGTAATAACACATCAAAAGAAAGATCAAAGAAGAAAACGACGACCGCCGGACCAAATCGCAAGTACAGTGAAAACCATTAGCTATTAATGATTCTTTAATAATAAGGTTTAATTTGTTCCATATTACCTTAACGTCATAATTAGAGTAGTTATACCCCCCCCCCCAAAAAAAAAAAAAAACAAGGGCAAAAATTAAAGATTCATGGGCAGTGGCATTTCGGTTTACTGGTCATCATCACTGGACTAAAATGAATTCAATGATCTGAGCTCTAAAATGTTCCTTACAACCGCGTTTCTTAATCGTTTCGTTATGACGTCTCTTAGACATAAAAAAAAGTGCATTCATCCGAGCCTTCTATATGCAAAGAAGACAACATTGCAAGACAGGCCTTAGACTGGAATCCACTAGGGAGGAGAAAAGCTGGGAGCCCAAAGCAAGCATGGAGGAGATCAGTAGAAAAAGAAGCAAAGACGGCAGTATGGACATGGGCCCAAGTGAGGAGGATTGCCCAAAACAGAGTCCGATGGCGAAATACTATGCTGCAGTGGCGTGACTAGGGTGGGTGTCACCCGGAGCGGTAATTTCAGCGTGTCACCCACCCCCTCAGCTTTCCCCTCAAATCTTCCCAAATAAAAACGTATTGTTTAGTTCTTTTTGTTGCGCCATAATACATTGAGCTAATTTTTTTTCTATGATAGTTGGTACTGAACGTTAACAAAAATGCCGTTTCTATTTTATAAATTTCGTTGTTTCTGACATTTTATCATTAGCTTTTGCATAGTTTAAAAATTTAAGATTTTAAATTAGAAAAATATTTAACACCAACTGAACATAACTTCCTTAGCAGACTTTAAAGAGCTCCTAACGGAAACAGTTAACATCATAGTGCTAGCTTTGTACCGATGACACATTGATTCATCGGTACAAAATAATAAAAACAAGTATTGTTATTTTAAGCTTAACATTTCAAAACGTACATGAACATTTCAGGATTTCCAACTTGAAGACATTTTTTTAATAAGTCAATCTTTTGTGATTTCGTGGTCAAGGGACAGAACTGAGTTTTGAAAAGCTTCTTTCATGACATGCATTTAGCAAGAAGCTGTCAAAGGGCTGGTAAAGGTTCCTTATGTGAAGTTATGTCCCATCGGTATTCATTTCGAATTGTAAAGTATGAATACTTTTCAGAGTTATCTTTTTCAAAATTATGTTTTGCTGCCTGTAGATGTATTCTAGTTTTACTTTTTCTGTTCAAATATCTAGTCGTCGGCTCAACATAACAGGGATTAATGCAACCCAGCATATATCTTGTGTTCTCTTCTTGAATAGTAAATTCAGCACCCTGAGATGACTCTCCTGACATATTTCATATTGTTTGAACTTATTTTTTCTGTTGCAATAACATGCTAGTTTGATTTGATTTTTAGATAATGTGCCACACTTTTCGTAGAGAAAACATTGCAGTGCACTTCCAGTGCCTGGTCGGGATGGCTGCCTGGTCGTGCGGTTTGCGCGCTGGACTGTCGATGGTTCAAATTCTGCCCGCTCCCATCCCCCGTCGTCCTGCGGGAGGTTTGGACTAGGAAGTAAACTATTGTTACGAATCTCAGTATCCAGGCTCTCTGCAAACTGCACCATACACCACCAACTTAAAGAACTTGACAACTCGGGGCTCCAAAGTAACGTAACACTTTAATAGTTGAATAAATAATAGCCAATACTGAACAATTGGCAACACGTACACTGTACAAATATCTCTCCGATAACACCGTACTGCCGTATCAACTCTTGCACTGGCCTCTCCGTCTCGTTCCGGGCTTGCACTGGGTTCAACAGTTCAGGACTGACTTCACACACTAGGCTCGTTGTGTTGGACGATCGCAGACCAAGATCAAGACGCCAGCCGTCTCAACTGTATTTGACAGTACTCCGCACTGAACCGTCGTAATGCTCCGTACAGAACCACACCGTTGAACTGTGCTGTAGTCGACCGTGTTCTGAACCCCTGTCAAGAACCTCCTGTCGTGAACCGTCTTGACTGCGACACCTCCGCTTTTTATATAGGGTTCCTACTGGCATTCTAGAACCGGACAGAACGCCGCTCGACGTTTCTGGATGGTCAGATGACTACAACTCTCATGACGCTCCTGAGCTCTTTTCACGACGTCGATCCTTCCCGAACCATCATGTTGACACTCGTCTCGGCTGACCGTCGTAACTCGTCACGGTTGACCTCTCGTCTAGCGCTGGCCTGGGGCAATTTGCGTCGGCTGACTACACACACACCACTACCCCCATTTTTGCCACCACCAGGTTTATAACACTATCTTCAACTCTGAAGGAACATCCGAAACATGTCAAACAGTTTACAAACAAAAACACCCACCGCTACATCTATAGTTAAGCCCCTAATTTGAAGTTACTCTTCCTTAGTCTTGACTTTTTTTTGTAAGTACATCTGCCCTAAAAGTATACATGCCCTAAAAGGTATACATGTTTTCACATAAAACTGGCAATGGTCTTTGGAGCTGCCCATCTAGTGCTGTTTTTAAGTGACAAAGAGCTTCAATCGCGTCACACATGCATCAAACCGTTCCTTCACGGGTCTAAACAGCGAGTGTTTATATTACAGACATTTTAATGATACTCCAGTGGGATTAATTAATATACCCCATCGAATGGTAGAAGCGGCGAAGAAAGAAAACATTTTTTAAGATTACATAAAATGTTAGGCAAGAAAAAGTTTCTAAATTTTGACCATATAGCGTCTAGCGAGAGTGAATGTATCATTTCGCCACTGATATGAAAGAGTTATATCCCTTTTGTTTATATCCCCAAGTATGAATGTGAACAGTAGGCTATACACGTGATGTTTTTGAATGTAAGTTTTCCTTGTGTGATAGAGAGAACTTGGTAGCCAGTTGTTTCCTGGACTGGGTTTTTTGTGTTAGTTGTTACAGTAGAAGAGGACGGATTTTTGTTTGCTATTACTGAGTGTTTCTATATAACTAAAAAGCTTGTGATTTCATGAGAGATAAAGTTTTTCTGGATTCTTTTAGAAATATATTTCTTATCTATAAGTGTTTAATATAGATCTGCAGTAATCGTTCGTAAGTAACCCCTAGTGAGCCAAGAAAAGAACTTGACAGCATCCATTAAAATAGCTTTTTTTTAAAAAAAAATCTTGCCTGCACTCCTTCATTAATTCTAGATATTGTAGCTGCATTATCATATCCCTGCTCAACACATCAATAAGTCAGGCCCATTTCTTTCCAGGCATTGGTACCATCCGCTTTCGTTATCTTTGAAGAGAAAATCCTGAATCATTTCAGTCATTTAAACGATACCATTACTATGATTGCTAATGCTAAAATATCTTATAACTTCAGAGATTTATGTTAGGCTTGGTATGATACAAGATACCACAGTACTTTATAGCATTTGTCTCTTTACAGAGTCTGCTAAAAGGTCTATAAACTCTCTAGATTTTGGTACAAGGCTAGAAAGTAACATCACTGCCTTGCAATCCTATAAGTTTCAGTACTGGGTCATATTTGGATCATAGACTTAATATATTATATCTATATATTTTTATGAACGTAACTCTTTTTCAAGCCTTAAGAGCCAAAATACCTTATTTTCTTTGCAAGAAACATTTTGAGTTCAAGCAGTTTGTCCAAAATATTATTTTTTTTATTCTTTAACTTGATCATAGCAATGACTTCCCTGTCATTTTTTTTTTTTTTGTAGTCCTGCTGCCAAAGTTTTTTTTTCAAATCTTAAAGCCTGATAGCCAGATAAAGGTTCTTCAGTCTTCTCGTGGTTTTCTAATTTTTAATATATCAAAATAACAAAAGAGATAAAACGTATTGCTTTTGAATTTTTACCCCTCATGCATTTTAGAATTTATAAATATACTTTTGAATCTTTCCACTGTCACATTTTTTAAATAGTAGTGTTTTTTTTGTTGTTTTTTTGTTGTTGTTGTAAAAGTGCATTTTTTATTACTTGGGTGTCACCTCTATTGGGTGTTACCCGGTGCGGCCCGCACCCCCTGAACCTCCTGTGACTTAAATGGTGGTGGTGAGCCTTCCTAGGCAGCCGCATAGGGCCTCCGATTGGTGGGGGCCTCGCACAGGATTCTAAACATTTTTTTATAGAAAAAATAACGAAACCTGTACCCAGTGTTATTGTTGGAGTCACTAGGTTTTAAATAAATTTCGTAATTTTACTTTTCGCTGTTTATTTATTATTTTTCTATTTCATTTGGGCCCACCAACTTCACTTCGCTTGGGACCTCCAATTATCTAAGGTCGGCCCTAATCCTGATTACTGTTACGTTTGCGTCATGAATATTATTATGGGTTTTTGCAAACATAGTCTATTTTTTAAAAAGATCAAGCACTTAAGAGGATGTGTGTCAATTTTTGTTGTATCGGTAATTACAATAAAAGTAAGAATCTATAATAGATGCTTAAAAAACTCTATTTGTTTCTTATGGTCGCAGTCTGTTAAAACGTGGATCCATGGGCGAACATATAGTGATTGTCTCTGAGTTTGAATGAAACACATATTCCTATTGTAATCTATGTTTTGTTTTTAATTTTTATATAGTTTTAAAAATATACATTTGACAGTTTCGTTCATGTCCATTTTATGTAGGCTCTATTTATATGCTACATACTTCGCGACAAGAGGGACTCGCAAAATATAATTCGCCCACATAAAATTTAGGTCTTGCGCCGCCACTGCCTATATGATATATTGTTATGAAAATTATACTCTGTATCGGTTGTCGTTCTTATGTTTACATGTGCTTGTAACTCGTCCGTGAGAATGTGTTCACGAAATGTGTGTTGTGTAGTCATTCAGTGTATTAAAGCCATACTATACAGACATGGTTCTCGACTCTCTTATCTTTATGTTTATAACAATTTAATACACTGAATCCAAAACTGTGAAGTTGTTAGAATTTTGAAATGGATAGGATATTTCGCCCAGAGAAGTTTGACATCGAGCCCACAGCACCTCAAGCAGCAGAGCATTGGCAGCACTGGTATGAAACGTTTAAAAATTTTATATCGGTAGTATCAGTAGACAATCTTGATACTAAGAAACTACTGATAAACTATATCTCTCCTGCACCTACTATATCAAATGATACTTGATAAAGAGACATTTGATGAAGCTATCCAGACTCTAAATGGCATCTACATTCAACCAAAGAATGAGGTGTTTGCTAGGCACAGGTTAGCTACTTGCAAACAAGAGCAAGGTCAAACACCTACATGCAGAAATTAAGAATTCTTTCCAAAGATTGCAACTTCAAAGCGGTGACTGCTGAACAACACCGAGAAGAGGCTATTAGAGATTCGTTTATCAATGGACTAGTGTCCAACAGCATTCGAAAACGTCTACTCGAAAAGACTGTTTTGAGTTTAAAGGACGCCTTCGAGGAGGCTCGCTTACTAGAACATGCTTATCAGCACTCATTACAGTATGAATCATCACAGCCGGAAACTAATTGCGCGGCAACTACTCTCACCAATTCTTCGGCCTCACCCTTGCCAAACGTAACGATTCCTCAAAGTGCTAGCAATTCACACACACATGAAATAAATGCATTAGCTAGGAAGTGTTATTTTTGCGGCAGGGTTAAGCATCCCCGATCTCAATGCCCTGCAAGGGAAGTGACATGCAATCAGTGCTTCAAAAAGGGTCACTTTCAAAGAGTTTGCAAATCTAGATCTTCAACAGTTTCGGCTATCGCTACTGTGCAGCCTTTGAATTTAAACAAATATACAATACCAATTTGCATCAACAACGTGCCATTGAAAGCCCTAGTAGACACTGGGAGCTGTGAAAGCTATATTTCGACGCACATCGCTAAGAAGCACAAATGGCAGACATGTTCATCAGGCAACAGAATCTTTATGGCTTCCACCCATCTATCTCGGATCACTCAAGGGCATATCTACGCTAACATACGTCTCAAAAATGAACGATACGAGGGAGTTAGACTTTCTCTACTAGACAATTTATGCTCTGACGTAATACTTGGACTTGACTTTATAAGTTTGCACCAAAACTTGTTTATTCCTTTCGATGGTCAGAAACCATCATTATGCCTGAGTACTCTCCAGCCAGCGAAGGTAGAGGCTCCTAGCCTATTTAGTAATCTGTCACCAAACTGTACCCCAGTGGCTACAAGGTCTCGCAGATACTCAGTTCCAGATAGAAAGTTTATAGAGAAGGAAATTCAACAACTAATAAAGGATGAAATTATTAGAACCATCTAAATCTCCCTGGCGTGCACAAGTCCTAGTCACAACAAATGACAGACATAAGAAAAGAATGGTTGTGGACTACAGCCAAACCATAAACCGGTTCACTCTACTAGACGCCTACCCTATGCCCAGAATTGACGAACTGGCAGAGAAGATTTCGCAATACTCTGTATATAGCACTTTAGACCTGAAAAGTGCATACCATCAGATTCCTATAAAAGAAGAGGAAAGGCCGTTCACAGCCTTCGAAGCATGTGGGAAACTGTATCAATTCCGTCGGATTCCGTTTGGCGTTACGAATGGAGTCGCCTGTTTTCAGCGTACGATTGACAAAATCATCGAAGACGAACGACTCACTGACACTTTTGCTTATGTGGACAATGTGACCATCTGCGGTATGGACTCTGAATCACACGACCGAAACCTACAGCGATTTCTTGATAGTGCTCAAAAGTATGGAATCACTCTTAATGAAACAAAAAGTGAAATTAGCACTGTTAAAGTGAGACTGTTAGGATACGAGATTTCCAAAGGACAACTTAAGCCGGATCCTGAGATATTTCGCGCTCTAAGGGAATTACCCGTACCAGTGAACATGCATGAACAGAAACGAGTAGTGGGTCTTCTGGCTTACTACTCACAGTGGATACCTAACTTCTCAACAAAAATGAGCCTGTTAACAAGAAATCAACAATTTCCTGTCTCAGAAGAAGTCAAAAGAACATTTGAAAGTTTGAAAAATGAGCTTGAAAAAGCCGCCGTATATACTATTGATCCGAATCGCCCTTTAACCGTTGAGACGGATGCTTCTGATATAGCCATTGCGGCTACCCTCAACCAAGATGGCCGGCCCGTTGCTTTCTTTTCTCGCTCATTAACAAAAAGTGAAAGAAAACATTCTTCAGTTGAGAAAGAAGCATATGCCATTGTTGAGTCGCTGAGAAAATGGAAACATTTCTTAGTTGGTAAAGCGTTCACACTTGTTACGGATCAGCGATCTGTCTCTTTCATGTATAACAGGTCAAACAAAGGAAAAATTAAAAATGAAAAAATCCAGAGGTGGAAACTAGAACTCTCGTGTTTCCACTATGACGTCATCTATCGCCCTGGCAAGCAGAACACTGTAGCTGATACACTTACTAGAAACTATCTATCTGCCATCACTCGCAATGACCTTAAATTGCTGCACACTAGTCTTTGCCACCCGGGCGTTACTCGACTATTGCACTACGTAAGGACTCAAAATCTTCCATTTTCCTGTGATGACGTCAGAACTGTAATAGAACAATGTCAAGCTTGTGCAGAACTAAAACCCCGTTTTTTTCGACAGCCGACCGGAGAACTGATTAAAGCAACTCAACCTTTTGAGAGAATTAGTATGGATTTCAAGGGACCTCTTCCCTACTGTTTCAAGAAATAGATATCTACTTACCATTATAGATGAATTCTCTAGATTCCCATTTGCATTTGCATGTCCCGATATGTCTTCCTCTACGGTTGTTAAATGTCTCAATGATTTATTCGCAATATTTGGATTTCCAGCGTACGTCCACACTGACAGGGGAACTTCGTTTATGTCTACAGAGGTGCAGCATTTCCTCCACGAGAGAGGAATTGCAACCAGTAGAACGACCCCTTCCAGTCCGAGAGGAAACGGACAAATAGAGAAGTTTAACGGGACTTTATGGAAAGCCATCACCTTGGCTCTACATTCTAAGGAATTGGACAAAGCTAAATGGGAACTAGTACTAAATGATGCTCTGCAATCCATCCGGTCATTACTATGCACTGCAACTAACAGGACACCACATGAACGATTTCTTGGGTTCAACCGAAGAAGTGGTTCTGGGACATCCTTGCCAACATGGTTGACCAGTCCTGGTCCTGTCCTGCTGAAGAAGAACGTTAGATCATCTAAATACGATCCCATAACAGAGGAAGTTGATTTGGTAACATGCAACCCTCAGTACGCTGTAATCCAAACACCAACCGGTCGAGAGGAAACTGTCTCATTACGAATGTTAGCCACTAGGGAGGAACAAAAAGTTATAGAAAATGAGAATCAGAGTAGAACAGAGCTTGATATTGGCGGCCCCATCCAAAGCTTACCTCCCAGGAATCAACCTACTGATTCTATCATGTCTGAAGAAACCACCAGCACCACTGAAGACATAGCCAGACCGTCCGAAACTCAAGCAGATGAAACTACACATAGATACAATCTTAGAGTAAGGAGAACTAGGCCCAACTACAAAGTGTAAAAGCTCATCAGCTTACTAGAACTCTTACTTTTTTTACAATCTTAGAGTAAGGAGAACTAGGCCCAACTACAAAGTGTAAAAGCTCATCAGCTTACTAGAACTCTTACTTTTTTTACAATCTTAGAGTAAGGAGAACTAGGCCCAACTACAAAGTGTAAAAGCTCATCAGCTTACTAGAACTCTTACTTTGACATTCAGTTTTGTCTCCAAAATGACATTTGTTTATTTTACTACTTTCATTTGGTTTTGTTGACTTGCGTTTAATGAGATATTTGATCTATCAGCTATATCTAAGCTATTTGATTTACACTTACTTATATCAACATGTAACATTATGTCATGCTATTCTACATTGTTTGTTTACTTGAATCTCTATTATTATTCTGCACTTACTTAATTCTTCTATTGTTTATAATACTAGTTAGCATTATTTGAACCGGGGGTGAATGTTATGAAAATTATACTCTGTATCGGTTGTCATTCTTATGTTTACATGTGCTTGTAACTCGTCCGTGAGAATGTGTTCACGAAATGTGTGTTGTGTAGTCATTCAGTGTATTAAAGCCATACTATACAGACATGGTTCTCGACTCTCTTATCTTTATGTTTATAACATATATCTATATTATAATCGCAAAATATCCCTTACTGACTGACTGATTTATGTAGCATATCAACATATCTCAACTGCGGACTGCCGTACGGATTTTGCTTGAAACTTCCTACTTTTACCACTTAAGTGCTTTTTAAGGCGGTTTTGACAGATTCGCAACGAAAACGCCGCAACTCGCGAAATTAACTCATAAATCTGGATGTGTTGCGAAATAAAATACTTAAACAATGAGGATCTACTATTTCACTTTATTTTTGTAGCAATTCAGCTTTGAACCCTTTCTCTATTGAAAATCTTCACTTTATCTTACCCGCGCTTAGTATCCTTTCTTATCTTTAACTAAAAAGACGTTAATGGGTATAATGTTCCAGATACATATACCTTATGCAGATGTTTTTATGCTGTAACAGTTTGATTAAAAAAATATCCTGAATCAAGTCTCTCTAACTCATAACCTGTTTCTCAAATTTTGAGAAGCCCAACTTTTCACACCTTAAGATCTAGATTTGGAAATGTTAACTAGATCTAGATCTATTTGTACAGTATTATTATTTTTTTAAAATCATGATCATGACGTCATTTTACGGCCATAGTCCGTATTTTGGCGTTAGAAAGGATTTATGCAATTATATCTCTCTTGTACGATTTTTAAACCAAAACTGAGTTTTAAAAAAATCTGAATGAAAATAATTTAAAATTATCTCTTTTATATAGTTAGACATTGTTTTGTTTTATTAAACAATCAGCGTTTTACTTTATACAAAAAGGGGGAGATCCTCAGATGCTAGAAGAGCCTACGCCACTTACAACTTCTGTGGCGCCCTCTTGTGTCCAATCAATGGAGTGCGCACCTGTCAGTGCTTCACAAACAGGCCGGCGTCTTTGTTCCTTTTTCGTGAAAGAAATCGCTATTTCCCTAAAAATTCCAAATGATGGCACCACAGAAAAGACCGGCTGAAGAGGCAGAGTCTCTTTTAGTTGGTGTTCGATCATTATTGTTAGACATTGAAGGAACTACTACTCCTATTTCATTTGTAGAGGTAAGTTAGCTATTCTCTTAATAGATTGGCTAAGTAGCGGCTTCGTCCACCATGATCAACATCAAGTAATCTGTATCTGTGATTGGTCTTCTCACCCTCACTTTTTTTTTCTCCTGACATTGTATGATAGTAGATCTTCCTTTCATGTCTAATTTATGTAGATTCTATATCAAGTTTTCTTAATTCAGAAATATACTAGGTCAAAGTTTTTAATGTTGTCTTGGTATGCATACTTGCATAGAGATCGATGCTTTAATAAAGTTTTATTTAGGCATCTATTGACAATTTTAACTTCACACTTGTGTTGTCTTGAGCGATAAGCGATCACTTCGTCAACTCTCTGGCCAACTTGGCGTTTCTCTTTTTTATTTGTTAATTATAAGTTATAACCAAACAATAATAATATTAAAGAAAATAGACTGTTGAAGATATAGAGTATATATCTAGATTAATCTAGAGCTAGATTGATTATATTCAATTTGATAACTTTAAAAAAAAAGTCTTCTAATAATAATAATAATCTTTATTATCCATAAGGAAATTAGTCTTACTCTTACAATTTATGCATTACACCCCACAAAACATTATATGATTATATTTATATAATTATAACTATATAGTTAAATTGATCTAGATCTAGAATCTTTTTAGCTTTTTTATTAATGTTTTTCTCAAACAGCTGCCGAAATGGGTTTTGTTTTTGCCAATGACTTTACCAGCGGCTTATAGGATTCGATGAAGTTTATTTTTAATGTTCAGATTGCCTTATCAGGCAGTGATATTAAAACTTAAAATATTGCAGATGTGAGTGTGATAAAACATAGCCAAGGCATTTTCTCTAACATTAAATGGGAACATTTTCCTAAGTAATCATAATCTTTGCTACCCTTTTTTGCTGATGCTGATATAATCATTATTTGCAGTCAAATTTAATTTATTGACTAAGATAGTACCTAGGTTTTTGTCAGTTTAGAAGCTTGCACTACTTCAATGATCTCTCCAGCTACAGATCTAGAATTAAACAAAAAATGTAGATTTATAACTTAGATATATTTATATTATATTAGCTATTTTTTTTTGTAAAGGAATGAATGCTCTAAGTCATCGAGATCTATAGCCTTTTTATTTCTTAACATTTAAAAGTGCTATATCTAGAATCTAGAACGTACTTGTACTAGATCTAGATTTCTAGATCCAAATTTATTGTTCTTTCTTTCTTTTTTCTTCTTTTTTTCTAGAAGTTGTTTTAGAGAGTTCTCTCTTTGCATAGGATCTAGACACAACTTTTACAAATTGGAAAAAACATCTAGATCTCTAGAAATCTATTGGTTTAATGTAATTAACTTTTTTTTTTAATCAGTAGTTTAATTCTAATACAGGCTTATAATTATGTTATTATTTTTTTTCAGAAAACATTATTTCCTTATGTGACAAATAACATTGAGAGCTATCTCAATAAAAACTTTGAAAATGCAGATGTACAGAAAGCTATTGCAGCACTCAGAGACCAGGTAATCATTTTAGAATTCAGGATCAGAATTTTTATTTTGTGTGTGTATGTGTATTCAATACAATGGTTGTCCCATTTGCGAGATGTTTGTGAGACATCCACAAAGGTCAAAATGAGACTGGACATGCCTCAGCAGCGATGGCCTACGGATAGCATACAGAGATCATGTCAGCAATTAAGAAATCTTCTACTGAACAGGCACTTGACTCCAAAGCAAATAAGTGACCTGGTAGTGCTTTGATATTCATGGAACAGATTCTTAGACAAAACACATTCACCAAAGATAGCCAAAACATAAAAGTTGAAAAGAGAAAAAAAAAACAGGGCTGTTCTCATTAAATATGGCATTGCACTTTCTTAAATGACCTTAAATCTGTAAGCACTAGCTTGGAAGAGGCTGTAGAAGTCACTTGTGACCATTGTGGAGAGAGCTTGGTGCTGGAGGATGTAAGTGTTGCTAAAACAATTATTTTGATTTTTCTATAATAAGCTTACTTTTTCATTGACATTATATTCTTTTAATTTGTAGGCTGCAAAAGAAAAAGACGAAAAAGTTGAAGGAGTTGTTGAAATTCCAAGTGGAGATGCTAGTAAAGAAGATGTTATTAAAGCAGTCATTGACAATGTGAAATGGCAGATGGATGAAAACAGAAAAACCACTGAGTTGAAAGCTTTACAGGGATTCATCTGGAAAGAAGCATTTGAATCCTCAGAGATAAAAGGAGAGTAAGTATATAGACTTATGTGCCACATTTTTTCCAAAGAAAATTATTCATGTCTTAGGAATAATTGTAATAGTTTTTTAGCAAGGTATTGGAGGCCAAGATTTATAAAATAATTTTCTATATATGAAGATGATTCTCAATAGACACATGTTGATTGATGCTTTTAATGTGGTAATGTATTGGTTAATGAGTATTTTGGGTATTAAATGTTTTGATTAATTTGCTTCTAATGGCCTTATTGTTTTTACAACAATTCTTTTAGGTTGTTTGAAGATGTTGGTCCCATGTTGAAAATGCTAGCAGAAGAAGGATTTAAACTGTATGTGTTTTCTTCAGCTAGTATCCAATCACAGAAGCTTTTATTCTCATATTCCAATCAAGGAGATCTTTCAGATGTAAGTTTAAAGAGACCATCTGTTTTTCTTATTTGTACAAAAATGTATATGTAAATAAATGTATAACTTGTTTGGTTTTTGCTCAAAGCAATGCTTGTTTCTTGTCAGGTGTTTTCTGGTTACTTTGATACAACAACAGGAAGTAAAAGAGATAAGGCCAGTTACAAGAAAATTGCAACAGAAATAGGACATGAGCCTAAAGATATTTTATTCCTTACAGATATTCCTGAAGGTAATTATTGTAGCACTTAACATATTTTTTTGTGTCCAACCTGTGACCTCCACCTTCTCTTGCAGTAAATATATGTGTCATTCATTTCTGAGCTTTGAACTCTGTGAAAATGTTTCATGATAAATGAGTTTAAAAAGTTTAACCCTTTAGCCACTAATCAGTTGTCAGAAACTATCTCCCCCATCCCTAAAAGAAGGGGTATTACTCCTGTATCAATAGTTTAAAAAAAAATTGTTGATTAATATTACCAATTTACAAACCACCTGATGAGTTATATTTTACCACACAGTTATTTAGTGCCACAATTTTAGTGTGATCAAATTTTTTTGTTCTCCATTGCAGGCTTAATAGCTCTTGATTACGTCATTTACTGCTTCTTTAATATAACTGTCACTGAATCACAATCTGAGACACTATCAAAACCAATATAGTTGAATTTCAGTAAAATATTTTATGCAAATTGAGATGCTTACCATATTAATTACTGAATAGGGTTGGGAAAAAAAAAGTTAAGCTGCTTATTGTATTTATGATGTTCATGTGACACATCTTGTGTTTTTTAAGAATAACTTAGTCCTGAAACTTTTTAGTTCTTGATAAATCTGTGAATTTTAGTGTAAAATGGTTGTTATTGAATTGATTATTTTTGTGACTGCACAGCTTAGGTTTGTTGTTATGAATGTTGTGAAACTTTTTTCTTTTAAAATCTAAGTTTTTTTTTTTTTTTTTTGTTTTTATGTGAAGTACCGGTAAATATTAAGTTTACTAAATGTGTCTTCTCATCCATTACAGAGGCAGAAGCAGCCGTGGGTGCAGGATTACGCAGTGCACTTGTTATTCGACCTGGCAATGAGGAATTAACTGATGAAAATCTGCAAAACTTTGCTTGTATAGAAAGATTCGATGAGCTCTACGGGGATGAAGATGAAGAAGATGATATTAAGAGGTTTGCTGGTGGCAATGGAGAAGCTGACGACGATGATGAGGAGGAGGAAGAGGGTGATGAAGATGAGGAAGAAGAGGAAGAAGGTGATGATGCTTGAGAAGTTGTATTTAGTGAAGATGCCTATAAGAAGTCTCAACTGAAGTTCAGTAAATGTAACGAATGAAAGAGCATCAACTGTTTGTTAATGTCTACATTTTGATGTTTGATGGGAAGAAACAAATAATAAAAGTAACTTGCAACATTGAACCACTATTGTTATTACAGCAAGACTTGATACATGAATTAATATATTGATGAAACTTTTTTTTTTTTTTTTTTTTTTTGACATCAGTTGAAGGAAGGATAGTGGGTTTTTTTTTTTGGTCAGTTCTAAACTTGAAAGTGATGTGCATCTTCTACAATTGAAAGTTTCACTATTTATTTTTGTGTCTTCTATGTACATCATTTTGTGCAATGAAATTTGATATGTGGTGCTTTATGTTTGCAGATAGTGCTATGATCATGATTGGCAGCTCCTTTATTCTGACACAATTTTTACCTTTGTTTTTAATTGACTAAGTCATTCATGTATATGTTATATCAAAAGAAGCATCAAGTTGGCTGTAGGTTTTGTTTGCTGCCAAATAGTCATCTCTACCAAATTTATATATATGCCATATCCTTGTTTGATCTTAAGATTCCCATAGATGCAGTAAAATATTTGTATCTCAACCATTACAAAAACAAATTAGCCACTGTTTTTATTGGGTCTTACTATTTTTCTCTCTTACACTCCCTCCCCCCCAATACACACTTTAAAAAAATAAATAAAATAGTAGTTTAGTAGTGCATTACATGAAGAAAACTAATGTCCAGTGACTGACAGTCCAACCCTTTCTATTTGTGTCTGTAATCAAAAGATCATTCTGTTGGTTTAGGATTTTTCTTTTATTGTACAAATGTTAATATCACTGCACAGGTATATCAACATTTTATTTTAAATGTCAATTTTACCTTTTTTGTGTTAGAAAATGTCTCAATTGATGTTAGGGACTGTTTTTTAACTCTTCTTGTGTTCAGAAAGGGAGGTAATTACCAAACTTAAAGGAAGACTCCTAGCATTCCTTGTTGTAAAGGATATGGCTTTTTTTTTTTTTTTTTCAAATCTTTTAGATTGTTTGGCCAGGTACCAGACAGTAAGATTGTAGTGTTTTTGTTTGAGATTTAGTCCATTGTTTTCTTGATGTAGAATGTTGTATCTAAGTATGCAGAGAAGGAGGGCTTCCCCTTCTGTGTCTCCACATGAAAACAAAGTGGTAGCACTTCATATCATAAATGGAGGTAAAAAAGCTCTCTTCTTTTTTTTTTTTTTTTTTTTTTTTTAATCTTTTGTAAAACGTTATAACCTTATGTTGTAATGACATGAACAAAATTATGTAGTTTCATATCTTATGTGTGTTGTTTCTTTCTTGACCTGCGATGACGAACTTGACATACACACATGCTTGGGGAAAAAAATCCAACATGCCCCAAAATAACTGTTAGTCCAATGTAATAAATTACGTAAAGGAGTACTGGTGATTGATAAAAAAAAATTATGAATTGACATGACAAAAAAAATGTGAATTCCTAAGGGAAAGTAAATTGGGCCTATAAAATTGATGGTATGAAAAAAAGGTTGATGGATGTTTCAGTTTCTTGAATTTGTTAAAAAAAAAAGCTAAATTAATATTAGTATCAGCCTTCTAAAATAAAGGCTTTAAAATTACTGATAACTTAAAAAAAAAAAGAATTTTGTACTAATAAGCATTTATTCCTTAAATTATCATTCTTACTTATTGATTTATAAATGTAGCTGGTGAGCAAGTTTAGAACAGATAATTGTTGAGGTTAAGTTGTATTTAAAATAACCTTATTAGGTGCAGTGGCTGAGTGGTAAAGTGCTTGGATTCCGAACCAGGGTTCAAATCCTGATAACTGGGATTTTTAATTTCAGGATCTTCGGGCGCCTTTTGAGTCCACCCAGTTCTAATGGGTACCTGTCATTAGTTGGGGAAAGTAAAGGTGGTGGAGTTGTTGTGCTGGCCTCATGACACCCTTGTTAACTGTAGGCCATCAAAATAGATGATCTTTACATCATCTGCCCTATAGACCAAGTTCTGAAAGGGAAACTTTATAAAAACCAATTAAGGACTGAAAATTTGTATAATTTTTTGGGAGTTCTCTGGAGAGATACTAACACAATGGCAGCTGACCAACTGTGTTAGTTTTAGGGATATCTTCCATGAAGCATTAATTGTCCATATTTGAGATGAGTTCACTGTCTTAATAATAATTTTTAATTTTGAGATCTTTGGGTGCCTCTGAGTCCACCCAGCTCTAATGGGTACAAGTCGGTTGGTTGTTGTGCTGGCCACATAACACCTTTGTTAACTGTAGGCCACAGAAACAGATGACCTTAACATCATCTGCCCTATACTCCACAAGGTCTAAAAGGGGAACTTTACTTTTTGCACTTCATATGAAGATAAAAAAAATGTTTCTACAAGATTGTACTAGTGAGAAGAAAAAAATTATTTCTTCTGCACTTAAATATCACTACAAAACAAACAAGAAAACAATTAGGCATTTCTAAATGGACCAAATTTATTCAAAATGATCAGGATTCAACAAAAGAGTTTCCACTGTACATGAACCCAAATCATAGGGGGGAAAAGCATTTGGGAAATAGAAACTTTGACAATTGCAGGCTTGTGCAAGCACTGACTATTTCATATGTTACAATTACATATCTCCAAAACTTAAATACAGTCTAATAAATATCTTAAATGGTGCCCATTTATGGTATGGTCAATTCAGTTTTTAAAACTACAAATGTAGACATTTTTGAAAGCAAAATGTAGCATAACCATTCATACAATACGCTGCAAACATGAACAACTAGAACAAGCATGAAGTGATAGACCAGTGTAGCTACTGCAAGGTACTCCCCAACATTAAAGTATCGATTGGTTGGTGAGTGAGATGGTGGAATGGCAATGAGAGAAATATTGCATGCTGATAGAAGCAGTCTCTTAGTTTATGTCTGAATTTAGAATGTATAGGCAAATGAAAAGATTGCCCCTCCCAGAATAAGGCCACTCATAGACACAGGATGAACTAAGCTAAACTAGAATCAAATAAAATGATAGTCTTGAACAACTTAGAACTGTTCGGTTTAAGTACAATGGACCTAGACTTGGAGCAAAGGCAAATGCATAGCACACACATATTGATAAGCCAATTAAAAAAAAAAACACTGAAAATTTAAAAAAAAACATTGAATCCTTGAATGTATCATTTCCCACCTCCTTCATTCCCTACCCAAACACAAATGCAATCTGGTTGGCTATAAGGAGAATTAATCTGATAAGTCCCCCCCTCCCCACTGCATTTTCTCCCATAAGATCTAAAAAAAAAAAAACACCTAATCACAGCCATCAAACATAGATATAACAGTTGTACATAGGTTAGTGCTTAGAAACTAATCATAGTCTTCCATCCAAATCAATAAAAGTGTTCATGTGAAATAACCAGTACAATTTTCAAATTATTTTCTTTACCAAATGGTCCAACAAATCAGATTGGCGACACTTAAAATAAATACAACATTTCTCATGGCAAAACTAATCTCCAGTGCAGGTAGGACTTGGGAGTTCACTCTTCCGAAACTGGGCGAAACTTTGGTGTGTAAAGAGTGGACTAAACAAGTGATACACTTAGATGCAGAGACATGGCTTCGCCAATAGTGAAATACAAGGACCAAAGAAAAAGTAGATACTAAAACTTATGGAAACAGACCAAGAGTCCTAAATACTTGAGGAAATAAATCAGCCAATGAGGTCAAGTGTAAGTTACATTGTGTTAAGTGTAGACAGTACACTCATGTCCAGTTTAGTGTAGACAGTACAGCTCATGTCCAGATAGTCCAAACCAGCAGATGAAAGACCATTGGTTGTATACGGGGAGATCACTCAGTACGTTGAGACACCAACATGAGAAGTGATTGAATGTCAACAGACTTCTTTCTTTCAACCACAGTCATAACAAGACATCGTTTCAATCTAGACACTCAGTGAAATTTTGTAGCAAAACTATCAAGTGATAAATAATAGAAAGCTGCAAACCAACTTTAGAGAGTTTTGTAAACATTCCCTTCTAGCCCTTAACTGATCATTGCAAGAAAGATATAGTTGTGAATAGATGTATGGTATTACAGGTCTATTATGTTAGTTGTATGATAACCTTGTTTCCTAGCCAAATGTTAAATGTAATGAGAAAGTTTGTTAAAACTAAAACTTAATACACTGGCTATGTGGACTATAGGAAATATATGCATGGTTGTTATTTATCATATTTGTTATTGAAGTGCTACAAATGTAGAATTGATTCATCATGTACACAACACTAAGAATACATACAGCAACTAAATACAAAGAATAATTTAAACAAGAAGATGGCTAAACTAATCTTGATGAGAGTTGTTCTGTACTGACTGTCCTGCCCCGTACACTAAGGTCTCCACTACTTTGTACACTCAAATCTCCCACTGACCTGCGACTTTCCTAATGAAATAAAGAAAACAGAAATATTAATAGAAAGAATATTTAGAAAATTAATATAAATATCATTTTTAATACCCTCTCTTATATAATATGTATTTTTTTATTGGTCCATAAAACATGATGTACAACTGGATAAAGACATCAATAACAGCATAGCCAAGGCAATGGGCACCATGTCACGACGCAGAAAAGAGCATGGGACAATACCTTGCTGACTACAGCCTTGGTCTACCGGATCTGTGTGATGATCACTTTGCTATACGGTAGCATCTTCCAACTCTGATGCTTAAGGCGGAGAGCAGGGTGCCAGGACTTTCGCACTGTTATCATTAGCAGATGCCTTAACTGGCTTGGACAGAATGCCACAAGGTTGATGGTGGTGTAATAAAGGGCAGGAGAGTAGTAGGTAGTCAGTCCACTTTTAAGGCATACATGAAGCTCAGAATTAACACCAACAGTTAAGAGAAAGAGGCACTGGATAGATCCACATAAAGAAAGAGTCCTGGATTGCAGATGGCATATGCACAAGAAGTAGAAAGACTGATATAAATGCTGCAGTGACTGGTGATTACAGATGGCTAACCTGTGACCACAGTTGTGTATCAAGGATTGCCTCTTGCAAAGGAAAAAGAGTACATTAAATGCCTCAAAATACATACACAGAGAAAATGGATCATGAAAAGGTCACGCATTTGACTTTTGAATCAAAGGTCTTGAGCTTAGGTCACTGAAAAATTTCTCTGGGTTGGAGAACCAGACTGAACGGCCATAAATGCCAGAGTAACTAGGATTTTGGTAAAGGCCAGATATTTCATCTGCCACTTTGGATCTTCAAGAATTAAACAAAAATAATTTGATTTAAGGTATGTTGACCCACCAAATTCTTTCATAAGGGTATTGTATTGCCAGCACAATGACAAAATGCTTTCCTTTTTCAAACCTGCCAAACACTTTCACATTGTGATAACTTTTTTTATCCTATGTATATACCTATGTATATACTGTATTTACTAGCAGAACTAAAGCCTGCTGAATGATCAGGTAAAGACAGAACAAGAGATTAGTGCCAGCTACTTACATGTAACTTGTCATCATTACTGCTTATTATGTTGAGAACTGACAAGGAGCTTGCTCTTTTCATGCTAGAATAAAAACAAAACAAAAACATCTGAGCTCAGATACACCAATCAAGTTTGGTAACATGTCACATGGTTTGCTTAAAGTGTCTAAGACAAGTATTCTCATTAAATATTTATGAATGGTTGCTTGCCATGATAGATTTTGCTTAAAGCTTATTTTTATAAATGCAAATTATTGTCTAAATACTATGTTATTCAAAAAGCATAGCTAGAACCAAGGGTAACAGCTTACTAAGGTTTGAAATAAGGAAAAAAAAAGTTGATTTCTTCATAATACAATCTGCTTAAAAATTACATCCATTATGTTTACTTGTTACCCCATAAATTATTAGAATAACGGATTAAAGTGAAATACATTTTTTTCCCTTTAGATTTGTTTGTGCTCTATTCTATATGATGTCAAGTTGTATTATACATACAAGGACATGAAACCATTGGAAAGTTATTATTCTAACTAGAATACATTGAAGTAAAACACTAAATAACATTATCAACGGAACCGAATTTGACAACTTGACAATGGCTCTTTAAAAAAAAAAGGTTAAAACCATGTATTCACACAAATCCCTCTTTCACCCACACAAGTGCAGAGCAGAACTACAGTGAATAGAGGATAGTACTGTCTAATAAAATATTTAAAAAAAAAAAAGGGGGTATGTCTCAAAGATTTCTTTCATATACTTTTAAGAAACCAAACAGTTTGAGATATCAAAGCAGGTTGAAATAATTTTTTTAATGTAACATTATTGATTCCCTTGCTTGTTTATTTATCAGTGTCAAACATGCAAAGCAGATAAATATTTCTAGAATATAATTTTTAAATAAACAGTATCAATTGAGATAACATAATGTTACCCTTTAAATGTTTTTTTTTACATCAGACAGATTATTCACAAATTTGGTCAACATGCTTTCTTATATTATTTTGTTGCATATGTCCATAAAGAAATAATTGTGTATGGATGCAGAAGCATTGCTTATATAATTAAGTCACTGTAGAAATAATTTTTATTTAGATGTTAACAAAAAATGGTTAAATATAAGATTTTTCAAAACCCTTTGACGCGTGCATCATGCCAATACAAGTGTGGTCTACCAAACTTAGCATCATGCCAACACAAGTGTGGTCTCCCAAACTTAAGTCTCCATGTCTTGGAAGTAAAGAGTGTATTAGTGAGTCTCCAGCTGTGCAGAGAGCTTCATCCAGTGTCACGGCTTGTAAAATAGTGTCAGGACTAATCAGTGAAACCAACAATGACCTCTACATTATAATGTTTCACTCTTTGTACACTGCAGCTTCATTGAAGACAATAAGGGGATAGCAAATACAATGACTGGGCATTATAAAAGGCAATACTTTATCAGAGCTTTTTATTTAATGGATCCTACCAGAAAACAAAAGAAACACAATTCAGAAATAAAAAGCAACTGAGAATGTGTATGTGTGGTACATGATGTGACCCACTCTAATTATCAATTAAATAGATATGTTTGAAGTTACAAACTGATCTGATGATGACCTTGACCTCAAAATTGTTGAGTATTAAAAAGGTGCACCAGGTAAATGTTGTGGTAACAGTGCTAAGAAGATGACCCTGTCTACTGCAAAGGTTCTTGACCTACAGCTACATAGCTGTTGGCCCATCAGCACATAATTGTTCACATTGATTACCACATTTGGATTAAAACAAGTAAAAGTTGAGTTCACATTATGGAAACATTTTTAGATCCTAGCATAGGACTTGTACAGAACAGCTGGAGATGTACCTAAATGCAATCTATAAAAGATGTAAATGTCTCAAAATAAATTTCCTTTAGGTTTACCAGAAAGACCCAGAAATGTCTATAAAGAAACCACTCTATTTACGTCTAACACCAAATCTAAAATATACCACCCAGCACCAATTTGCATTTGAATAGGAACTATAGAAAGAATGATCAAGGAATAACTTGATTCAGAATTGATGATGAGTCTTTTCAGAATTATAAATTTAAAAAAAATACCTTTATATATAAATATTAATATTTTTATGCACTACTCAAAAGATTACTTGTGTAATGAACTAACAAAAAAAAAAACAGCAAGAAAGCCTACTTTATAAATAATACAGGTAGTTACAAAAAAAAACAAAACTTTTATGTCAAAAAATGCATTATGAAGTAGGAAGATAAAATAAACGAGTTTAAAAACAAATGGGTGGGAGGGAGATCTGATTGTTACACAAATAATATTGAAATGGCTTAAACAAAATATAAAACAGAGGTCACATGTTGTTTTTGCTTGTATGTTAGTAAATAAATGAAAGCAAACATCTGTTTAAATGTGATAACTAACAGAGCATAGCTTTAGTATATACTGGACTGTGATGACTGACCTTTCCATTGCTATCCAATTTCTGTCAGTGACATGGTAAGATGGGGGAAACAAACAAACAAAAAAAGAGTTTTATGGTTTGAAAGGCGGGATGAGGTAAAGCATAGCACTAAGATTTAGTCATTGATTACCATGGATACATTCACATTTGATAAAATACTTCCACATGATCGTACAGAAGAATAACAATGAAGCCACTACGTCTCGTCCATATTTTCTTGAGTACAATCTTTCAGTTTGCATTTTGCAAAGTTATTATGTACTGGTACTTTTTTTTTTCATTCCATTATCATGTAAATAGCTTGACCATGAATTGTACATTTAGTATAGCATAGCAAGCCATCAATAAAATCAGATTATATAATTCAATAAAGCACAGCCTTTGGGAAGGGATGAATATAAAAAAAAATAATTTTCAGACCAACCTTTCAGAAGAATAGTATACATTTCGAACATGCCAATTAAGACTAATAAAAAAATAAACACAAGTCAAGCAATAAAGTGGATTTAATTATGTGCAAAACTAAATGTTAAATAAGCCAAATACTTTTTAACTAAACACCAGTATATGTTTAAAAGCCAGTGTAAAACCAAAGTTAATAGATTCGATGTCCTTTAATGGAAAGCTTCTACTATTCTGCCTATGTCTCAAACTGTCAGAATGATATGATCAGCAAATTGAAATGATACAATTTGTCATGGTTAGCAAAGTCAGCTAAAAGGTTACACCAGAAACTTATTCATCTCAAAGCCACAAAACAGTAAGTATTTTATAGATGAGTTAGGCTATTATTAAATCAAAATGTTATTTCATATTTTTCTTTCTTTTAAAAAAAAATGTGTAATAACTACAGGACATAAGCTTTGACCAGAAGCATGAGGTAACTTCTCAAAAATGGGCTTTAACTCTTTCAGTGCGAATTATTTAGATCGAAAAAATTGAGTTTTCCGGGATAAACACAAATTTTCAAGAGGGGTAGAGTTACTAAAACTAACATATTTTTATTTTATGAAACAATCTAACATATTTGATTTTATTTTAAAGAAAAATGAATGGGCTACAAAATTATAATAAATAAAATTAATTATTTGAGAAAAAGTTTTTTTCATTAATTTTAAACTGAGTACGGAAAAAAAATATATTTAAAAATTGGCTTAAAATCGATATACTGAAAGATTTAACCTTTTAATTAAACATTTAATCCATAAATATTGAAAAATCCCAATGATAAACACATTTAATCACTTCATATGTCATAAAAGATGAACAAATACACTAAGAAATTGTATTATTTACATCTTTCGGGTCCCGGGAAATAAACTAAAAAGAGGAACCATTAACACAATTATCTCTTTTTTTAAAAAAAGAAAGTTGGTACTGCATCAAATTTACTACCAAAACAAAGAGTAATCACTTCCACATCCAGGAAATAAAAAAAAAGAGAGAAATAAAAAAGTTTAACTTAAAAAGATACTGAAATAAATATTATAAACCAAGTTACTCGCTGAGAGTAACTCCGCACTGACCAGCACTAGCGAAGTTACTCGCTGAGAGTAACTCCGCACTGAAAGAGTTAAAAACATACTGGTCCAACTAAATGCTTTATTTAAATAAAATAACAACTCTATTACATTTTGGATGTCAGCTAGTAACTTATCCATTTCTTTCTCTATTGTAAGGCTAACTGGTAACTAGCAAAATATACAAAAGATTGATTGAATTACGTTATGAAAAAAAATTATTCAACTCTAGCTCTATCACTGGTCACACAATACTTCAAATAAAAAAAGAACAAGAAAAAACCCATACCTTCCTCCAGTATCCCCTTCAGGGCCTTTCCCTTTTAGTTTCTGTACTAGTTTAGCACTGCTACGCTTCAAAGATGCCCTCAATTTGGTGAAAGAGCCGCTCCGCCTCATCCTTCCACTCTGATTGGTCAGTGTTAAATAGCGCAATGTAATGAATGTTGATTTATGATGGGATGAGGATGAAATGAGTAGACATGAAGATGATCAGGGGTGAGCAGAGTTTTAGAAATTAATTTTTTTTTAATCAACTCATTTCTAATACTAATAATTTAGATTTCTTCTTTGAAGAAAAGTCGCGTTTTATTTTTAAATAATAAAAAGCAGAATGGAATTGAATATTACAATACAGATTAAAGTGGAGTTCATCTTTATCTTTATGGATAGTAGACATTTCTGAATGTAGTAACTAAAAGAAAAACTGATTTCAAACAAAAGAATGAAAAGGGATGAAAAGAATAATCAAGCAATACATTTGTCTTGTTCAATAAGGTAAGTAATTTATTTGCAATCTTCAAAATAATATCTCAGTGGAAACAAACGTTTCTTATTTCTATCATTTTACTGCTATCAAAAACTAAATCTAGTGATGAACAAATAGTTGTTTAATATGAATTATGGTAACTAAATAAGTTAAACTAAAAAATAAATGCCAATGTATGAGCACTGCCTGAGTTGTATACTACCACATTACAAAATAAAATACTTTTAATGCACTAACTAAGAGATAATGGCTGTAAGCACAATCTACAATATCAACAATGAAACATTTAGAAGGTACTAGATTTCAATTGACTTTTTTTTCTAATCTAAATCTCTAATTAATATCTGTGTATGAGTATTTGTTAAACAGTTTTGTCTTTAATTGCAACAATTGAACTACTCCTTTTAAGCTCTAGAAAGGTGACAGTATGATGTGGGTTAGTTATCTAATCAAAACCTAGCCTGATCTTGGGTACATAAAAACGGACAACACTAACATTGAGCAGCAGACTACAGCTTCAATATGTAACCTAAATGTCTCTTATCTCTGGTTTTTCTACAATCTCAAAAGATTGTCAAAGCAGGACTTAAGAGGCAGTACACATGTAAAATACAAGTCTTCTGTCTATGTGTAGCACAAGGAGGGTTAGAATATGACTCGACAGCTATAACAACAGTAGAGTAAAGCAATGTTGAAGAGAGAAAGGTTAAATGTAGTAACAAAACTTGGGAAGACAGAGCACAATACCCGGCAAAAGAAGTACAGAAATAAAATTGAGCCATTAAAATAAATTGTTATTTTAACTTAAGAACTAATTGACTGAAACTGACCATTTTATTGGTTAAAATCTTATTGATTAAATCATTTTTATGACGATCATTAATGTAAAGTTAAAAACAATACATGAGTGTAATGGAGTGTCAGGGTCACAAACAAAGAACAGTGTTACGAGTACAATAATGTACTGCTTAGTACATTGAACTAATGTTTAGACATGCCACAATATAGGAAGTTAAAAAGCAAAAGCTTATGGTAGTAGCCTTTTTAATCTCTCTCTTATTTTGTCAAATGAAATTTTCACAACAATACTACTAGTGTGAATCAATGAACAATTACCACTTGTACTTATTTAACTCCTAATTAATTAATGGAAAATTAATTTATTTTCTTAATTGTTCTCTTAATTTGTAAAATTATATTTTTTAAAATAAATCTTTAACAGCAACTTCTTTTTTTACAATGAAACTTATGAAACATTTGACTTAACAAAAACTTAAAAAAAAAAAAAAAAAAAAACCCAGATCCCATTCTACCAAGAGAGATTACTGCATGAAAAGCAGAAGAATAAGCATAAAGAGTTATCTAAGCCTTAAATGAATTTGGAAAGACTTCAGGTCAGGAGGCAGTGCTCATACTCACCCCGTCCCCCTGCCATATTCCACTACTCACATCCTCATTATCGTTGGGATCGTTAGGATGCCGGGCTGTCACACGGCCACGGTTAAGGGCAGGTGGGGTCTCGCTAAAGCTCAAATCTGGTGTGATTTTGCTGATCCTCCCACCTGCTGGCAATATCTAAAAAAAGCCAAAGAGGCAACCAAAGAAAAATAACCCAACTTTGTCTGGAGGGAAGTTTTTTTTCATACACAAGCTGAAACTAAACTGGAAAAAATCAATTTTTTGTTTGTCAAGCTGCCATCAGAATCTAGTTTTAACATGCAGTAGTTACAAGAAAATGTCAGAATTGAGCATTTAAATTTGGAAACTTAATTTGAAAGGTAAACACCTGGTTATAATTTTTTAAAAGAGTTTTCAATTAATATTTGTTTGTTTTTTATCCCCAAGAAAAATTTGTAAGTTCAATATTAACCGTTTTCAACCTGAAAAAGAAAGTCACAATTTTTGACTGAATATCATTTCAGTCCAAATGATCAGCAATAGGATCAAAATGTTTAAGTCTTTTTTTTTCATGTTTGATCTAAAAAAAAAAATTAAACAATAATAAACAATTATGCAAATAAGCTTTGTGGAAATATTTGGCTGAGAAATTCTTCTTACAAATCTTTTCAATAATTTGTTTTAATAGCTTTTCTAAAAAAACAAAAAACTAATTTTCTGATGCGCAGCTTTGACAGGTTAAATATAAACTGAAAAGGTCAATGTTATTTTCTACTTAAAAAAAAAAAAATCTGCCATTTTATGAACTGAAAAACAATCAATACAAAACAAAACAAAACTTATGATGATGCAGTACAGACATGTGAACTAATGAGCATGACAGTTGTCTGTAACTTGTTCTCCTAGGAGGGGGGGGGGGGGGAGGGAGGAAGAGGAAGGCATGTCCCATAAAACATTTTGCTAAATTTTGTTGCATGCAGAATGATACACCAATGCTGTGTTGCCATGCAAGAGAATACACAGAGTCCATTGATTTGGTCCTTCTGGGGAAAGGATTGCAAGTCCTGGTACAGAAATAACAAAGTGCTCAGTCAAAAACATTTGCCCATTCTGATGTTGCCACTCATGATTATATAATAGATGCAAAAAAATAAAAATAAAATAGAAACCTCTACTATACATGTGGATATTGAGAAAGCAAGTTAATTAGACACAAAAAAAAGTGGACTGCATGACAAGTCACACAAAGAGTGTGATCGAACATCATGTTACATAGCATCATAGGATGTAAATGAACAAGGGATGTAAATGAACATGAGAAATAAATGAAGGTCAATGATCAACTAAAACTTATAGGAAATGTATGAGAAAGTGAAAATTAAAAAAAAAATTACTAGAGTAAGAACAAAATAAACAGTGTTAATGCTTACTCTACAATCACTCTTTGTTAGAGCTATTCAATACAAACTCTATTAAATATGCAGAGAATGATGAGGCATGAAGGCGAGTGATGATGTGAGGAATGAATGAGAGGGGGACAGACCATGTCAGAGTGAGAATGATGTAAAGGCTGCTGGCACCAAACTGAGGCTGTAATGAAGGCAGTTGTGCTGAAAATCTTTTTTTTTCCTTTTCATAAAATGAATGAAACATTCACTGGATTGTTTCTTTCTCCAGCAATAAATACACAAACCAAACATCCAAGAAAATACAGGATCTGATACAAATGTTTATATTTATCTTAATGTAATTCTTGAGATACAGGCAACAATGTACAGACAAAAGTCATAGATGGACGGGATTTCTGAAAACATGTACAATGATAACCTTACTTTCCAGTTCAATTTCAGCAATGATCATTAGTGATAACAAAAAACTCACTTTTATTCACATAGACTTTATGAAACAAAACAATGTACAAACATGGATGTTAGATTATTTGCTGAAAATATGCACAAAATGTTAGATCTAATTATTTAAAATATAATTTGACTTTTTTGTTAAAAAAAATACTTCTAAAGATACATTTTCTATTTGACTAATACTCCTAATAAACTATGAATAGCCATACCTTGATCAACCTTTCCTTTGCTATTATTACTTGTTTCACTTCAATTTCCAGTATTTTATTTTATTTTGCATCACATTTCCAACTCCAAATATTTGGAATCAACCAATCTTTATTACAATCTGTTTCAATCATTCTATTCTCATAACCAGCATCTTCTCTTATATTTTTGTGTTTGTCAATGTTAAACTACAGTTAGCTCATCAAAGGCTGGGCTTTGAGCTTTGGGATTTTTAGTATACTGTTAGCCAATCCAATTCTAATGGGCACCTAATATTAGTTGGAGATAGTAAAATCGGTTGGTCATTGTGCTAGCCACATGACACCCTAATTGACCATAGAATCAACTGACCTTTTCTGCCCTAATAGATGGAAAGGTCTGAAAGGATACTTGAATTCCCATTTTTTAAATAGTATTATTGAAGAATGCATAAAAAAAATCCCTGGCTTATTATGGACACAGAACTTGATCTTCAAAATCATCTCATTGGACAGTGAATGAATGTAGTAAGATTGAACTTGACGACAGTTACTTGGGGATATGGTTGGACATCACTAATAAGATCACTAATCACATACTCTTTTATATTTGAATTATACATTCATGTAATTTAATAGTTATCAAAGTATTAAGGTCCTCTTTGGTTAAAATCTGGATGAAAGAACTTGCATATGAGTCAATATATTGTAATAAGAGCTGCCCTTGGGCGAAGGTGGACATAAATGTTGCGAGACATCAACAAATGAAGTGACTTGAAACTTGAAGGGCACATGTACAATACCAGCAGCATGGTAAGTTAAGTAACAAGTAAATAACAGTACACGTGTGTGTTGTCTTTTGCTTTTAACTGTTTGAACAATATGCTTTTCAAACTACAGATTTTTGTAGTTACAGACAAAAAAAAAAGCTAAAATGTGATCAACACATTCAGAACAAGTTACTGTTGAATTTAGATATATTAATGAACAAAGATGTGTTTTTTTTTTAACAAAAATTAATTGAATGTCAACATTAATAACTATATTGGATAATAAAAAAATATCAAAAGATGGTGATAAAAGAGACATCAAAACTTAATAATTGTCACCTTAAATATTTTTAAATGTCAATAACTGCTGAATGTGACAATTACTTTTAAATTGAAATGACATTTTAAAAGAGCATCAATAAAATCTTTTTTTTAGGGGGGTTGGTGGCAAGGTGGCTGAGAATGCGCTTAGCTTCTAAACCCAGGGACTTTGGGTTCAAATCTAGGTGAAATTTTGAATTTGTTAGGGCACAGCTGAGTCCAACCAACTCTAGTGGGCACCTGACATTAGTTGGGGAAAATGAAAGATGGTTGGTTGTTGTGCTGGCCACATGAGAACCTCATTACTTGTCGGCCACAGACACAGATAGTCTTTACACCATCTACCCATAGGTTGCCAAGTACGAAAGGGGTACTTTACCTTAAAAAAAATCTTAATTTTAGAAAAGTACCTTAAAAAAAATCTTAATTTTAGACTAAGCTATAGTATAATTTCAAAATCCTTAAAAAAAAAAAAAAAAACTTTGTTAGTAAGCTTAACCTTTATTTCCCTGTTGCATTCAATGTTACTGTGTGAGGGAAAAGTGACACAGACCTAAAAACAAGTACTCACATTTTTCTTAGACTTCATTGCACATTCCTCCAGTGTTTCTGCAGCTTCATATTTGCCTTGTCTTCTATACAGAGCACCAAGATTTTTTAAGGTTGTGGTTACTGTTGGGCTGATAACAAACACAAGAGAAATGGTAGAAACGTTCATTAGACAAGAAATATTTTTTCCCCATGATTCCAAATATTTGCCAAAAATAGATTTATTTATTAAAATTGAAAAGACCTGTCAACTTTAATATTTTTATGCCAGCCGCCATACTCTGGTAATGGAGGTCCACCTTCTTTATCTTTATTCTTGCCCTGAAACACAAGTACAAAAAGATTTAGTGTTTTAGCTTGTAAACTTTTTCAATCTTTTTCATAATGTAATAAATAGTACAGCAATAAACCTGAGTTTTGGGCAAAGACGGATCTGAAATGATTTTTTTAACAACTTCCATTGAAAGTTTGTTGACATTTTTGGAGACTGCTTCTCATGTTTGTATAGTTTGTGTTTTATTCATGCATGCCAGTAGACCACAGTTTTTAAATCTTCAGTTTGTAAAAAATTGGATCTACGAGATTAACTAAAAGTGAAAGGCTGCATGGAGCAAGGCTCTTGAGAATTTCTTAGAAAATGAGACCTTATTCCCACTTCCCCCAATAGCATAAGTAACCCTCGACCTAAACAGATGAGCTTTACATCAACTGCTCTATAGATTGCATGGTCAGAAAGGGTGAAAGAGGAACAGCACAGTTGTGAATAACATAGGACTATTTGTCCACACCAAAAACTACCCAGTGAAAATCTAGACTGAGTGTCTAAGCAGCAGTCTTGGGCTAATCTTTGTAAAAGTATTTGTTCCTTTGATATTAGAGCAATGAAAAAGTGAACATCTAGACTGACTGCCTAGCCTCAAATTAAGAAAGTTAAGGTGACTAGAAAAAAAAACTTCAAGAACCAATGGCCAGAGATATGGATTAACGTCACAACTTCCCGGGGCATTCAGCGGTTCAAAACACTTGACTGGAAAAAAAAAAAGGTTTTCAAAATGTTTCTTTACCTTATTTTCTTCTCTTTCCTCTGCTCGCATCCAAATGGTTTTGTTTTCACCTACAATTGAAAAGTAAATAGATCATCAAGTAGTCACAAAGCCTATGGAAGTAGTGGTCAAAAGTAAATAGATCATCAAGTAGTCACAAAGCCTATGGAAGTAGTGGTCAAAAGTAAATAGATCATCAAGTAGTCACAAAGCCTATGGAAGTAGTGGTCAAAAGTAAATAGATCATCAAGTAGTCACAAAGCCTATGGAAGTAGTGGTCAAAAGTAAATAGATCATCAAGTAGTCACAAAGCCTATGGAAGTAGTGGTCAAAAGTAAATAGATCATCAAGTAGTCACAAAGCCTATGGAAGTAGTGGTCAAAAGTAAATAGATCATCAAGTAGTCACAAAGCCTATGGAAGTAGTGGTCAAAAGTAAATAGATCATCAAGTAGTCACAAAGCCTATGGAAGTAGTGGTCAAAAGTAAATAGATCATCAAGTAGTCACAAAGCCTATGGAAGTAGTGGTCAAAAGTAAATAGATCATCAAGTAGTCACAAAGCCTATGGAAGTAGTGGTCAAAAGTAAATATACCATCAAGCAGTCACAGTCGGTGACAGTAGTTGTCCAATGATTTAATCCAAGATGAACTAGTTGACAAATGTTAAAAATTAAACACTTCCATAGACAGTACCATCTTTGTAACAAAGACCTTAATCAAACTTGTCACAACGAGCATGGAGTTATTTTGCTCATATGTATCCCATTTGTCAATGAAGATACAAGTCATTAAAATACAATTTAATCACAACACAAACTGATGCTTTAAATACAATGATTTTATTGAGTTTAAGAAGGACAACAGTTATTTCCAGTTTCATTGTGACTGTAGTGAAAGACTCGTTAGAGACCTTAAAATAAAATGTATCACACAGAACTAGAAAGAACTACCTTCAACTTTTCCAAATTCCTTTTCATGTGCTCTTGTTAGTACTTCTTTGTAGAGAACTTCAGCTTGCTTATATTTCCCTTGTTTTAAATAAGCTGATGCCTGCATACAAATCAATAGGGTATCCATTAAAAATATCTATTATATACGAAATCCCTACTGTATTGATTTTCTAAATCTGACTTGGTCTCTTAAAATTAGATGTGAAAGAAAAAAAAACAACACAATTATCAGTTCCTTAAAATATAATCAATTATTTCTTTCTTGGTTTTAAAAGGTAAAGCAGTAATTTAAATGGCTATCAATTATTTTGATACTTAACTATTTTTAGCACTAATTGTTTTGTTTTTTTACATTGATCAACTAAAATAACAGGAAGACCTTAAGTAGCAACATTAAGCAGACACTAAGTAGAAACATGGAGAAATAATCAAAGAACTGACATTCACTACAAACCAACGAAATCTACTTAGAAATAAAACTGTTCAAGCTTTTAGTATTCTCATGTGTGTTATTTTGTCAAATGTACACTGCAGGTGTAGTGAACAGCTAGAAAAATATTTAGCCCTGAGGAAAAAAAAATGGTTCCATGCAACCCTACTGAGCAGCCATCAGGAAACCTTGAGGATATGGTTTTGTACATGAAGGAACAGGTCTAAGTAACTTTTTTCATCTTAGATAGATGGATATATTTAATTACTGTATCACCATGTGCATTTTATTGCACTTGAGAATTCAGTCAGAATTACTCTGGATTTTTCTTTCAACCTCAAGGGAACACTTTATTTTTTTTAGCTGTTTTAACCATAGAATCTGAAGTGAATTTATTAAGGAAGTTTATGTGATCTAATAAGAAATTCATGACATGGTCTAATGTTTTCATCAAACATTAGGTTGAGATCATATGAACATGTATCTCCTCTTTTCTACCCACAATACAGCTGTCCACTGCATGTACATAGAGTAAGGACAGGAACTAGTTTCATTTACTAATGAAATTTTTATTTTTGAAAAAAAAAATACGGAACAAAACATTGTTTGTGCATTCAAGAAAAGAATAGTGTCTACACTTTGTCTGCTCATGTGTGCCTTATTAATAATTATATCAGTTGAAAGGGTTTCTGTTTGAAACATTTAAAGTTCATTTGTCTGCAATATTATCATTATTTGGCTTCTAATAATTTCAAAAACATTCAAATAAAGGTAATAAAGTTTAGTGTTTAGTAAAAATTATTTTTCTTTTGATAGCATGCAAATCACAGAGTTAATTAAGTTAGTAAACAATAGCTATATTTTTTTCAGTATATTATATCTATCTATCTATGTATATATATATATATACACATACATACATATATATACAAACACACACACTATATAAAAAATGTATTCTAGAACTATGACAATGCTGACATTGACTATTAGATAGTTAGCTCTTTCTCTCCGTAATTATTTTCCTCGTTCCAATAGTATTGTTCCTTTTGCTCATTTGTATTTCACTATCCTGTTCAGTTTAAACTTCTATAACTTTTTTGCTTGTTCTCAGAAAATGTTTTATTTGGAATCGACATATAGGAGAAGGCATGCTCTTTTTACGCAGCACAAATTAATGTTTATAAATCCAAAAATCCATTTAGTTTAATGGGGTTCATATCAACCTTGGCATCGTCAACTAGGAGAGAAAGAGTTAAGTAGCAAATCAATTCTTGTACATTCTCTAGCTCCAAGCGCACACCTTACCAAATTATTTTGTGTTTTCACGACATTTGGATCATCAGGCCCCAACTTTTTCTTGTAAATGTCTAAAGCACGAAGGTAATACTTTTCTACCTGGAACACACGTGACAAACACCAATAGCAAAAGAACCAAAAAAAAAAAAAAAAAAGCAAAGAAAATATATATAAAAAAAACAAAAACACAGCATCTGTAGTTGAAAGTCAGTTTGTGCCGTGGTATTGATTGAACATAATAATATTGGTATATATTTAGTAATACTCATTGACAAAAATCTTTTTACTATTAGTAAGGCTCTCAATTAGTATTAGTTACCATTTTCCTATAGAACTATCAAGTATCAAATACAGAGCTGTCCAAGGATAGGGAACAAAATGAAAATGATGGAAAACAACAAAAACAGCCAAGTGATGGTACAGTTGCAGTGACATGTACTAGCACTTGTTGCCCACATCAATTAGCCATGACCACAGTGACCAATGTTGAGTTCAGTCATCAAATGGCGACAGACACCGCTCAGCTGTGGCCTTAGCTGAAATCCATTTGTCCACAAAAAAAGAAAAATAAATACAAATAAAATGAACACATGAGACCATTGAGGAAGAAAGGTCATGAAAACAAAAATGGGAGAAGCTTTAAAAGGCATCAAGCACTTCAAGATTCTGGTCATTGAATTTATGAATATTTAGCAAGATCTTATCTTATAAGATAGCTTTTAATGCTCCTTCATCAAGAAAATAAACAAAGAAAAAAAATAAATAAAAACAAAAATGATTATAAAAATGTTTTGAGTGTGTTGGTACAACACCAAACCCAAAGGGGACAAACTTGGCTGTGGCCCAGACATAGGCTCTTACCAAATTGTTTTTAGTTTTAGCTACATTGGGGTCGTCAGGCCCCAGTTTCCCTTCATAGATTTCCAAAGCTCTCTGGTAGTACTGCTCTACCTGGAAACAATAGTCTCAAACAATCAACATCAACTTTTAGTACCATTCAAGGCTGAATATAAGTCTCTACAATCAACAACTTTCAGTACCATACACAGCTGAATATTAACTCTCTACAATCAACATCAACTTTCAGTACCATACACTGCTGAATATTAAGTCTCTACAATCAACATCTGAGATGAGCTCCTATTGAAAAAACAGAGCAGGAGGGACTCAACTCAATTCTCCCGTAATTCTCTGGCAAGAAACTGGGCCGTTAGGTGTAAAGCCTCATAGCTACCATACAAGTCGAGTCTACAATCAACATCAACTTTCAGTACCATACACTGCTGAATATTAAGTCTCTGCAATCAACATCAACTTTCAGTACCATACACTGCTGAATATTAAGTCTCTACAATCAACATCTGAGATGAGCTCCTATTGAAAAAACAGAGCAGGAGGGACTCAACTCAATTCTCCCGTAATTCTCTGGCAAGAAACTGGGCCGTTAGGTGTAAAGCCTCATAGCTACCATACAAGTCGAGTCTACAATCAACATCAACTTTCAGTACCATACACTGCTGAATATTAAGTCTCTGCAATCAACATCAACTTTCAGTACCATACACTGCTGAATATTAAGTCTCTACAGTCAACATCAACTTTCAGAACTATACACTGCTGAATATTAAGTCTCTACAATCAACATCTGGGATGAACTCCTATTGAAAAAACAGAGCAGGAAGGACTCAATCCTTCCATAATTCTCTGGCAAGAAACTGGGCCGTTAGGTGTAAAGCCTCATAGCTACCATACAATTCGAGTCTACAATCAACATCAACTTTCAGTACCATACACTGCTGAATATTAAGTCTCTGCAATCAACATCAACTTTCAGTACCGTACAAGGCTGAATATTAAGTTTCTACAATCAACATAAACTTTCAATACTGTACACTGCTGAATATAAGTCTCTACAATCAACAACTTTCAGTACCATACACCGCTGAATATTAAGTCTCTACAATCAACATCAACTTTCAGTACCATACACTGCTGAATATTAAGTCTCTGCAATCAACATCAACTTTCAGTACCGTACAAGGCTGAATATTAAGTTTCTACAATCAACAAAAACTTTCAATACTGTACACTGTTGAATGTAAGTCTCTACAATCAACATATCTCAGTACTGTACACTGCTGAATATAAGTCTCTACAATCAACATATGTTTACTTTTAACACAAGGCTGGGAACAACACAGCTTCAGCTGAACACAGAAACAATTTCACTAGAATGTTGAAAACAACAAAAAATTCAGCTGTGGAATGACCTTGTTCTACATTGATGGAAACATTCTCAGCTGTCAACATAAACTTACATTGAAATGTGTGAAACAATCTGGACCAAAATAATTTTAGCAGTAGGTGGCACCCATGTATTTTTTTTAAATGAATGACTTGTTTTTTTTTTAAACTAATTTTGTTCTCACTGTTGCTGGTACATTATTAATTTGCATAAATAGAAAGTCATAAAAGCTAAACATCTTGTAACTTTTAGAAGATTCCATGAAATGATTTATGTCATTTTCTTAAAGAAAACTTATAACTAATAAATACATTACAAAAAATGTAACTATTGTGTCAAAAAAAAAGGTTTATAAAAAATGTAAAATTTACTTCTTCATATTTCCCCTGATTTTGGCATAACAAAGCCAAATTATTTAATTGTTTGGCAACATCTGGATGATCTTTGCCTAAAACCTGTAGATGGGAAAACATTTTTGAAACCAAAACGAAAATAAAAGATGGCTGATAATAAAATAATAATCAAAACTATAAATTCCAAGTACTAATTAAGTATTAATAATGGCAATGTCTTCCCGAAGATTAAGGATTAGCACAGTGTTTTACATAACAACTCAAACTCAGCTGCGAGCTGTATATTTTCCACATTTGATGCAGACAAAACTATTGTCCACCAGGGGTCAATTTAAGTTTTCTTTAAGTCTTCTGTGCCTGTCTTATACAAAGGCCTCTGGGGACTCAAATGTGTGTCCCGCGCCTTTGTGAGAGCTTTTCAAATGTTTTTTTTCAGTGAAGACTAAATGGTGTCTTGAGTTGATCTTTATAGTGCTTCTCGAGGGGAACCTCTGTTACGAAGTCCTCCTCTAAGTTCATGAAAAACATCTTTGTGGGCATGCAGTTGTCCCCAATGCAGGATAAGGGTCCAACTCAGCCTAGCCGTCACATGGTGCCCACACCGGCCTCCAGTAGAAAATGTAATATTTATTCACACCAAGATGTTTCAGAGAATACTGATAAATTAGCCACACACCGTTACACTTGCCTCTTGACAATGCTGATACTTATTGATTGTATAAATTTCACGAAGACTTGAGTTCTTAACATCTTTCATTATAACCTCGACACTCAAAAAAAAAATTCTGTTCATATTTTTCAGCCCCAATACAGATATAAAGTAATTTCTCCCAAACCCCTTGGTGTCCCCAAACCTCCTGTTACCTCCTGCATGTGTTTACCTTTTCTCTTATCTCTAGAGCACGTTTGCATAAAGGTTCAGCTTCTTTGTATTTGCCACGTTTCCCATATAAAACTGCCAAGTTGTTCAGTGTGGCTGCAACCTGCACAATCAAAATACAACATATAACAAGGGACACAACCAGAGTGAACCAAAACTAAAAAGAAATAATATTTTAGTGAAATTGTATCTTACAGTTAGAAAATTGACTAGAATGAAACATAAACTTATATGTTTAAAATGAATTATTTAGATATTTTTGACGTTTTAAAGCAATTAAATTCATGATACATATAATTTAATACTAAAAGGAGTAGCAAGCATTAAATTAACACATATATATTCAACTTTTTTAAGAAAAGAAAATAATCAAACTGTAATGCAAAACAGTACATACAAAATAAACAAAAGAAAAAAATATTTAGAAATAAAAAGCAATAAATAAAGAATAAAAACATTTTTGTTTTCAAAATGGAAAAACATTCTTAAACCTTCAAAAGATGGATAATCCTTCACATTTGAATTAATGTGGTTTCTGAAGAGTTAATGACTGCATGCAACAATACATGTATGACATGCTCAAATTTATTTGATTAAAAATATTAATCGTTCTGTTAAAACTTTGCAATGATCCCAAAATGTAGTTAAAAATGGCAAAATCAGCTAATTATAAAAGCAAAGTACTTTTTTTTTTAAGAAACATTAAATGGTAAAAAATATTTATTGCTTCAGTTTTATTTTAGGCAACATAAGACTGGACAAAGTATTGTCTAGCAAGTGATTTCTTAATAAGCATAAATGCATCAGAAAACGAGACAGATCAGAAAATGCCAAAATAAATCAATTTTGAGGCAGATGAATGAGCCACAGGCATGTCACAAGCAACAGACATAGTGCACCATACATCAACTTGATCAGTTTGTTAACTAGGTCAATGACACGATGAAACCCCCCCATGGGGAAAAAGAAGAAACAAATTCTGACAGGGTAAGTAAAGAACAAACATGGAACAAGATCAAAGTACGTAATCTGATTCTATATGTATACAATTGTAGATACACACACACACACATATAATATTAACATACACACTTATAGATATCCATAAGACACAGATCACATTTAGATATACATTTTAATACAATAATTTTAGTGAAATAGGGAAAAAATAAGTATAAATAGCACATTTAGTTCGTAGTCACATCTCACCATTAAACAAATACACAACTAAAAATACATTGAGACACGATTTTAAAATAATAATGGTAAAAATGAAAGACCCATTCAATTCTTTATCTATGAAACAAGCTCAACAAAGCATCCTCATCTATCCACTAAATTAGGGATTCAAACAAAACCCCTACAAATTTTGGTTTACTATTACGAAACATATAATCATTGAACAAAATAAATAAATTATGTCAATGTTTTCATAGTTAAAAAAAATAATTCTAAATTTGAAACAAAGATTTTTTTAAAATCATTTACCCAGACTTTCAGAACATGCTACCATAGGGGTATTGAATCATGAGTTAATGATAAGGGAAATGATGAATAATGTCCCAACATAATAGCACAGACTGTCACTTAAAGCTCAAATAAATCTCTCAAATTCTATTTCCTAATTTCAGTTTATTGAACTTTTTGTGATCTTTTATTCTTAAGAGAGGTTTCCAGAATCAAAAATAAGTCAAAGCATTAACTAGTTTGTTTAGAATTAACTTCACCTCCAACTAAGCTTACTAATTTTTTAAAAATTCTGGCACTGACCAAGAGAAAATATTTTTATCCTAATCTATGTGAATCTCTACTATTGGGTAAACCATTTCATTGCCAACCAAAAATCTTAACATAAAATACACCAAAAAGAAAAAAAAAAGACCACACTGAGAAACTGAAAAGTTTTGTCTGGGTAAACAAAGGCAGTGAAAACAACATGCTAAATGATCTGATGAGTCATGCAGGGAGTTACAACCATCAACTCACAGCTGGGTGGTCAGGCCCCAAGGTCTTCTCGCGGATATTTAGGGCATCATTCAGCAGATTGGCTGCTTCCTTGTATTTTCCTTGGTCCCTTTGTGAGTTGGACAAGTGGAAATAATAAAAAGGTAAACATACACAAACAAATATTTGCTGTTTTTTTGTTTTTACAGAGACATTTAAGAAGTTGCTGTGATACATCTGCTGCAGGATTCTCTTTCAATATTTCTGGACATGTACCTGAAAACTGAACAACCTTCTTGCATTAAGGCAGCACATTAGGGAGCACAGTATTAACTTGACTGCTAGCAGCAGGATACCAAAAGGTGATTGCCATGATCCCTAGGCTAGCCTCTAACTTAATGCTGTGCTCAGACATGAAATTGGTCACTCACAGCAGGATGACTCATGCCCAGTGTTTTCTCTCGGATGATAAGGGCATCATGAAGTAAGTTGCCTGCTTCTTTGAATTTACCCTGGTCTCTGGAAAATATATACAAGACACCCCTAGTCAGGACCGTAGCACTAAGTTATTTTTTGGTACACAACTTCTTAGCACTAGAAGTCTAATGAATTCAACTATTTACTGTAAAAAATGTTTCATAGAAGAACATTTTAAACTGACCAAGGACACAACTCATTTTAAAAACAAACCACAACCTTAATGAATTTGGAATATTTTGATGTGGAGAAACAGCAAGGCTGAAAGTGATTTAATTCATTTTTTAAAAAATCAAATAGTTTAGAAATATGAGACCATGTTCTGAAAAGATGATAAATAAATTAAATTAACATAACAAAGTAATAAAGAAGAATGATTAATAATAATAACAAAATAATAATTTTTTCATTTTACTTCTAAAAAAAAAAAAAAAAAAAAAAAAAGAGTGATTTTTTAAAAATCTGATATCACATAAGAATTACTTAGTTTTAAACTACTGCTTCCAAAGCTCTTAATTTTAGATTAGAATTATAAACTTATGGATACAAGTACTAAAGGCAGCCAGAGTTATGTACCTTACCTGTACACAAGAGCAAGGATATTCAGCATGGTGGCCACATCAGGGTGGTCGTGACCAGATGTTTTCTCAAGATCTTCCAGGGCCTGCTTACACAAAGGTACAGCCACCTCGTAACGGCCTTGGGAGGCATACTGTATAACTAGATTGTGTAAGGTGCGGAGACGGGCTGGAATTTCGTAGCCTCCGCTTGCTGCATGAGCCATTGCACTAGGTTGAGATGGGGAAAGCACTACACACACACACAAAATATAATAAAGATTATATTCTGAAAAATCATAGTGATAACAGAATAACGGACATCTAGCATTGTCCCAATCAACAATGCCTAAAAAATTCTGCTAAATTAAAATAACATTTTTTTACCGTGGATATAAAAAACCTGAAGACAGTAAAGAGTTTAAATAAATAAAAAAAAGAATAATGTCAATGAACATATATGTCAATAATAAAACTATCATCAGTGGGATTAAAGAAATTGAAAACCAAAGTCTTAGCCATTCAGATTAATGTTTTCAATTTAATTTTTTTACAAGTGAAATTATGAAAACTGCATCTTGTATTAGTAACTATTTAGGCCTAACTTATTCTAATGCCTTTCAAGTAAATACCTTCTGGGGATTGGTCATCATCAGGATCATTAAATCCAAGATCATCTAACTGTGACGGAGCTTCACTTTCTTTTTCTTCGTTTGGCTTCAAATTAAACAAAAAAATTTTTTTTTCCAATATCTAGTTTGAACTTAAGTCTTTGAAAACTACTAGAAATTTGTTGTGAAATGAATACAAGTTTGTCATTACTTACCACACTAGAATGTCCATCTGAATCATCAAATTTTTTCATTTCATTCATAAATTCTAAATGTTTCTTCTCTTCTTCCAGTGTGGCAACCCTTTGTTCACTGACCTGTAGATTAAACCATGACCAAAGTAATATTCAGACTTCCCCAGTTTTAAGAAATGAAATTCTTCTTAGTTCTACATACAAGTCAACCGACCTGAAGTTTCTGCTGTGTTGTAGCCAGCTCGTCTCTAAGCCAACCATTTTCTTGACACAGTCTACGTACTTGAGCTCTGAGTTTCTGTTTTTCTGCTTCAATCTTTTGAAGGTAATTGGACAGATCCATCATAACCTGGAGAAACAAGGAAATTCAATCAATTAAATAAAACTAAAGTGCCATACATGAGGAAACCAAGAAATATACCAGCTATATGAAAACTCCTCCATAGTGACGGAAATAAAAGGTAACAGATTACATTGGGCAGGTCACCTCAAAAGAAGGCCAGAGAACAGAGGAGCCAAGATTGTTCATCTCAAAAAAACAAAAGGCAGGTGCCCCAAAGGCAGACGACAAGTATGATGGCTTGACGACATAGAGGCAGATCTACAACAGCTAAAAGTCCGGGCATGATGGAGACATAAAGCCCAGGATAGATCAGAATGGAGAGATTTTCTAAAGCAGGCCAGGGCCATGGGCTGTAGCGCCACTAAGATGGATGGAATATAACTAAATCATCAAACATTGAAAACATCTTCAACATACTGCTCTAATTTAGTAGCAAATAGCATCCCATGCACTAATTCATGTGTCAGCTCTAGCACACACTGGCATTATTAGGCCCAGCACATAAACTGTAAACAAATATGTTGACCCAACACAATGAAATATACCAAGTTCAACTCAAGGATGTCACAACTATGGAACTGGTAAGATTTTGGGTAAAATGTCAACATTTTCATTCAAATCCTTATGTTATGCATTCCATAGCCAATTAAAACCCCTGCTATCATTCACTGCCACTTAAGGCTCAAAGTTAAGTTGCACCTCTTTATGTTTACTTCCTTTGGTTCAATAGTTCAGTGGGGTACAAATGTTAACAGAAAGTAGACAACATGAAAGCGGGTCAATATTTTTTTAATGTGGATTATTGCTTTTATAAAACACAAAATTCTGGATATCATATTTATTTGATTTGATATCGTTGGTCAGATTGGATCATAATTTAGATCTGAGATAGTGGTATATAACCTTTTGAAATTGGCTTTGGAATTACTTTCAGCAATTATTACTCCAACTCATAGGCGATTCAGCTGATCAATTGGACTATCTCATCTGAATTGTATTTGCAATAGTGACTTAATGAGAGAAAACTGAGGATGTTGTCAACTTCCTTATTTAATTTTTTGGGGGCATTGCAAATGATTATGATACATGTGTGGACCGGGGGGGGGGGGGGGGGGGGGGGGGATTTTTTAAATTCCTGGTTACGCAATGTTATGATACCACACAACTATTTAACAGCATAGACCACCTAATTCACCCTGTTTAAAACAAGGTTTATATGTGTGTGCATACAATATGCATCTTCTATTTATAGTAAAACAATATCTTTTTATCTTTAAATGTGTACTACATATGACTGAGCCTAGTATGTACTTCCATTTTCTTTAATCCTTTGAAAAGTTATTTCAAATTCATGGGTATGAAATATGCAATCTAATTTTGGTTAAAGAAAAAGTATGCTTTGAGAAAACTAAAAGTACAAATAAAGGCAATGATGGGAACTGAATCTTAAAAGCACTTAATCTTAAAATCACTTATAGTTTTTTATTCTAAGCCTGACATACACACATACAGCCAGAATAACAGCACAATTAAGGCTTTTTCATACAGGGGTGCTAAAAATGACAGACCAGCAAATTTTAAATATCTCTTTTATATTAAAGGTTATAAGTAGGAGATAAGCTATTTAAGGATCAGCTGCATGGTAATTTTGATGTCCAAGTGATGGAAGGAGAAGCTACCCATTGAATTAGCTTTAGATGATGTGTAGATCAAATTCATCCTCACACCAGCATATGTGACTGTTAGAAATATAGAGAGAGAGCTCAATAGGATGCAAGATTACATTTTTTTTAATGTAACCCTCTTTTTCAATATTGCTATTTTTGAGGCAGCATAAAGTTGAGATGTATTACTTCCATCATCACTTTAACTGAATCCCATCCATGCTACAGCTGAATTACTTTCATAACTATGTTGTTGTTATAACTGAATCCCATCCATGCTACAGCTGAATTACTTTCATAACTATGTTCTTGTTATAACTGAATCCCATCCATGTTACAGCTGAATTACTTTCATAACTATGTTGTTGTTATAACTGATTCCCACGACCAGGCTGTTGTAATAACTAAATTATTCCCATGACTATGTTGTTGTTATAGCTGAATTACTTCCATGAATATGCTGTTACTATAGCTGCATTACTTCCATGAATATGCTGTTGTTATAACTGCATCATTTACAAAGAGAATTAGATGAATTACAGAAATGGGAATCAAATTGGAGCATGTCTTTCCACCCAGAAAAATGTCAGTTGTTAAGAGTAACAAAAAAACTAAAACAAATTAATTAAATTTATCTTATTCATGGTAAACCAGTAACACAGACTAAAAACGCAAAATACCTAGGTGTTATAATAAATGAAAAAACTGTCATGGAATCCACATATTGATGAAACTATAAAAAAATCCACCAAAGCATTAGTGTTTATTAAAAGAAATTTCTATAAATCAAATAAGAACATAAAACTAAAATGTTATTTAACCTTGGTTAGGCCAATAATAGAATATGCATCCACCGTTTGGGACCCCTCAACTCAAGAAAACATTAAGAAACTGGAACAAACACAAAATAGAGCAGTGAGATTCATAACAAATGAATATTCACATTTGACTAGAGTAACACCTATAGTAAAATCACTAAATTTAGAAAACCTTCAGGACAGAAGACTCAAAAGTAAAGTAGCAATTATACATAAAACACTGAACCATAATCTTCAAATACAAAATTTAATAAAATACTCTGAAAGACACAAAGATAAAGGCACATTCCTCATTCCATATGCTAGGACAAATTTGTACAAATACTCCTTCTTTCCTAATGCTATTAGAGCATGGAATGGGTTGCCTGAGCTAGCCAGAAAAACCAGTGACTTGGCAGAATTTAAGTCATTGGTTAATATGCATGACTAAATGCATGACGCGTAGGATGTAATCATCTTCTTTTTTGAAGTAACGTCTGTATTATATAAGAAGATAAGAAGAATTAGAACACAGGCCCTGCATTCATGGCTAAAATTTTCAAAGCTAACAGTTCTACTAGTTTACAAACAAAGTAAACACAAAGATATCCTACATATGTAATTGTTATGTATGTTCCCTGGACTGAAACCTTTTCATTTTTATTTAAGATATGAACTTTCTAGTCAGGCACTCTATAAACCATAGTAGACATATCAATAAAATAAATAAATGCAATTTTATTAGTACATCAGATTCACACACCAGTGATCTTTATCAAGATTACAATTAATCACTCATTATGAACTTTCTTTCTTCAAATATATTCTGTCTCTATGCTACTTGACACTCAGTTAAAACCATGAATTATCTCTAATCTTGCAATCATCACAACACCAGGGAGTGTTGGTATGTTAAACTACCCCCCACTGGAGTAGCTGAATGTTGACCTGTAATCTTATTAACTCTTTCAATTTTCTGATGATTTTGTCTAAGTAAAAAAATCATCCATGTAAATGTCCTTTTTAAAGGTGAGGTCAAAACAGGGTGTTAATTTTCTTTATATATAGACATATCATTTTAAAATAACCTACATTTATTTTCAGCATAAGAAGTCTGTTTTCATTTTAAAAAAAAACAGTTAGGATTATAAATATGCTTGAATATAAATGCATATTTTTAAAATGTATTATTAGGAAAAAGTTTTTTAATTTTCAAAAGAATCAGTTTTTTTGTGTGTAATTATCCCCCAAATGTCCAGAACCAAACCATATGTAAGGATAACCTTAACAAAAAAACAACAACTTGTGCCAACACATTTCCATGTGTTTAAAGCCCTACAATAAATGGCCGAAGATTACAAAGAAGGTGAACAATAACACATAAAGACTTCTCACCTGTCCTTCTCCAAGGCCCAGTTCTATAGTCTCCAAGGACCTTTGTAATATATTAGTCTTTTCTTCCACTAGGTTAGTATCACCATTTTCACGTTTGATGGTTTTTATAGAATTTAAAAGTGTATTCAGAATCTGTTGGTAATCATTCTTCAATGTGTCTAGGCCTTGAATGACAGTTTTTGTATTACTGACAATCTCATCTTGATTGAGGGCTGTCATCTTGCCAATCTCCTCAATCTTTTTCCTACAAATTTAAAACAAGATTATACATGAATATGAGTTAGTTTGTTCATTATGGAGCATTTAACAAATAATGAACTTGAAAGACAGAAACACTCATCAACACTTTATGTGACAATCATTTATATGCAAGAGTCAATTGAAATCTTTCTAGTCTTTGTACTATTCAGAAGATCAACTTGATGCCTAGCAATATTTCTCTATACTATATAGGGACAGTAAAGGAGGTAGGCTATTGTGCTGGCCACATAACACCCTTGTTTTCTGTGGGCCACAGAAAAAGACTGCCACCAAATATATATACTGCCCAAAACAAAAAAAAGTGTAGTGATGTACATGACAATAAATACTATAAAAAAAAAAAGTGTAGTGATGTACATGACAATAAATACTATAAAAAAAAAAGTGTAGTGATGTACATGACAATAAATACTATTAAAAAAAAAAGTGTAGTGATGTACATGACAATAAATACTATAAAAAAAAAAGTGTAGTGATGTACATGACAATAAATACTATAAAAAAAAAAAAGTGTAGTGATGTACATGACAATAAATACTATAAAAAAAAAAAGTGTAGTGATGTACATGACAATAAATACTATAAAAAAAAAAAGTGTAGTGATGTACATGACAATAAATACTATAAAAAAAAAAAAAAAGAAAAAAAAAAAATAGTGATGTATATCATAATAAAAACTTACACATCACAAAAAGTAACACAATTATTAAAATAAAACATTAGATACAATGGATGCCATTTTGGAGTTCAATATAGAAACTTGAAACCACTCTCCACTGACACCAGCTGCTCTACTATGCAGTTAGTGTTAAATATTATTATTTAGGTCAAGTCAAACTGATCCTTGTAAAGAACAAAGGTTTAACAATAAGACCCTGTACTGAAACGTAATGTCAACACAATAATCCAGGGGTTCTCAGCCTGTGGGTTGCGACCCCCTTGGGGGTTGATTGACGATTTGCCAGGGGGTCGCCAAAGACCATTGAAAAAATGGATTGTTATTGTCTATTCTTCTATTGCTGTGTGTGTGTGGGGGGGGGGTCGCGGCTAAGTGGGGTCGCCGAGCATAAGTTCTGAACCGCTGCAATAATTGAACATGGAATCTTTAACAAAGGATGTAGCACTGTAACTGTAGCAACTGAACAGGTTTCACTTGAATATGATACCAGACAGAAGTTGAATAGTACACAGGAACACAGTTAATGAAACAATAACCTTTAACTTGAATTACACTGAAACACAATGGTGATATGAATAGCACTGGACATGCTCCAAAAAATCAAACTACAATATTTTAGATTACAAGTGTTTTTTTTTTTTCAAAGTAATATAAAGTAATATGTTAAAACTAGTTTATTAACTGACTGCCCTGATTCTTATCTGCCCTTCTATATTTAGAAAGCTAAAGTACGTTCTCAATGGCTATATTTAAGTGACTGGAAAAGCCTAAACATGCTCCTTAAATGGTGGCATCTTTTGGAAATTTCCCTTCTAAACAATAATCTAAGAGTTTCCAAGATAGTTTTAAAAGTTCTTATATAAGTAAAGAGAAAAAAAAGTAATCTTTTTTTTTTTTTTTTTTTTAAATTCTAAAGATGTGTCACAATACAATGAGATCTCTACAACAAAATTATACAGTTATATTTAGTTTAGAGGTCAACCTCTACTTCCAATTAGATTGCAGAATAACTACTTTGGAAGAAAGAAAAAAGGCTGGGCAAAGGAAGTGTTCTAGATGATCCCAATCAGTACCCAGGGGGGCTATACAAGATAATCATTGTCTGCCTTCCTCCCCCATCCCTAAGTCAAGAGAAATAATCTTAATTTCTAAAAACAAAAAAACAAAACGGCCTGAACAAATGTAAAATGAAGGTTTTAAACTTGATTTAAGCTTATTTCTTCTTACCATGCTACAGGTATAAAACCAAGTGTTGACATAGTTACCTCCCTTGACTTAGGTTAGGACTAAAAAAAAAAAAAAAAAAAAACACTTTAAAGACTGACAACTCAATGTTTGCTTCAAGCCAATGTTGAGAGCAGCTGTATGTTGTAGCTAAGTTAAAGGACTGGTGAAAGAGGAAATGAAACAGCAAGGCCTTTGTTGGGCCAGTCAGAGACCTACACAAAAGGGACAATAAAAGTAGTAGTGAAGAGGTATCATTTCATTTGGATACTATCAAGTGTTGCTTATCTAAACAAAACTTTTACACCATATTAAATGCTTGCATGATGTGAAAAAAAAGGGGAGATAATACTTTAAAAAAAAAAAAAACTACAGCTCAGACCAAATTTGAGCTCTGAACTGTGGGCCTAGTTTGCCTGGGCAAACTGTCAAACTGCTGGGCACAATACACTCACAAAAAGTTTCACATAGTGAATTGAGAGTAATGAAGGCTTGAGTTACTATTCTATATGTCAGGCATTGCCTTCTAGTCTTGAGATAAACGGATGATCATGATCTAATTATGCCCATGTGTGAGATGAATAATTAATGCTATTAATGTAGCACTTTAAACTTGTCCAAGCAAATAGTATCAGACCAGGTGTAGGAGTTACACAGATCTATGTGGTTTTGTGTTTCCATACACACTAAAGTCCGATGAATTACTGTCCCGTAATGACCCCCCCCCCCCCCCCCCATAAAGCCTAGAAGTTGAGTTGAAACCAAAGTAAAAATGTAGTGAAGAAATTGGCGTGATTAATGGAGGATGAACCAAAGAAACCTGGTGTCGAAGTTCCAAGCATGTAGACTGCACGTAAGGATAACATGAACCAAACTGTGATGCACAGTTCAGTTAACACGCTCACTATTAACACTACTTGAATGTGATGTATTGTGTAGCAAACAATCTCAGGCAAAACAACAGACACTGGATCTAGATCTAGTTACAGGATGGCTATTATATATCGGATAGAACTACTGCAGCTCTAGACCTAGCAGACAGGCTCCCAGCACGTCTCTGTTCATGACATCAAACACTCCGGGGGCAAGACAATCCGACATACAGATGGACATCTCCCCCCCTCCCTCCCCATGTGTCTATGTACCATTAGCAAGCGGATCGATAGCCAGCGATGTGACAAAACAAACCGATGAGTCAGCCCCGAGCAGGAGCCCTGACAGAAGAACACTAGGCAAGTGTTGTATACAACGTGACGGCCAATGATCCATCATATTTTACAGCTTTTAAAGGCAGGCAACTCACAAACAAAAAGCAAGGGAAATAACAATGTCGTTGGACGGATTCTATGTAGTCAGTTCTGGTCCGGGAACGGGAAGACCGCGAAAACACTGGACAGACGCCATAATAACATAATTAACAATGCCGTCATTAGCTCAAAGTTAGCATGTCGACTGGCGCAGTCAGGTGTGGTGCACCCCTCCCCCCCCCCAGGTCCTCTACTACTAACTCTCAATTCTGTTTCTGTATCGCTCAGCAATGGCAATTAAAACGCACGAGTGTGGAGGGAAAAAAGTAAATTATTTCCAATGTTTCAAATCCAATCCACTAAACAAGTGAACTAAGAGTCAGCCAGGCGCCCTAAATGGTTCCAAGTCAGACATCTGCTGACACCAAACACTAACTACATCAATACTCTTCACGTTCACACAGGGAGCAAACGGGAAAAGAAAGTCATTAACAAACTTTTTGAGATTTGAATATGACACCATGAACAGGAAATGAATATGTGGCAGCCAATCCGTTATGAGCATGTGCTGTAAGGACTTGTACGAAACATATTTCTCATGGAGATGTAACTAGATCTAGATAGCAAAACTTAACCGTCAGCCCTACGGGCCAAACGAAGTAGCTAAATAGCAAACTGTTCCGTTTCCCGAGCAACACAAACCATAAACAATGAAGTCACGTGTGATAGTACCAATCATTCAGAAAAAATAATAGGAAGAAAACATAAAAATGGAAGACATTAAAGCAAAGATAATTAGTCAGCACATTTGACATCTTTCCCCATTAAACCCCATTAAACCTATGTGCATGGGCTTGTAAAGATCCAATGGCATCCCGTGCTTATACATGCAATACATCTTCACATGAGACACCAATATCAACATAATTCAGTCTTTTCAATTCTACTATCCAACATGATCAAAACTGTAATAACTAGAGGCTACTGGATCCAATCGTACTATCGGATTGTTCTAGTTGACTAGAGTTGTACTATCTAAATTTTCTAGTTGACTAGAGACTTGTGACAACAAATAACTAAGCCCAACTCATTTCCCATAGTCTTCCCTCGGGTAAACAAAGGTTTATAAACAAGAAAGCCTGGGTACACTTACTTTCTATAGTTTTTGGCAGCCTCGGTATCCATAGTGTTAAAAACCATAAGACCGGTTGGCTGGTTCCAATAGAACAAGATATGTTGTCCCCCGAGCGCGAAAGCTGAATGGAAATGTTCACAAGACCACCATGATTGTCTCAGTCACAGCAGCGAAATGAGATCTGGAACTGGGGTCTCCAATCCAAATAATTTAGAAACCACAGAGGCAGAAAGGGTAAGTAAATAGTCCTCCACTTGTAAAGCAACAAATACAGCGAATAGATGCAGAAAAAACCAACTAACGTGTTTGGCAGTTCGGCTAGATCTAGGAGTTGAGAGGGAAAAAATGAAATCTAGAAGAATTCTAACGTCACAGGCTAAATTAGGAATAAATTATGTTTCCATCATACCACAGCGCTATTTACTCCCCCTAGATGGAGGAGAAATGGGACCACGCAGAAAGAGAGCGCGAGAGGGGGAAAAGAGGGGGGGGGGGAAGGTCGATGGTGGAGTAACGGAACACATCACACACACAGAGCCGAGTGAGCAAACCTGACGCCATGATGAGTCAGGTCCCAAACATACCACGCGAAGGGAGCGAAATAAAAGGGAGGAGGAGGAGGAGGGGGGGAGAGGTTAGCAGACGACAATGTTATTTTCAATGTGAATATTGATCTTCAGTGTGTGTCCCCTCTAGCCTTCATCTTGAGTTGAAACAAGCCTTGAGCCCGTGTGTACAACGCGTACAGCGCTCATCGATCCAATCCGCAAGATGCGCGCGACGGACCAATCGATGGTGACAGACGCGGCGCAGTCTTGCCGCCAGGACAGCGCGCGTGCAGGAGAAGACTAGGCGATGAATCAATTAGGTCAGCGACAACATCGGTTTTAATATGGACAGATCTTGAAACAGAATCAACTATGACATCCATTTAGCACGGCCATAATGACTACCATCGATGATTTTTTTTATAATGATTTGGTCATTAGGGAAGAAGAGACATCTCTCGACCAGGCTCCTGTAAATTAAGCTGTGAAAGCATAAACAGCCCTACCGAGGTTTGCTAGTTAAAAACAGTCTCTCTCTCTCAGTGTAGTTCTATATAAATATATATATATATTCATTCTTCTACCCAAAAGACAGTTCTAATGTGTCCAAAGCTATGAAAAGAGTAACTTCCGCGTCATGTCGGTACGTACAGGATTGTAAGCGCCCAGCACTTTATGGGGCCGACATGCGTCACAGGCTTATACAAGAATTATTCTTCGATTTTTTTGTTTGTTCCTGCAGTGCGGACTTAAGTTGCGAGGAGCCCTATATAGCCCCGCAGGCCGTGGGTTGAGCGACACTGCAATATGGCGACTTATGGTTTGGGAATGGGGACTGTGAAACCAAGAGAATACGGACACTGTGGAGAATGACGCTATGGATAGTGAGGTTTGGAATGGAACACTCATCACACCAGATTGAGGTCACAATTCTAATTAAGCTGACATTCATTTCATTGTTTGATGCAAGTTGAGAACTGAAACATTTCCAGTCTAAGAAACGAAAGCAAGCTCGTGAAAAATAAAGGGAAAAAGGGGGGGGGGGGAGAAGTTTCAAGATTCTAATGTATGCAGGTGGGCAAGGTGGGAAAAAAAGGAGGGGGGGGGGGTAAAAGGGGTGTGAATCAGCTCAATGTTGGCATCCACATAAACTAAACAAAACAAAAAAAAATACATAAAATATGCTGTTAGACATATGTATAACACACAGATTTTGTTTTCCAATCAACGTTTAAGTATCATTTATTCTTGGTCAAATCAGCAGCTGAAGGGAAATAAAGAGACGTGAAACATATGGTGACATTCTCAAATCAAGCGGCCAGCTCTATTGTGTTGTTCTAAGGACTTGTAAATCTAGATCTATTCAAAAGTCGGGCCGTATATTGTTTTTAGTTTGTTTTTCTTGCCAGCAGCTGAGATCATGACCATGGAAAAGAGACGGGTAGACTTAACTCTTTCTCTCCATAATTATTTACCATATTCTGGTGAAATCAATGTTGGTATCGTCCGTCAGTCAGGAGAGAAAGAGTTAAAATGTCCAGGTGGAAAGAACATGTCAGAGTAACTGCAGAATTGATCTTTTTTTTTAAAAAAAAAAAAAGGCAACAACACTTTATACTTGTCAAATAAATTGTACTACCGGTAGTTTTGTCCCCAATATATGTTCCCCTCAAAGAAAAAAAAAACAACAAAATTTATTGAATGGTAATAGGCTAGGGCAGGCCAATAAGTGGGTCAAATGCTATTTTAATTCCTTCATGCTGGACATTTCTATAGATTTCAAAACACGGAAGAGGGTGGAGGGAGGGGCCATAACCAAACAGTTGTGTACCCAAGCAAAGAGAAGGGAGTCTAAAGTCGTCATTTCAAACTTGGTGCCATTCAAAAATCTGTCTTACAATTGTGGAGCCAAAAAAAAAAAAGGTTCACGAATGAAAGTGTTGAATTCTTCCTATCACAGTGCAACCTGGCACACGGTCTGCTAACCGATGATCTAGTGCAGTAACTAAACACACAAAATGGACAGGACTATTTCTTTTCAAGAGTTGAATGTTAGTAGTCACAAAAGAACCTTGGCCAGAATTGTTTTTTTATTCAGTTCTCAATTTTAATCTAAAATGTCTATCAAATAGAGACAGTCACACAACATTTAGCTCATAAAAAGGCACACACACACAAAACAACCTTTGCTTACTTTTTAAATGTAACTTTTAGTATCGTTAAAATAAAATGCTAGAGCAAAGGTCAAGTGCAAACTTTAGTTTTGATTCATCACTGGTGAGCTATCTCCCCCCCCTCCCCCCCAAAAACACTTTCATAGAGTTACTGAGAGCAAAGTTAAAGGAAACTCTATAAAAGATTGGAACATTGGTACTGACTTAAACATTGTCATGTTACAGACAATCAGACACAAGAACACTGGTACTGGTTTAAACACTGTGATGTTACAGACAATCAGACACAAGAACACTAGTACTGGTTTAAACATTGTGATGTTACAGACAATTAGACACAAGAACACTGGTACTGGTTTAAACACTGTGATGTTACAGACAGTCGAACACAAGAACACTAGTACTGGTTTTAACACTGTGATGTTACAGACAATCAGACACAAGAACACAGGTACTGGTTTAAATATTGTGATGTTACAGACAATCAGACACAAGAACACTGGTACTGGTTTAAACACTGTGATGTTACAGACAATCAGACACAAGAACACTGGTACTGGTTTAAATATTGTGATGTTACAGACAATCAGACACAAGAACACTGGTACTAGTTTAAATATTGTGATGTTACAGACAATCAGGTACATTTCATATTAGACCAAACATGATTCCATAAGGAAATTTAAGGCAGTTGATCATTGTGGAAGTAGACATGGACTGTCTTCCAACTGGTTTCTTTCATATGTGCAAACAATATGAAAACTTAAAATTTAGAGACAAAACACTATATACACACATAAAGATGATGGATGTAGCAGATTTACCATGACTCATTGTGTACAAGATAAAACAAAACATAATATAAAGTTGGTTGTGCATTCTTGCTCTAAGAATACCATAATATGTTTAGTTATATGTAGACAATGCAAAATTAGTTTTTAAATAGCACTTTTAAAATGAGAAAAAATAGTTTTTTTTAAAGAAAAGCACAAAATGATATAGTATTCATCTACCTAATTACAAATATAAAATAAGACATAAAAATTTCTTTTTACAAATCAAATTTGAACCATATAATGTAGAAAAGTTGTTATTTTTTTTTAGAAGAAGCAAGTTTCCTAAACTGTAGGGTGAACATTCATCACCAACACTAACACACACATGACAAGCAATTACTTTCTTCTTTTATATAATTTTTTTTTATTTATAAGATGATAAAAGGCCCAACTTAATGACAAACTTTATACCAGTACAAGTATTTTCTAACCCACAATACCAATAATAAACAGTCTATCAGGAAACGTCACTCACTAATACACACTCAAGGCAGACCAAAGTCATACAAACATCTAGTGCCAGTCACACATAAGACTTAAACACAGACCCAGAGTACAGAAATGAACCAATCCCCTTACCTCTCTGGTTTAGGATCAGCCATCTTAGTTGGGGTGTTGTGCCTCAAATCTTGATGTGCATTGTCTGTGGATGAGAAGTGTATTGTTCATTAGAGTTCCTGAGCACTTTCAAACAGCACATCGAGAAACCAAATAAACCAGTTACAATAACACAAAGGAATACATGCAATCAAATACACCAGATACAATAACACAAAGGAATCAATGCTATCAAATAAACCAGATACAGTAATACGAAGGAATCAATGCTATCAAATAAACCAGATACAATAATACAAAGGAATCAATGCTATCAATGATTTAAACTACCTACAAAGCCTAAGATTAGGATTAACTTAATGAAAATGCTCATCTTACAAGCATTTACGTAAACCTTCTCACCAGATACAATTTAAAAAAAAAAAAAAGCATGCCATCAATCTATTCTGCTAGTAATATGTCCTAAGAAAACTTGTGAGAAATGAAACAGATAATATTATCTTTCATTAAAAGATACTGGCAAGGGATACAGATGTGTCCAATCAATACTTTCTTCACCTCAAAGCAACAGCAGTTTGGTGACAGATCCAGTGATTTGTAAACAGTGATGAATAATACAAAAGAGTTTTAGGATCTATTTGAACAGATTTTTTTTGGCCATTGAAAACTTAAAACTTTAAGAGATGTTTTGGCCATTGAAAACTTAAAACTTTAAGAGATGTTTTGGCCATTGAAAACTTAAAACTTATGACTAAAACATGACACGCTGAAAAAAAAAAGTTTCCCTTTAAAACCAAAAGATCTCTTACATCCTGATGACCATAACATGCCCAGCTTACATCCTGATGACCATAACATGCCCACCTTTCTGGCACTTTGAATTTTCTGTCCACTTGGATATAATAAAGCCAAAGAGACTAAGTTCCATTCGGATGACCTGATGCTCAAAGTTAACTAATGTGTGATGAAGCTAGTACAATGGCTTTACTATCCCTGACAAAAGTTGGATACATAGGTGGACACAAAATTGTACTTGTATGTAGTAAAAAAATGCCAGTCTCTACCAGGACTCTAGCCTTATATAATGTGTTCAACAGAAAACCTTTCAATGTCTATGTCACATTAAATGATAAAAATAATATTTGTGTATTAGTTAATGAGGGCATTGTTGGTATTCCAGCTAGATTACTCAAAGAACTAAGCAACATGCTAGCACCAGTGTTTGAAACACTTTTTTCAAGCATCCCTTGATCAAGGTAGAGTACTTAGGAAGTGGCAAAAAGCTGATGGCACTCCCCTATTGTGGTATATTATTTTTTTATTATTATTGAAATATTTTATGCAAGAATGCGAATATATATATTTATAATATCAATTAATGAGATGACACATCAGAGAATGATGGAAACTTATCTGTGCTTCATTTGTCAGTGTTCTAGATTAATTAGATCTAGATTTCATTAGTTAAATTTACTAACAAGTCACAACAAGGATGGAAAAACAAGATTTTTTTTTGCTTTATTCTTAAGCAGGAGCAACCAGTTGAGCCATGAGAAGAAATGCTTTAAAGGGAGAGAATGTACAACAATAAAACTTCATATATTGAGCATTTTAATTTATGATTAACTTAAGGCTTCTTTGTGTGACACACTTTCTTGCTAGCAAACATGGTAGATGCAAGTTGTTTGCATGAAGTGGATCTCTAGGCCTATCTAGTCTAGGTCTAAGGCACTGCCACACTGGTTTTTTATAACATATATAATATATATATATTACTCACTATTAGATCTTCGTGTAAAATCTATATTAAATTCAATTATCTACTAGTCTAGTCTAGGTGCTAATCCGTAAATTTTTTTTTGCTTCCAGGAAATTTGTGATCATTAAATATTATCCAAATCATTTGTTGTCAATAAAATCTAGATCTAGATTCTAGATCTAATCTCTCTATCTAGTTTATCTACTCAAGACATCTTAGAAGATGATCGTCTTGATCTACATAAATTTAGACTTTTAATTAATCTTACTAATTGTTCTTCTAGATCTATATCAAATATATTCAAATAAAAATATCTAGATCCAGACATCTATCTAATCAATGTAGATTGTTATGGCATGATTAGTTATTTGTCTCGGAAATAGGGGCAGTTTTGACTTAGAGGCAATGACGTGAGTAGTGAAAATAAGACTAGGTTTTAGACAGAGCGAAATATCAGCTGATCAAACAGACTACTTTTGGACGCCTTAAAGATAGGAAGCTTGTTATTAAACTTCTTGTTCAGTATCAGTGTCGGCTAACTTATATTGATTGTTCGGCCTTTCGTAGGTGTTAGTGGATTTCATTGAGGGTTACCTCCGTTTGGTTTATCTGCATTAGACACAGCAGAAGCGCCTACCAAGATATAGATCGAGACTTTTGGACCTAGATCTAGAGAAATCAAGATGGTTTTTTTGGTTTTTTAAAGAATTTTGGATGTTTTTCTGTCAGAGAAATATCAAAAGGGGGGGGGGGGGGGGGGGGGATCCAATATTTTGTATGAGAAAAGTGGATCAGACAAAATTATCAGAATTCCTAATTTTTTCTTAAAATTACCATCACTGTAAAGCAGAAGAAAAGGAAATAAATCTGATTGAGGAAACTACAGACCAGTATTCCCTCACAAGCATCAAATATAACATACTTGAACACATAATATACATGTAGCAGTTAAAACCACTTAAACATAATGACCTTACTCCATACCTACAAGGCTTTAGTAAATTTAGGTTATGTGAACCTCTAACAATGGTTTTACTTGATAACTTTTCTAAGCGCTTAGATAATGTCAGGTACACAGCCACCCAAGGTTACCAGCCAGAACTAGTTACCTGGGGGAAATTTTCTATCACGCAGCAGGATCATGTTTGGAAATAAATATGATTGGTTAAAAGTATTAATTATTGTACATTGAGCTGCATTTATTGGTTGGCATTGCAACAAGGGGATGTTAGACACGTGACAACGCTATACCCGGGAAAAGGATTCTAGATTTTTAGCTAGTGTCGTACGGAACGTGTTAGGATTCAGACGTATATTTTACATTATTGAGTAGATCATTTATTTAGCAGAATTATATTTATTCTGTTCTATTCAAGTACATTTAACCATTGTAATTATTTGTGAATAGCTTTTCCAAGTTTTGAATTAAAGTAATTGTTTTAGACGAAGAGAAGTTTCTTCATTGAATATAGTAACATACTTAGATCGACTTAGCGATTGGCAACTTTTAGATGATCCTCTTATCAACTGGCTACATTCTGAATGATTGTATTATCAACTAGATCTAGCTACTTCTATACGATCGTCTTATTAAAGACGACTTCAAGATCCTCCGCAATTACAATCATTAAATGTGCTTCAACGTGACATCTTGACATCAAGTTTGATTGTAACATCTAGCACTATTTATGATCGTAACAGATAATAATGAGCAAAGGATCTATGCCATTTTATTAGATTTCTAAGGGCTTAGAGAATAATGAGCCAACAGATAAATGCCATTGATTAGATTTGTCAAAAGCTTTTTATATAGAACACCACCATTATTTTCTATAAAAAATTAAAACATTTATTGGCATTACTGGTTCCATTATACCAAACAATTCAAGAAAAAACTAATATACCCAAAAGAACAGTCCCACTAGTGTTTCTATTTTAAATAAATGTCCTACCTAATAGCATAAGTTTATGAAAGTTAGACTATTTGCACATGATTGCATAATACATAGAACAAAAAGAAAACACAAGAATTAACAAAGAGGATTAGATGAATTACAGGAATGGAAATCTAATTGGAGCACATCTTTCAACTCAGAAAAATGCAAATTATTAAGAGTAACAAAAAACTAGAACAAGTAACAAGAATAAACATAAAAACTTTAAAAAAAAAAAAAAAAAGCTTACGCAAAGTGTAATTGTATCAATTATTTTAGATCAGTCATGTAATTAAATTTGTAATAGATCTAGACCAACAACAATAAATCTGTGATTGGAAATATTTTTACAAATTGTTTTTGTTAAAGCACTATTTGATGCTTTAAGCTTTCTCAATTCTCTATGATCCTATCACTTGTCTGAACCATTTGGGAAAATGGGGGGTTGGGGGGGGAGAAAGAAAGGGAGATCCAAGATTGGGTGTTGGAGAAATAATGTGTACAAACTATTACCAGACAGAGTGAGTTGATATAAGCTTAGTAAAAACTACTAAAATCTTATTCATGGTAAACCAGTTACCCACAGACTAAAATTTCAAAATACATAGTTTACAATAAATGAAAACCTGTCATGGAACCCCAGATTGATTAAAGAATTAAGAACCAAACAAAGCATATTGGTTCATTATAAGAGATTTTACAAATCCAACTTTCTTCTTCTTTGTTCTCATTTTTATGTTGGAGTGTTCAGATGACTAGGCCAATACATGAAATGAACTGCGCAGTGGTTTCCAAATCAGGGAGCTCTCCATTTAGTTCCCTTTCTATTGGGGTGTTTTGGGGCCAATGTCTTCTATGGGCCTCTTGGTAAACAGAGCAGTTTTGGAGGACATGGTTGGCATTTTCTGGTGACATCCCCATGGGCAGATTTCACTGGTTCCAATATTCAGCTTTCGGTACATATGTTTTTATCGCATTCAGTTGTGTCCGGTCCAGAGTTGAAAGATTAGACATTGATCTTGTCAGGATAGCTTATAATAAGCATCATCTTTCTTCAATTCTTGCGATTTGGAGCTTGTCCATTTCTCTTTTTTTTTTTATTTACTATTAGTACTATTAGTACAAATCCAACAAGAACATTATAAAACTAAAACCTATTTAAACTTGATTAGACTGGTTAGACCCATGATTAGACCAATACTAGAATATGTCTCTGATAGTATTTGGGATCTCTCAATTCAAGAAAACATAAATTAACTAGAAAAAGATATATATATATATATATATAATATGCAAAATAGTGCCTTAAGATTTATAACATACTACTATTCACATTTGACTAGAGCAACACTATTAGTAAAATCACTAAACTTAGAAACACTAGAGGATACTCAACACAAGACTAAAAAATTAATGTAGCAATAATACATACATCTAAAAAAAATGAACCATAATTTACAATTATATAAAAATGCAACTAAATGAAATAATCAGAAAGCAATCTTATCCCATGAATATGCCATTTAAGAACACATTCTTATATTTATATAAATAAGAGATCATTAGAACAAGAAACTGGTTGCCTGAATCAGCTAGGAAAACTAATGATTTAGTAGAGTCTCTAATTAACAAGTGCAGAACAAGATTGACACATAGATATGTTAGACATCAAATTATCTTTTTCTTCGACAGAATGTCTGTAATTTATCAGACAATATTTTCTTTTGGAAACATTTACACTTTAGACAACATAGAATCATTAGATGACTTATTAATATTAAATTTAAGACTATCATTATATTCTTTTGGAGACACTGAACTCTGAACTAGCTTTACAACTTAACTAAATCAAGGTTCTAAAGTAAATATATATATATTTAACTCTAGTACTCACTTTATAAACTTGAGAAAACCAACACCTTCTGAAGTAGTTTTAGACTCTATTGGGGGGTGCTCAATCTTTCTTGACTTGAGTACTGTAGACACAAGAGTAGATCTAGTCACATTTATGATATACTGACTCTGCTCGGCAGTTCGTAATGATTTACAATCTTTATAATCCAAGTTCAAGACTGGAGAGAGTAATTCAAAGTAACTTCTCATAGAATTAGTTATCTCTCAGTTTGACTTAGACATAGAATCTAGATAAGTCTAGATCTATGTTCTAATCATAAATACTATTTAGACAATAAGTAGATCTAGATTGTAACAGTAAGTTATAAGTATTATAGGTGTAGATCTAGTACTAAATAGATCTAGAGTCTAGAGTTAGAGTATTCTAGAGCTAATCTAGGTCTATATCTAGTCTAGTCATTGTCACTGTCAGTGAGTAAGTGTCAAGTCTAGTAGTGTAGAGTCCAGACACTTAAGAGTAGGTTTGACTAGATCTATTTATTTTATATAGGCTAGAATAGTTATAGATGATCTAATTGAATGTCATCTAGTAATTACTGAGTCTCAGACTTTAGATCTAAGTAACTCTAAGTAGCCTACTCATATAATCTAAGACTAAAAGATTTAATTCTAGCAACTTAGTCAGAGAAAGACTAATAATAATATACTGCCAGTAGCAACACATGTCTATTGTAAATGTTACTTGTCACTTTTTGTTGACTTGTGACTGACTTGAGATATTAGTTATATTATTTTTTAAATATTATATTGTCTGAATGTTTCAGATTAGGAGAGTCTGAACAACTAGACTGACTAGACACTAGTAGAGTTTAAGTCTAGATTCAAGATTGATTAGTAAGGCTTATAGATCTAGATTACGTGTTACTCACACTACTCAGTATAACTTACATTAGTTACTAAACTACTAGATCCTAGAACTAGGTTTCTATAATTCTATATAGAGTATATAGTATATAATATAGACATTTAATCATGTAATGGTGTATATTGTATATACTATATAGTAGAGTATAGTCAATATGCCTTATATGGATCTAGAATCTAGATTTCTAGCTAGATTAAATTTATATTAAATCTAGATATCTAGTTGTAGATTGTAGATCTAGTAGTAGTGAGACTGACAGAACTGTCAGTAGTACTCTTAAAAGTTAAACTTAGTCTTAAAAACTCATAGGTCTACTACTTATAAATGATCTAGTATATTGATCTAAATTCTAATCTATATATTATATAAATAAAAATATAATTTATAATTATATAGATCATCTAGACTTAGACTAGATTCTAGATCTAACTAATTACAATATTAAATCTAATAATTTAATATATATATCTATCAAGACTAGACTGTACTAGACTTAATTATTTTGAATTATTATACATCTAAATATTATTAATTGAATTGATGTGATAGAATAGATCAGACTGTATGATGTATCAGTATCAGTGTTATGTATTACTCTATTACTGTATAGCGTAGATCTAGACTAGATAATCATTATAATTATCATTATTATGATTATCATAGTGAATCATAGTCATAGAGATTCATAGATTTGATAGATTATAATATAGACTCTAATAGATACTATTACTAAGATAGATACTAAGATAGCATCATCATAGCCAGGGATATCTCATTATTTGATATCATTTATAATCATATTCATAATATAATGATTAGATGGTGAGATAATGATACTAAATTTACTAATGACAAAAACTAGATCTAGTTAAGGGAAACTCCAATAGTTTTTCAAATTGTAGTTATTGACTTGTTTAAATTCTGCGTAAAAATTTGTAATAGTAAACATTATATCATTTTTTATTTAAATGCTCAGAAAATTTTATATTTAATAAATTAGACAGAAAATTCATCACGTCCCAAAAAAAACAGGTTTCTGCGAGATGTTTTTAGTTTTTAAAAATGTGACGTCACAAGGGTGCTGGCTAAATTTAGATCTAGACCTATATAACCGATAAACTCTCTAGATCTAGGTCACTTATCAGATCGCATTTATTGTTACGCTTCACAGCTAGATGTAGTCTCCACGTTGATTTATAATCGGTCTTTGTTTATAAATAATATTCTAGATCTAAACCTCTATTTCTACTTGAAGAAAATGAAATACTGTTCTTCAGCTTGTTGCAGTAGTTCCAATCACAAAGATAAAATCAGCAAATATGCTGACACAGAAATTAGTTTCTCTTTTCATTTGTTTCCAAGAGATGAAGTTTTAAAGGGAAAAATTTATTCGTCTGAAGAGCAAATATTTTACAAAGGCATTAGCTAATTCCTATTTATGCTCAAACCATTTTGAGAGAAGCTGTTTCAGCAACTTCATTGCTGTGGAAATGGGATTTGAAAAAAAAAATGAAGCTAATACCAGGTGCAGTACCAACAATACATTGGATTTCCAGGCCAAAGAATTCAATTATAGGATTTGAGTGCACCCTCGTGACGTCACACAGAAATTCGGTGAAAATCTGACTGTTTTGGATGCGCAGAAAAATTATGTCACAAAACCATCAATTACTAAGTTATTCTTGCAAATAAAAAAAAAGAATATATAATATATATTATCTATAAATCAAAACACATATTATATAAAAAATTGTCAAAACCATCGGAGTTTCCCTTTAAATCTAGTAAATAAGTAATGATAGATTGAGATGTGACAATCATAATGGCATAAATAATGAATATCTTATTTTTTGCTAGCTGCTAGAGTTAAGAGATCTAAACAGCCGCTACTGTGACACTAATTGTCTCATAACTGTCCACTACTTGAGTACTTCTACTCACTACTCAATAAACTCAGTTACTCAACTCTCAACAACACTGGACTGAGCTAGCACAGCAACGACAATCTACGTTTAGTAGGTACTCTATAAGATTTTATTGAATCTGTTGTTTTTATATGTGAGAAGGCGTATGCATATTCGAAAAAAAAAAGATCTAATCAGTTTGGAATTCTATCTTGAGTTAGATCATATAGATCTAGAATCTATAGTCTAGATAATTATTACACCCATTGAGTTGTCAGCATAATCATGGCGGATGTTCTCACATAATCGCGTACAAGAGGCGAGAAGTTATGTAAAGTTTCGGATTTTTTTCTCTTGTATAGCTTTTTCTGAAAATTATAAAAGAATAGTAACCTCTCAGTGCTAGTCCTAAGGGTTGAGTATTTGAACTCAAGATCCACGGAAGCTTGCTTCCATCTGCCTATCAGAACAAACTTGTGTCTGGAAAAGATGCAAACAGATGTTAATTATAACATCCTGATGGCTCGTTAGAAGCAAGGCCGAAGGCCGCGAGCACATTGAGTAAACTCCCCCCCCCCCCCGCTTATTCATTCTCTGTACCTCAAAAGCCGTATCTGGAGAACGGTGTGTCGTTAGCGGCATTTTGGTGCTTTCTTCCATCCCCGCCAGTGCAGTGGACTCTTGCTTATAAATTCTTATAGGTTACAGACGTTACTTGACAAAAAAACAACAACATAAGTACGCATTTTATGTGTCAGTATAGTCATGCTTGTTAATCAGTGACTAAAACCCTGCTAAGTCATTGATTTTCTTGGCTGATTCAGGCAATTTTAACCTATTCCATTCTCTAACGGCACTCGGTCCTTATAAGAGGCACTCCAACGGAGTTCTATTTGGCTTTCCTACTTGCCGAATCGTCTTCTCTAACGACCGTTTCCATACGACAGCTACTTTGAAACCGAGAAGCACTGTCCAGGAAAAAGCTAGTTATAAAAGATACTAACATCATTAACATGAATTCAAACTGTGATTTGAAACATAATTCTATATTAATTTTTAATTTATAGTGTATAATAATAATAATAAGGCTTGTCGTCGAGTCCGAAGATTAACAAGGAGTGCAATATTTCCCGTGGTTACGCAGCCCCAGCTATGACTTACATATTTTGCCACATCCAGGGCAAGCGTAATTGTCCACAGGTGGTCGATTACGATTTTCTTTTCGCCGTCTGCGGCTGTCCTTAGCAGTGGATTTTTTTGGGGGGGTTCTCAAATGTGTATCCCGCAGCCTTTGTGACTATGTGAGTGACCATCAGATGTCTCGTTCTGAAGCCGCATGCAACAAGGTGCTCTCTTTTATGTCAGCTAAGGAAAGTTGGCACCTAAGCTGGTCTTTAGTTTCCGTGGGGCACATCTGTTACGTCGCCCACCTTTTAGCTCACAAAAAAAAAACTGCTTTTGGCAAACGTTCGTCCCCCATACGGGATACGTGCCCTGTCCATCGGACCATAAGAAGTCCCTTTATATAGGTCTAATGTATAAAATGTATTTTATTATAGACATATTTTTTATCTTTGTATAATTTATCTTTAATTTCAATGTTAAGATATTTCTTCAAAAGAGAAAATAAAACTCTGCATCTATAGTATCTATACAAACAGGAGATAACATATAAGCCAAGACTTGATCTTGACTAGTAAATGCATTCTTACACTTTTAAAAATTAAATGTTTGAGGCGAGACAATTAAGTTGATGCGTTAAAAAATGTAAAGATTTTCAGGTTAATACATAGAACTAGATAGATCTATTGGCTATATCTCTTCATTTTAAGCCTATCAGTCCCTTGACCAGGGCCGTATTTGAGTAAGAGGATTCGACGCCCCAGGGCATATTTTTGTAGGCCCCTTCACTTTTTCTAAAGCTTTAATAAAAATCTTCTTATATCTAATAGGATGCCATATTTTAGAAGAAAGGGAATAGCAAGAGTGGGCTTCTTGTAAATTTAATCAAATTTTGCTTCTTTGAAAAAAAAATGTGTTTTAGTCATATGGTTTAAGTGCAAAAAAAAAATAAAAAAAAAAAAAAATTGTTATATATATATATTTTTTTAATTTTATTTTTTGGAGGGTAATGCCCTGGGTTGATGTACTGTAGTAAATGTGGAGATGCTTCAAGCAGACACTTCTTAACCACAAAAGTCTTGCCAACGTAGGCCTACTGTAAAGAAAAATTTTTAAAATATGAAAAACGCAAATATATTGGACCTGTCTCAGTGCATATATATATATATATATATATATATATATATTGTGTCTATGTATCTATACTATAGATTCTATGTATATAGCTTATCTTGTATGCAGGGCCGCCGCTACCTATTGTGCAATGTGTGCATTGCACGCAGGCGGCCGACTTTAGGGGGGGGCCAAATCATTATTTTAATGTTACTTTTAAAAAAAATTAGTTAAATTTTAAAAAATTACTTAAATATTTTATATAAATTCTAATTATTCCATTATCCTTTGAAAATATAAACGATATTCATACATAAGAAATTATTTATAAACTAAAAAAAAATAGAGCAGCATACGAGGGAAGCCCAGTGTGTTTTTTTTTTTTTTCATAAGCACCTACTCATTTCTGGCCTTGAGTTTTCGCGAGTTGTTTTGTAATATTTGTTTGGAGTCGAATAGCCCACACTGTAAGTAGATCTATTACCGGCAATTAAAAAGTCAATTATAAAAACATATTAAATGGAAGGGGGCGCTAGTTTCTTTCATTTTGAGAGGGAAGGGCGCAACGTCATGACAAAAAGATTTGTTATGAAGTGGGTGTTTTACATAGGCGGCAGTGACAAGAGAATAAGCGATAGATTGCTCATTATGCAGTGACAATGACGAAATTATCGTATCTAGTGCAAATGTGAGACGATCTTAAGACATGAAAGAGTAAAGACTTTATTATTTTGAGCTAGATTTTGTTTAAAGATCAGTTTATTTCATTACAATTAGATCTATATTTCATCTCAAGTTAAATCGTGAATACTAAGTTCTATTGAGTCTTTGTTCCCAAAAAAGTTTGTTCACGTGACTTAGAGTTTATTGATTCAAACGTATAAAAAGCCTACATCGGTTTAGTTGTACTAGCTGCTGGCGCTACAACCCAACAACCGACCAATAACACTTGGGGGTGGGGGCGGCGAAAAAAATGTTCTCGAGAAATTGTATATAGATCATGATCATTTACACTTACACTGTTCATTGTAATATACCTGCTGCAGTTTATCATTTATAATCGTCGCAAATACAGGAGCAGAATTGAGTAGTCAGAACGAGGTCAGTTTTGAATGTTGTTCACAAAGAATCCAAAATGTCCGATGTCTGAAGACACGTAAATACGACATTGTTCCAAGTGCAGGATTCCTAGTTGTACTTGGTGCTAATATGCAAGGAAAAAATGGAACGGTCTACAAAAATATATTTAAAGCAAAGGGCACTTTGGAACAGTGTCCAACTCAGTATTAATGACATTTTGTTTTCTAAAAAAAAAAAGGAGGGTGGGCGGCATTTTTAATTTTGCACGCAGGCGGCCACAACCCACGCGGCGGCCCTGCTTATATGATACAGACGTTACTTCAAAAAAAGAAAATGATTACGTCCTACCCGTCATGCATTTAGTCATGCATATTAATCCATGACCTAAATTCTGCCAAGTCACTGGTTTTCCTGGCTAGCTCGGGCAACCCATTCCATGTTCAAATGGCGCTAGGGACGAAAGAGCATTTGTACAATTTAAATTTGTCATAGAATATGAAACTTCGAGTATGTCTTTATCTCAGTCTTTCTGGGTATTTTATTAAATTTTGTTTTTGTATTTGAAGATTATGGTTCAGTGTTTTATGTATAATTGCTACTTTGGATCACATCAGCAAGGTCGAGAGAGGGATCATGACCCTTTTATTCAAGACCCAGGAATGCTGCAAAGCGGCTAAATCAACACGGGAGACAACAGTTACGGGTTAGAAGTCCAACTTGATTGGCGTAATGTATGGACGCCACGGGTTGTCTCTGACGGTGGGAGAGGTCTTCGCGCCTCACTGATCAGCTACCGCCCGCCTCAACCTGGGCACCCCCAGTCAGTTAGGTGCTGATCCGCCACAGCCTGTCTGCTCTAATGGGTGCTTGGAGCTTAGTTTAAAACGACAAGTAGGCTGGAAACTTGCACCAAGTAACAAAAGAAGAAAAATTAAACTGAAAAAGAAAATCATGGGACTGGCCATTTGGAATGTCAGGACAATGTGTCCTGGTCTCACTGATGATCTTAGGCAGGTCGACGACGCAAGGAAGACGGCTACTTTACCTTTAAGTTTTCTATCCTGAAGACTTTCTAAATTTAGTGATTTTACTAAAAGTGTTACTCTAGTGACTAGTCAAATGTGAATATTCGTTTGTTATGAATCTCACTGCTCTATTTACCTCTATTATGTGGGCCAACCTCCAGGGACGGCCTTAGATAATTAGAGGCCCTTGGTGAAGTAAATTTGGAGGTCCCATGTTAACTAAAAAAAATTAATGCGAAAAAATTAAATTACGCAATTTATTTAAAACCTAGTGACTCCAACAATAAGGTTGAGCACACGTTTCGCTATTTCTTCTCTAAAAAATTTGATAGCAGTGAAGACTAGAATACCAGCTGGAGTATGTGGGATCAAGATAACTAGATCAACTATATACCATTTAATCACAACCTTTGTTGTGATACACGGCTCCTTAAGTCCCATCTTGATTCATCCATCCCAGCGAGGTCGGATGCCGAGCTCACAAAAGATTCCTCCCTATTCCTAAATATATCGCCACAGAATCACCGCAGCATACATCGCTCGTTTGGGGAACGACGTGGGAGATTTAGCATAGCTTTTCTTTTCATCATCTCCACGTGCTCGCTAGAACCTGCCTTGGAAGCCCACTGGACCACTTTCGCCTTAGTGTACTCAACCAATAACATTGCATGGGGACACGTTTCGATATTTCCAGCCTAGTTTGTAATCTTGGACTCTCTAGATCTTGTGGTTCTGGTTGCTCTGAGATGATATCTGGGAAGTCATTATTATTGTCAAATCTATTTGCTTTCTCAGAAGACTTTCTGATGTTTCTTGTTTCTTCTGTAGACCTGATTTCCCTTTTGACATTATATGATCTATGTACCTACATTTACAAAAAAACTGTTTACTTTTTTTTTTTAAGAGATAAAAATATTTAGTAGGCCTATGTATATAAATGGAACATAATTTAAAACAACATATAATAATAGTACCACTGTAGTCTCAAACACGTAGGCCTAGATAGAGGGAAAAGTTTTTTTTTTAATTTTTTTTATTTTATTTATTGAGGCTTTGAATGAGACCTTGGCCTTTAGAAAACAACAAGATCAATTATATAGTTAGTCATAGTCATCAGTTAGGTCAGATTCACATTTAACTTCACCTTCACCTATCCCTTAGTCTGTTGGACGGTTGGGGCACCACTCGTACCACACAAGATCTGTCAGCCGTCTTTCTCCATTGCTTTCTGTCCTTTGCCTTGATAGAATTTTATTCACTGACAGACCTGACCATCGCTTTCTATGTATTCCTTTTCATATTCTTCCTGGTACTGTTCACTGAAGGAATGTCTTTGCAAGCCCTGAGGACCTTGTAATGTGGCCATAGAGTTTGAATTTACGTTTTTTGACAGTGGCTGCTGGTCATCGTGGGGTCCAATTGCTGTGGGATGCATAGTGGAGAGGCTATAAGTACGCTTGATCTTGGCTTGGCTACCTATGAAGCGGGCTCAAGGTTTGACACCCGACTCGAGCAGTGATGTGTTTACTGAGCGCCCAAAGGCAGCACGGAAAAAAACCTTCTCCCAGATACCCCCTTCCCCGCCGGACAACAAATGAGATTGGACCATAGCGCTCTGAGCATGCTATAAGCATGAAAGCTTTATTGCTGCTGAGCTGTGAGCTCTTTTGCAGACTTTGCCAAGGGAAAAAAAGTGTGCTGTTTTCTTCAGTTGTTCAGCACTGCTGTACAGGGTGTTGGTTATGTTGGACTGTAGTGGAAGTAGGGTTTGCCTAAGGTGGATTAGGGAGGGGCATTCAAAGAGGATATGGTTTACGGTTTCAAAGGGGTGGGCACAGTGTCTGCAAAGGGGGAGTTGTGTGGAGTTTATTTTGTTCAGGTGGTAATTTAAGAGTGGTGTGTGTCCTGTTCTTATTTGGAAAATTGTAGATTGTTCTTTGCGGGGGAGGAAGTTAATACTGTCCAGTTTGTTAGGCGTAGTCATTTCTTTGTGTTTCCTGATGCCCATTGGTTGAGCCACTCCTCTTTGTGATTCTTGACTAACATTGACCTTAGGATGAGATAGTTAACAGGTCTATCTGGTTGTTCCATAGATGAACCTGCCTTTGATAGCTTATCTGCCTTTTCATTTCCCATGATGCCAATGTGTCCAGGGATCCACTGTAGTGTGATATTGATATTTTATTTGGATATCATCTGATGGATATAGCACATATAAATTATATTGTGGCAATTTTTCTTTTAATTTTGTAATTTCTTAACTAAAATACAAAAATAAAAAAGTATTGGTTTGTCTGATGGGCGGAATGGGATTGCATGTATCGCGCCTCCCACCTGGTACAACCCTTTTTCATTTTATATTTACTAATGATACAATTTGAGATCATAGTGTGTGTGTGACATAATATACAAATGGGTTAACATCAATATATTATATAGATATTCAACTAATTTTGTTCAAAAACTATGATTTGTCCATAAAAATATAAAAAATATATTGTAATACAACTAATTTTGTTCACAAATTTTGATTTCTAATTAAAAGTAGGACCGCCGCCCCCCCCCCCCCCACTCAATAGGTTTTGGTTGGAAGGGCAGTAGATGTATTCGCCCCCCCCCCCAACCCAATCAGCTAACAGGGGAAAGACATAATATAAAGATCGGTTAAAATATCAATAACAAGTTTTAATTACATTGAAATTTAATTGATTCCGTTAACAAGCTGTAATCTCTACAAATAAAATGGACTCGAAAGTTTATGGTTGGGGGGGGGGGGGGCGGGATTGATGCCATCACCACGGTGCCACCTCCCCATCCCACCAAATCGGCCAACATACTAGTAGTGATGGTAAATAAACTAACTTTAAAAAGTTAAACTAAAACTAGTTTTCAACTAAAATAAAGTAGTTAAACTATTAGTTTATCATGAATTTCAAAAGATAGTTAAACTAAACTAAAGAAAGTTAATTAAACTATAACAAACTTTTTTTTGGGGGGGGGGAGGGGCGGTGTTGAACTAGACCTATATAGAATAATATAGATATAATCATCCGACTGTATGCCTATGGTTCGATCTTATTCTTTTAACATTCTGGTAATATTTATCTATGTGAGCTGGCGCTCCTAGATCTAATTTTTGACCTAATTTTATCTAATTTGTAATTTATATAGGCCAGAGCTATGATGTTTGTAATTTAGTGTCTTTTTAGTTTATATAGCTCAGTGATGAGTATTTTGTAGTTTCCGCTATTTATAACTTTCTGCTAGTTTTAGTCTTTTTCTGTTATTTGTGTTTTACTCGTGGAGGAAAAGTTGTTTTTAAAATAGTTAACTAGCCTTAGAGCTGTGGATGTTCTTTCCTATTTTTTTTATCCCTTGTTAGTTCTGCTTATTTTTGTCTTTGGCATTAGCGTTGGATTGGTTGTTATTTTTTAACATCAGTTTATGTGCAGGTCAGTAAACGGTATAGAGCCCCCATATGAGTTTAGAATAGAAATAACTTTTTATCTTCCTTTTTGTATTTTGTAGGATTTAAATTTTAAGATTCTCTTTTTAATGCTGTTTATATATGCTGGTATATAATGTTGTGTAGTCCGTGTCTTTAGTAATTTGCTAGATTTTATTGTTGTGTACGGCTAGGTACAAATTAGGGAAATTGGTAGTCCAGTTTAGTTATAGAAAATTAGCGTGACGTCATGCTCTCCGATATGTTCGCGCTGACCAGTTATAGCTAGTTCCGGAACCACGTTAAGCTCTCTTTTGTCTTGACCAGTGGTCAGTGCTGGTAGTGGTGCCTGTATAGTTATTTTATTGTGCGTTGTATAATTTCAGCTGGGACCGCCTGTAAGTTTGAAAATGTTTTTATTTTTACTTTTTTTTAGTTAGGTTTATATTAATTGTTCCTACATCTATTGCTATAGTCTGGATGCAGACTGATTAGTGTAGTGGCATCACTGGTTAGTTAATTAGCCATGATTACCTCTGATGGAACCGGAAGTTCCGTAGACTTGAGTAGCGTCACCCCTTTTAACCATCCTTAATGATCCCCTTATTGTTTTTTCTATTGTTTGTCTATTTGTAAATATTTTATTATTTTATGTCTTCTAAAAGTATTTTTATTAATATTATAATATTGCTAGGATAACGGTTCTAACAAGTTGGCATGTTGCCGATTTTAATTTTTAATGTAAATAATGGCTGCGTCCTACTCAACGCTCCATGATGGCGGCTTTGTTAAGCCAAATCTAGAATTATGTTTATTATTGTCTGGCCCAACATGTGTTGTCGCGTAAGCTTTTAAGTAGGTATCATAATAATAATAATGTATGGCTTTTTATTAGCTAAATGAAGGTAATAGTATTTACCTCATGCATTTAGGTATGTGTATGTGATAGTCTAGTTCATTATTATTTTGTTATATTTATAAAATATTATGTCTTACGTTTGTTTATATTTGTAATTGCAGGCTATAATTCCTGCCTTACTGCCTGTCTGCCTAACTGCTTTTACTGCTGCCTAACTGCCATTATTTCTGCTGCCTAACTGTCTGCCGCAGTTATTACTGTTGCCCTATAGCTGTTGTACAGCTGCCATTATTTCTGTGTAGTAGCTTACAAGGCTGTAGTCCTGCCAAATAGCCGCTTTATTTGTTAGGTTCAGTCCGGTAGGGTTGATCAATCGTTTAGTAGGTGTATATTTAGTTTTATTACTGTTGTTTTGGTTTCATGTAAATAAAGTATATAAGTTTGTTTTATAATTTTAGTTGGTTGTTTTACTTTTAGTTAGCTAGTTTAGTTTAGTTTGATTGTGCTTTCTGGTTGCTTAGGCGACTCCAGCCCCTTGATCGCTGTCCGAGGTGCACAGATTGGGCCCACCCAGTAGAGCTACCACCTGCCTACTGTAAAAAAAAATATTAACAAATGTTAAGTAGCAGATAACAAAAAGGCCTCACTCAGTAGTGCCACCCTGACCTGCTCACATTTTTCTGGTGTCAGAAGTGGGATCTGTGCTTAAGTGATCAGTCGCACATTATTTTTTTAGGGGTTAGGCTTTTGTTAGGTTGCTTTAGGTTTCTTTTAGGCTTCGTTAGCGCATTGTTAGGATTGCATAGGTTGGTATTGGTTTTAGGTTTTTCGCATCGGTAGGAAGCAGTGTTAGAGTTTTTTTGTTGTAGGTTGATAGGAAGTTGTTAGGATATGGATAGTCTAGGTTGTTGTTTTGAGTTTTGTTTTATGTTGTGGTTTCCTTATAGTCTGTAAAGTTTTTTATTATCGTTGAAGTGTTAGGCCTAGAAGTTGATAGTATGCTAAGTCTCTTGTTCTTTGATATTGTCGGTATGGGCGTCTGTAAATGAGTATTATTTGTTGTTATGGTTAGGGTTGCTAGGTTAGGTTAGGTCGGCAGAATGGCAGCAGCGACAGGAAGGATGCAGCGGTCCCAGGCTGAAGTTGAGGGGCCTCAGAAGGGCATGATCCGAGGAGAAGTCTGCAGCTACCCCCATGCCTGCAGAGAGATGCCAGCCCAGCTTCAGCAGATGAAATTGCATGTCCAGAGTCAGCATCAGAAGATGACAAGTTCTGGCCATTTGTTTGGTTATATTGGTCAACTTTCACAAATCAGATCAACAGAGGACAATGCCCCTTTGTTGTAATTAGCTGTGTGGAGATTAATGTCAGTGAGTCCCAACAAGCGTCCCGACTTTACCAGTTAGTAGGAGGGAGGCCTGACTTACAGTCCTTATCATCTGCTTGGTGAATTTGAACTGTATTTGTGTTGATGTGAAACACTACACCGCCACCTCTGTGTTATATTAACAACTGGGCCAGTTTGTCCATTTAGGTCAACTGACAGCCCAGTTGCAACGTTCAGTTTTGTGGCCATTGCCACACCTTGAAAGGTCCTTTCCTGTAACATAATGCTATCAAGTCTATCTGAACCACCACTCCCTGGTGCCATGTGTTCTGGGTCAGCCACTGGTCGCCTCTATTGGGCAGCAGTAGAAGTCCGTCAAGAGACAGCGTACAGAGTGGACCTGTAATTTGTTTTTTTCTCTTTTATTAATTATGTTTTGTTCTTTATATGTGTATGATTTAGCTACACTGTTTCTTTGTGTGGCTATGTCTTTTCATGGTTAATTATGTATGCATATTATTTTTAGTTTGTTCTTATCACATCTTATGCTTATGTTATGTTTTTGTATAATGATTTTTTAAAGTATGTTCCATGTATGCTTTATTAGTTGTATTGCAACCTAGTAGAGATTAGTAAGATGTTAAGGTATTTAAGTTTTTTTAGTCTTTATTGGGCTCTCAAAAGCCAATATTCTGCTTGATTGTTGTAGTAGTATGCTGATGTACCTATTTCTAGTCAAGTAATTTTCGATGTTGCCGTCAAGGTACTCGATAATATTATTTTGCCTTGGAGGCCAAGACTAAGTTGAAGGTAATGGTATATTGCAGTATTCTGTTGTTGCCTTTGGAAGGCATGTAATGGTTTTTGTAGTTGCCCTTGGAAGGCAGGTAATGTTTTTTATAGGTAGTTCTTGCCTTTGGAAGGTATGGTGGACTTTTTTGAAGTACTTAAGGTATTCATTAATGTCGTGTTAAGCTGATTTGTCTGACAGTGGTCCTTTTATTTTTTATTTACTATGTCTTGCCACCACTATGTTAGATGCCCTGTGTGTAAGTTATGACACATTAACCTCAGGTTAGTGTTATGTCACTTTGTGTGTTGATACGGCTTTTTTTTTTTTGTGTTCTGCCATTTGGCTGAACATGTCAGCTATGTGGTATTCTTGTTTTATTTTTTCTATGTTGGTCTGTGTGACCTCGTAGAAATCTGAATAGTTTTGATAAGTCTGTGTGACTGGGACTGCCAAACCTTTGTGGTTTCAATCCCCTTTAAGCCTGTGTGGTTTCATTTCCCCTTCAACCCGTGTAGTTTCGTTTCCTCTAAGCCTAGGTGGCATACTTGTACTGAGATCAGCTGACCAGACATGTTTTGCATAGTTTATGTCTGATGTCGATTGAAGATTTTTTGATATATGTATGTAAAATATAATGTATATAATATATTTTTATTTCTATATCTATATTTTAATGCGCTGTATTTATTCTTTTATCATGCTATGCCTTTAATTTATGCATTTATGTAACTATTCTCACTTTAGTATTTTATTGGCAGAATAATTGTGTCCTGTTGCATCATGGCATTTTCAGAGTATGCATGAGTAGGTAGTCCAGAGAGTTAGGTTGTCTGATATGGATAGTGGTATTGTTTTACGGGTTTTAGAACTTGCTGTAGATGTTGAATTTGTGTATTGTGATAGCACTGTAATTTTGTAGTATTATTGTTTTGCGGGGAAGCAAAAGTTTTGAGTGGGGGTGAATGTGAGCTGGTGCTCCTAGATCTAATTTTATCTTTATTTTAATTTGTAATTTATATAGGCCAGGGCTATGATGTTTGTAATTAGTGTCTTTTTAGTTTATATAGTTATATATATAGTTTATGTGCAGGTCTGTAAACGGTATAGAGCCCCCATATGAGTTTAGAATAGAAATAACTTTTTATCTTCCTTTTTGTATTTTGTAGGATTTAAATTTTAAGATTCTCTTTTTAATGCTGTTTATATATGCTGGTATATAATGTTGTGTAGTCCGTGTCTTTAGTAATTTGCTAGATTTTATTGTTGTGTACGGCTAGGTACAAATTAGGGAAATTGGTAGTCCAGTTTAGTTATAGAAAATTAGCGTGACGTCATGCTCTCCGATATGTTCGCGCTGACCAGTTATAGCTAGTTCCGGAACCACGTTAAGCTCTCTTTTGTCTTGACCAGTGGTCAGTGCTGGTAGTGGTGCCTGTATAGTTATTTTATTGTGCGTTGTATAATTTCAGCTGGGACCGCCTGTAAGTTTGAAAATGTTTTTATTTTTACTTTTTTTTAGTTAGGTTTATATTAATTGTTCCTACATCTATTGCTATAGTCTGGATGCAGACTGATTAGTGTAGTGGCATCACTGGTTAGTTAATTAGCCATGATTACCTCTGATGGAACCGGAAGTTCCGTAGACTTGAGTAGCGTCACCCCTTTTAGCCATCCTTAATGATCCCCTTATTGTTTTTTCTATTGTTTGTCTATTTGTAAATATTTTATTATTTTGTCTTCTAAAAGTATTTTTATTAATATTATAATATTGCTAGGATAACGGTTCTAACAAGTTGGCATGTTGCCGATTTTAATTTTTAATGTAAATAATGGCTGCCTCCTACTCAACGCTCCATGATGGCGGCTTTGTTAAGCCAAATCTAGATTTATGTTTATTATTGTCTGGCCCAACATGTGTTGTGGCGTAAGCTTTTAAGTAGGTATCATAATAATAATAATGTATGGCTTTTTATTAGCTAAATGAAGGTAATTGTATTTAACTCATGCATTTAGGTATGTGTATGTGCTAGACTAGGTCTAGTTCATAATTATTTTGTGATTATGTCTTATGTTTGTTTATATTTGTAATTGCAGGCTATAATTCCTGCCTAACTGTCTGCCGCAGTTATTACTGCTTTTACTGCTGCCATAGCTGCCGTAGTAATTATTGCTACTGCTAGTAGCTTACTGTTGTAGTTTTGCCAAATAGCTGCTTTATTTGTTAGGTTCAGTTAAGTAGGGTTGATCAATCGTTTAGTAGTGTGCATATTTAGTTTTATTACTGTTCTTTGGGTTTCATGTAAATAAAGTATATATAAGTTCCTTTTATAATTTCAGTTTGCTATTTTATTTTTAGTTAGCTAGTTTAGTTTAGTTTAGTTTAATTGTGCTGTCTGGTTGCTTAGGCTTCTCTAGCCCCTTGGTCGCAGACCGAGGTGCACAGATTGGGCCCACCCAGTATAGCTTCCATCTGCCTACTGTATAATGAATAAATGTTGAGTAGCAAGTAACAAATAGGCCTCACTCAGCAGTGCCACCCCTGACCTGCTCACATCTATAATAAAATCAGTAATAAGGAATATGTTTCTTACCTAAACGTTAATGCACAATAAAATAAAATGTCTAAATAAATATGTGTGTTTGTATTTTAGCTTTGAATTAAAACCTTTAGAAAATAATGGTACTCTTTTAAAAAAAATTATATGAACTTATTATATAATGGAAAATCTTACTTATACTGGTAAAGTTTAAAATCTCATTAAATAACATAAATTTAGAATTTCAAATTTAGATCTAGTATCCAAAGAAATAGAAACGAAATCGTTGAAGTTTTTAAAACATTTGATCTATTTTATAGCGTGGTTGAGAGATCGAGTGCGCTTGAACTTGGCCTGGCTTGGCTACCTAGGCTCGAGGTTCGACACCCGACTCGGGCAGAGTTGTGTTTGCTAAAGGCAGCACGGAAAACCAACTCCTAGCAGGGCCGGTCCTATAGGATAATAAGTGAAAATTAAGATTTTTTATTAGAAAATAAATTCGTCTTTGCATTTTATTTATATTTTACTAAGTACAAAATCTCCGTCAAATTAACTTTACGAGCCATCTGCAGTAGATAGTAGTTTCGCAACAAAAAGCCGATAAACATTCAGATCTGTCTTTTAGATTTACTATCGATTAGCAAAATATTGCTTTTGTTGTTTTTTTTTCTAAGAAGTCGAGATAGATTTAGATATATATTTATATGCCAGTGACTATTGAAGTAAATTAAGCATTTGAACTTCTTGTTTGGGTTAAAATTCGGCTTATTATTGCATTTTTATTGAATGAAACCCTATTTTTTTATGGTGAGTAGGATTGTCGTTTTCCATATTGAATGACACCGCAAAATGACAACTATGTCTGTTTTAAAATTTGCATGTGTTTTCAGAAGATTTTAATAATTTCAGGAGATTTTCATGACTTTTTCTTACATTTTATAATTTCAGGAGAATTCCAGGAACCCTTTAATAATAAGTTATAATAGTTTAATTTAATAATTTACAGATAGAATTCGCATCGCGCGGGGCCCACAGCGGCCGCATAGGTTGCAGTGGCCTAAGACCGGCCCTGACTCCTAGATAACCCCTCCCCCCCCCCCCAACTGGTCCACAAATGAGATTGGACCAAAAGCGCTCTGAGCATGCAGTAAGCATGAAAGTAGCGCTATATAAAAAGCTATAATAATTAATTATGTTAAGCTCACGTCTACATGTACACGGGCGGAGTATGGCATTCCTTAAGTTTGTCTCCACAGACTTAATGCAATCTCTATACATGCTTGACTAACCATGCCGATGTGCTATTTTCTTGTCTGACCACTAAAAATAACAACTAACACTATTGCATCACCATTAAACGCGCTAGGGAAAAAAAAACAGGGTGATCTTGTCATTATGGACTGCACACTCAGTACACTATATAGGCCTACACGTGTACGTCTATCTGGTCAGGTTGTTAATATCAGTCGGACACACTATCTATTTACTTTCTGGGCAGGGAGGGTGTATAACTATAACTATCAAAATCTCAATAATAAGTCTTAAGACTATAAAAGGGTGTACTTGATGTTCCTGCAGTTAAAAAAAAATTGTTTTTCCGCAAATGAATGCCACTAAATGTTTACCTAACTCACTAATCAGATTCCCACTAGAAACAGAAATTAAACACCTCCACGTGGCTCACAAAAAAATTCGGAACAACCTCATTCATAATACTGCATAGAAGCTTTTGGCAAAAAATGTTTAACATTTTCTAATACCGCTACTTTCAAGTGCAAATATTTACTCCCATTACTTCTACCAGGAACTTAGGTTACCCTCTTCAAATGCAGACAGTCTAATTTGTTAACTGCATCATTTTTTTTTGTTAATCAAAGTTATTGATACCACATTACCAGAAAACAGGGAGTGCGTTTCAACCCTGACCACATGTTGAAAAGTTGTACAAATTTTAATAAAAATTTTTAGTTAGTAACTACAAAAAATTAATTAAACTACGATTTTAACTAAACTTTCTTTTCTAGGTAAACAATGGCCTTAACCATTTTTTTAGTTAAACTAAAAGTTTCTAACTTTTTAGTTAACTTTTGCCCATCACTACATACTAGAGGGGGGGGGGTGTTGAATCGGTTGAAATATAAATAATTAGTATATATTATTAACATAACTAATAAATACAAATTGTGTGATTTCTTTACTAAAATTCGTTGAGGGGGCCGAGTGTGGGGGGGGGGGCGATCACCCTTTCCGCCCCCCCCCCCCCGATCCGCCAGTGACATAAACTGTCTTTGTAACCTTGTGTTCTTTCATTCTGCTATTATGGTCTTACAATTTCACACCGATGACGAACCTGTTCTCTCATTCAATTAAGTACAAAACTGTCTTAAGTTAAATTGTCGAATTTAACTGATGGCTCACTGGTCCGCCACCGATGTTTCTCCAGTTGTATTTTCCCCCAATAAAACGTTTAAAGACCTCGCCTGGTGTTTGTTTAAAAACAGGCTTACGTACGATGAGTATAATTCTTAATTAGATGTAGTTTGTTTCATGACAGCTAGACAATAATAGATCTAGATATACTATTTAGATTGGTAAGGTGACATTTGGACCATCAGCTTATCTTGCACAACACTAAAATCTAGATCTAGTGGAAAATACCCAAAATACCAAGTAGTCTAGTAAAAGCAGCACGATTTTGGACGGTTCAGGAATCTAGAGCTATGTAAATTACACAACATCCGGGCAAGCACACGGCACCTAACGTTAATATCGAGACGGTTGGTAAGTAGGCATGCTACGTGTTATTCGCTGATTCAGAATTGATCTACAATTTTAAACCATGATTATATTTTTTCCAAATTCTGTTAATTAACTGTAGATCTAGTAATTTTTGTGTCATTTGTTCAATTTCAGACAACTGTGTCCATCAATTTAGCAAGTGAATCAACGCCTTTATTTTAATAGGGCCTACAATCTTGGCCAACTGCCATCTGTTTGCTGATACAACGCAGATCAAGACAGCATTTTTATGACTTTATTGAGTCAAAACGGTTAGGTTCTAGACCACTAGATTTGCTGTAGACTAGAAATAGATATAGCCTAGCTTTAGATCTACCCAAAACTCTTTTTATTTAGAAAGAACCATCTTAACATTTTTATTTTTAGACCAGATGATCCAGTTTCATGGCAGTCTTGATCTGGTCTATGATAATGTCCGCCATTTTTTTTCTAAAACCGGATGATGAAAAGTTACTGTAATTAGTGTAACTAATATAAGTTAGAGCAATAGATCTAGAGTCTAGATCTTCTAAAGTTTTTTTGTAGTCCTTAATCTAGTAATTATAGGTCTTGTACCATTATAAAGAATCTAGACAGTCTAGAAATACTATACTTAGACTATACTAGATATTAAGATAGAATCTTGAGCCTTGTACTTGTAAGTTGTAGACTAGAAATAGGAATGTTACAATATCCCGTGACACACCCCTTTTATTAAGTCAAAAAACTGTTGTTTTTTTTCTGACATTTTTTTTTACATACCTTAAAGGTGCACTTTTTTAACCTATTAATTGAATACTTCTCTGTAAAAGAGTTATAGTTTTTGATTGACCAATAAAAATGGCTTCTGGGAATGAAATTACGCTTTCCCACGTGGAGTAAAAGGTTTCGTTTTATTAGATTTAAATAAAGGTTCGATTTCCCTTGTGTATAGTTTAAAAAGCTCAACATTCCCACGCCTTTTGACTCTCCAGTATTGTATAGCATTTTTCTGGCTAAATTTCAGTGCTTAACTTTTCAAATAATACTGTGACTTTGGATGCTATAAATTTTTACTATTTAGCAGTTGAATCCAATGCTGGAGGCTATTGTTAACATTGTTATTTTAGCCATCTTGTTTACATGCCAAGATAATAGTGATTGGTCATGTGACATCACATAATTTTCTGATAGGTTGAATTATTATAGCAGTTTTAAAAAAACTTAGACTGAAATGATGTCAAAATGGCTGACATTGATTTATTTCTGCAGTTACGCATTTTGAAATAGATGTAGATTTAGATCTAATGAGTATATAATATGCAGCTTAGTGTTCAGATATTTTAATAACAAACTTTCATTTGAAACATGTTTTTGGATTAGTTGATTAATATATAAGAAATGTCAAGCATATTTATTCAACACATTCAAATCTCCTCACATCGTGCCCATTGGTTGCTATGATAAGGACAAGCACACATAGAAAATTTATTTTCTTTCAACCAGTATTCATACATACATAATTCATATAAATTTAGAAGGCTCTTTCAAATCTACAACATATCAGACATCAAGATTCTTAAAATAATTTTTCTGAAAAAAATTGTATCATCCCTACTAGTAAGTTGTTCTGTAGTTGCATACAAAAGTAATAGAAATCTAGATAGGTCTAAGTCTAGATTCTAGATCAAGGCCAAGAAAAAAAAAAGTATTCATTAATCATTTAATGCGGGCCAGACTTAGGGCTGCAGAGACAGATCATCATCTAGAACTTGTAATTGTAAGTAATGTAAGCATGGTCAATACATCAAAGTTGAAGATTAAGGCACAGAGTGACAGACTATACAAAATCCAGAATAGATCTAGATCTAAAATGACTAGATTTAGAAATTAGAACTTTTAGATTTAACAGGTAGCCTGGCCTACTATTATCAATACAGTACTGCTAAAATATCAACAACCCATCCTCCCATTACAAAAACTTGCCACTTGATTTAAAAAAAACTGCCAATCTCAAACTTGGCTGACTTGGTGTATAAAAAAAAAAAAAAAGAACAAAAGTTACCATCTCAACTTGTCTTAAGGATTAAAGATGCCAGTCTACAATTATTAATTTTGACTAGTTAGGCCTGTTACTGCATTACACCTGCCATTCTGTAAATTTATTTTTTTTTCCATCAAAATACAGTTTTAAAATTAAAAATTGAATGACATTGTCAGGAAGATTCTGACACTTTGCTTTGTTTAAACCAAAGAATAAGTTCTTTCATTGGCATTTGGGAAACGTGATGAAAGAAAATATGTCAATAACTAAATTTTGTAAATGTAGGATTCAATTTGAAATAATTTTGTGCAAAGTTCTGTACAATGTAAAGTTCTATCTTCATTCACTCAGTACAGTGTGGAATGTGGTCTACACTTATGTTGATGTTTCTAAGTGAAATTGGTATTTACCTAAACACTGAAACATTTTAATTAGCCTTTTATATTATTAATATCATTAATAATCTTTTGTCTTTTTTTTATGTGCAGTCCAAAATAGTAGATCCAGTTCTGGGCATAAAAAAAGTTAATTAGATATTCAACAGTACATTTTTTGTTTAAATATAGCATTAATTTACAAACATAGAATAATTTTAAAGTTTCCCTCCAAAAAAAAAATTAAATCTTAAGGAAATTCTAGTCAATGGGAAATAATATTCAAAATAGAAACAGGAAGCTTATAATTTTAACAGTATCTCTTTCAATCCTGATTTTATTAGTCAAAATTCTTTATTGGTAGAATACCTCCCTTTAGTCTTAGCAAGATAATTCAGCTTTCAAAATACCAAAACTTAAATTATAGAAACACTATTTGTTTTAGTTTTTTAAAAATAAATTGACATTCATTAGTGGTGGAAAAATTGAAATAACAAATAACTTGGGAGTTCATAACATCAAATATCCTTATATTGGCCAATCATTAATTGCATAGATTATTTTTTTACCTAATATAACTTTTTACATATAGAGATTGTAGAAATACCTGATGTCACAGATACTATGGCAAATCAAGATTAAAACTAGTAGTATTTATTTCCTTAATTTATAATTAGAAACATCTGCTTTGTGTTTGTGTATATATATTATGTCATGTTCATTGTAAATATTTTTTCTTTATGTAGCATACATCATTGTATTTAAACATTCATTTTTGAGATACTTTTTCTATCTTGTTTGTGGCTATTCTAAGAAAAAAAGTTCTGGATGACACAAGGGATGTGTAAATTTGTGCTCTGAACATTAGATAGGTTAATAGAAAAATGAAATTCATTTGTAATTACATCTGGTAGGGACGAAAAAAAGCATTTTCAATTACTCATGTCTACTATTCTCTCTTTCAAGGGTCTGTTTACCATGGAAGTTGTAGAGAGTACTAGAGAAAAAAATGTACTCTTTTGTCTAAGTACTTGTTTGTTTTGGGTTTTTTTTTGGCTTCCCATAGCTGTTTGACTAAGATTTGACTAATTTCATTTTATTTGGAAGCCTTTGGGTGAGAGATGCAACAATAGAGATCTTTCATAAAACATCTTTGGGCCAATTTATTTATATATATTTACTTGAAAACTGAGAATCTTATCGAAGAGCAGGGTGAAACAAATGTGCTGAAGTACCATCTTAAGCATCTAGCACAAGTCTTCTTTTTTTCTGCTTTATGTGTAAATATTAATTTTTGATTTGTTTTAGAATGAAACTCTTAGGTATATATTTAAATCAAATCACTTTTCTAAATTTAGAGCCCTTGGTGTGGCACTCACAGAACATTGAGTCAAAATCATTGGCACATAGAAGTGACACCACTTCCAAAGCGTATATGAAGTTCACAGTCCACCAGAAACATCTGAGTAAAGTTGACAGCAGTATTCATAGGAAAAGAAGACCAATATTTATAAACAGTCCGCAACCATGTCTTTCAACATTGACAGGAGCAACACTGACCCATTCTATCGCTATAAGATGCCTAGGCTCATAGCTAAGGTAACACTTGTCAAAATGCTCATAACTTTTGAAAAGTAATATATATTTTAATGCTGAAGAGATGATGAAAATTTTGGATTCCCCTTCATAAGAATTTTGATTGAAGTTTTTAAATAATTCTGATCTTCAGTACAGTACCATTTTCTCAACAATTTTTTTTATGTTAATTTGTATAGTTTCATCAAAATTGAATTTGTAGTCAGTAGTTCTGTCACAGTACACACAACAAACACTCAATATTCCAACTATTTGGAGGGGTGGGATGATTGCCTAGATTATGTAGAGTAAAATAAATTAGTAAAATAAAATTAGTTTCATAATCATTGTCAAGTTGGATAATTTGCTTCAGCGTTTATATATTTGACTAATTTAAGTTGTATATGCAGAGTTTCAAATAGTTTTTAAATTGTCAATAGTTACATAATAAGTTGACAAAACAAATTCTAGTCTAATATATATCATCTAGAGATGTTAGTGAATATTCTACAAGTCTTAATATGCATTGTAAGGATTTTTTTGGCTGACTAGATTCTTTATTTTAGTTAAAATCCTTGTTTGCTTTTTATGTATGCCTGAGTCTAAAATTATGTATATGTTTAATTGCGATGATAATCATTCTTTGTGTAAAATGTTGCAATTCTAATTTACAGGTTGAGGGGAAAGGAAATGGTATCAAAACTGTGATTGTCAATATGACAGAAGTTGCTAAAGCATTGTCTAGGCCCCCAACTTGTAAGTTAAATATTAACATTAGCTTAACCCTAGCTTACCTAAGTAGACATACTGGTATAGTCCAATCTGGATATTTTGAATTTGCATTTATTGCGCTCAACTTTTAATTCTCTTCATTGTTTGGGTTTATCCTTTGTGGCATTGTATGTCTTTTGAGACAATCTTTTCCCTTTGCAAATTCTCATGTGACTAAAGAGGCTAATCCATGATACTGCAGTAACAGATTTAGTAATCACCAGATGCTGTAGCACTTTCACATTTCTACTTCTGGTTTGTACGCCAACTGCAATGCAGGGCTCTTCCTTTATGCTTGCTCTCCATCTAGATCTATCCAGTACCTCATTTTCCCAACTGCTGGTGTAAATTTTGAACAGTTTCATATCACGTTTGCATACACAAGAATACCTTAAAAGTGTGTGACCTGTGACTCTCCTGCCTTCTGTTAGATCACCATCCTTTATACTTGTTAAAAAAAAGTGGGTTGTTATATTTAAGTCTGGTTCTTGATCATTTGATTGAAACCTAGAAAAAAATTTTTTGAAGTGCCTATTCACCACCTAAAACTAGTGTGCGGTTCACACTTTCTTCAACATTATATTATCTATATGCATTAAGTGATCTTCCCTCCCGGCTGGATTTGCCTAATGAGGGCAGAAACTGATTTCACTTTCCCTTCTGTGTCAGTCACACATTAGGCTGTTGGATGTTTGTGTTTCTTATGTTAGAATTAGGGATATTATTATTATGTACAATCCATATCATTTTCCTTGTAGTAATGCAATTAGCACAATATTAAGTGTCCCCCTTTGCAGACACTGCGCCCACCCCTTTGAAACCGTAAACCATATCCTGTTTGAATGCCCCTCCCTAATCCACCTTAGGCAGACCCTACTTCCACTACAGCCCAACATAACCAACACCCTGTACAGCAGTGCTGAACAACTGAAGAAAACAGCACACTTTTTTTTCCTTGGCACAGTCTGCAAAAGAGCTGACAGCTCAGCAGCAATAAAGCTGGCTAGAAGAAGAAGTGTCTTTATTATATATTTCCCATTTTGAAGTACTATTCAAACTAATATGTAGTCATTCCTTGTTCCCTTTTGCTTTGAATTAAACATGATTCCATTGCAGTATTATGAGTGTACAATTTTGATTTTAAAAAATGTTTCAATAATTAAACAAAAAGATATAACACATCTTTAAAATTTCAACTGTTTCTCTAAAAAAACACTTTTTTCTTTCCATAGATCCCACCAAGTTTTTTGGATGTGAGCTGGGTGCTCAAACCCAGTTTGACAGCAAAAATGACCGTTACATTGTGAATGGCTCACATACTGATGAAAAACTTCAAACTTTGCTGGATGGGTTCATTAAAAAATTTGTTCTTTGTCCTGGTTGCTCTAATCCAGAAACCAACCTTGTAAGTATTATTTGTTCTTTCAACAAAGACATTTAAAATAATTTTGTTTCATTTTTTTTTCATAATACCTATTTTGATTCTTTTTTTAAAATGACCTTTTTTTTTTTTTTTTTTAGGTTGTTCAGGTGAAACGTGGTACAATATTACAAAGGTGCATTGCTTGTGGCTATAATGGATCTGTTGATATGAGACATAAGCTGACAACTTTTATTCTCAAAAATCCTCCTGACCAAGTCAGTACTTTTGTATTGGTTTTATTATAAAGCTTAGTGTACTTTTTTTTTTTAATACTAATTATGTGTAATGAATTTTTAAACAAGGATCCTAATGCTGCTGCTACGCCAGTGAAAGGGAAGAAAGGAAAAAAAGAAAGAGGTAGTAAAAAAGATGAAGAAGATGGAGCTAGTCCTGATGCAACTCCTTCTACTGCGCAAGAGCAAATAGCTGCAATTAGAGAATCTGGAAAATCGATGAATTTGCCTCCAACGGTATATTGATTATAAGATTCCTCCTTGCACCCCCCCCCCCCCTTTTTTTTTACACATACTCATAAAACAAAATAATCATACTTTTAATAGTTCTAGTAAATTTATTTTACTGCATTGATATGGAAAAAAATTAACTTGTAATGTCATTAATATTCTAATCATTTATTCAATAAATATATGAATACATATTTGTTTGCTTTTGAAATGTCTTTTAGAAGCAAAAAGGAGATGATGATGATGAAGATTGGGGAGATGATTTTACTGAAGAGGCCATTAAGCAGAGAATGGAAGAGCTTTCAGATGCTGCTAAAGGCCTAGCTTTTACAGATGATTTAGAAAAACCTGCTGAAGAACGGTTGAATATCATCTATGAAAAAATCAAAGTATGGAATTTATCTTTGCTCTTCATTTTTTAATTTAATGTAAAAATCATTTGAACATCCTAGAGTTTACTGTTTGAAAATGTTAAAAATTTTTTAAGGCTTTGAAAAAAAAATGCAGACAAAAATGTATACACTTCGATATTCCTTTTTTAAGATTAAAAAGGATGAGGATGAACTTACTAAACAAACTACTATCAAAGAAATTTTCTCTGAGGCTGAAAGATTGGAAGTAAAGGATAAAGTACCCTTAGTGCTTGTAGAGTTACTGCTCACTGATAAAGTGCTGACCCAATTGCAGAAGTTTAAAGGTCTTTTTTTGAAGGTAGACAGTTTTTTAGTTTTATTGCCTTCTTTATTTTGGAAGTGTGATGAGATATCGTGGATTCCCCTACATAAATTTTATGAATGACATATCCCTTTCTGACTTTCACATTTAGATTTGTAGTTCTTAAATGAGTTTAACTATACAGTCAAAATTTAATTTGTTTGTCTGTGTCTTAGTTTTGTATCCAGGACCAAAAAGCCCAGAAGGCACTTCTAGGTGGACTTGAAATCCTCATCACTAGGGAGTATCCAGACCTGTTGCCCAAAACAAGCCACATTTTGAAAGTTCTTTATGATTTTGACATTCTTGAAGAGTCTGTCATTGTGGAATGGGGGAAAAAGGTAAACTTTTAGACAAATATCTTTTTGATAGTATCTAGTGTGTGCACTTATAAAATTTAGTTTTTAATTAATTTTTTATAATTTTAAGATTATAAATATATACTAAAGTCCTAAAATGTGTAACTCATAACATTATTTACATGTGTGTCATTAATAAGAAGTAGAGGCATATTACTAAAGACATAAAATACCAATCCACACTATAGTTTTTTTGTCACAAAAACACTTATTATTATTTTAGCTTTCCAAAAAAGTTCAAATTAATGGTTTTATAAATAAAAATATCCCTTGTTTCAGCCTTCCAAAAAGTATGTCACAAAAGAAGAAAGTACACAGATCCTTAAAGAAGCTCAAGTATTTGTGAAATGGCTAGAAGAAGCAGAGGAGGAGAGTGATGAAGAAGATGAGAATGGAGAGGAGGAAGATGAGGTTGGCATAATTCATAATTTTTTTAAAAAAAAAAGATAATTGTATGATTTTTTAATTACTTTTTTTTTAAATTTCTTGTAGTTCCTCGTTATGACATCCTGTTTAATGCAGCATTCCATTAATTGTGATGGGATCTTATTTTTGTTGAGATTCTATTAATTGTAATATAATTTTAGTGAACAAACTTGTGATAATATTCTATTTAGTTTAATATAAAACAAAAAAAAGGGGGGGGGGGGCACTTGGCAATGATTCTATTTATTTCACTCATTTCTTTTTCCTAGGTCAACTTTTCTCACACTGAGAGAGTAGGGGAGGTCAAAGTTGAACCTGCAAAATCCACTGTTCCTGTTATCAATGGAGGCAAAAAGCCAGTGATAGAGGAGGATGATGATGAGGATGATATTGACATTGATGAAATTTAAATCATCTGACACGTAGTCCTAAAGTATAGACATTTATGTAATTATCCCCTGCATATGTATTATTTTTAATGTGGCACTTTTAGCTTAATGATTTATTAGGAGGCAAAATGACAATGTTTTTAGTGGAGTCCCGACCAGTGCTGTCCACTACTTTCATTTCATGTTTATTTTTTTTTTGTTTGTTTGACCATCCAATTTTATGCACAGTTAAATTTGAGATTCCATTTTATTTCATTTTTCTCTTTGGGTCATTGGTAACATAGAGACAACTGTTTGGGTTGTCTTTAATCTTTTAGTCATTTACTTCTGAATCAATTGGGATCAGGACTTTGTCATATTGTTTCCTTTTTTTTCTTTGAATTCATGTTTCAGCTTTAGGCTGCATCCAACACTACCTGATAGTGAAAACTAGATTTTTAAAAAATATATATAATTTGTGATGGATTGTTGTTTTCTTTGATCTAAATTGAAATAAAGCTTACAGGATGTTTTTGAGTGTCTATGTTTACTATCAGTTGTCTTGAAGTGTTGTGACTTGTCAGCCAGTCTCATTGTGCCACCATATGTAGGAACCATCGGTCAACTTGTGCTGTCCCCATTGTCACCTCTAGAACATATTTTATGTCCTTGTACAAACAACAGTTTATTTCAACTGGAACAATAAAATGACTGACGAATGGTGTTCTTTGGATTTGTTTTGTTTGAAATGCATCAGTTCTCACATTGGTACACATGTGCTGTTCTGTGGACTTTTTTGTTGTTGTTGTTGGTGTTAACAAACTCTGAACACATTAGTTGTATAGTGAAAATGACTTGAGCAGAAATGTTTACAATAAAATGTTGTTTCAAAGATGTACTCAAACATTATCATTGAAAGTTATTTGATCAACGGTGTGGGTTCTTTTTTTTTACCATTTTTATTTTTTCACTCTTTTTTTCCTTTTCTTTTCTTTGTTAATGTAAAGCAAATTTTTTTTTTTTTTATTTTGTCCGTTAAATTGCCAGAAGCCAATCTATTTTTAACTTAATGATGCACTCCATCAAAGCAAAATTAAAATTGTGTGATTAGGGTTCGGTCCTTTTGACAAATGTTTAATTCTAATTGGTGTAGCCTGGAGATCTGCCTTGTGCTACATGTTTTGGATTTTACTGGAAACAAGACCAGAAGCTAGTTCAATCTAAAACTAGATTACGTCCCTGTATGTTGATTTTCTCAAGATATGGTAGCTGTAAAATGCATAAGCGCATGTTTATTCAGAGTAATACATTGTAGCCTGATGTAGGCGAAGACTTAACAATTGTTAGGTAACAAGTAATGACCTTTGTACTACACCGTTCCTAATATAAAGTGCAATGAAGGTTTTAGAATCATTCGTATAATCAAAGTTAGGTTAGATTTTAATTTTTTATTTTGCATACTGGTACTTTAGGCCAGGAAAGTGCCATAATTATAAATTTATTAGTACCGGTATTACATTTAATACTAAAAATATTTAATAACTAATACGTATGCAGTTGTAATTTATATACAAGCTCGCCATCGACTGAATGAGTAATAAACCACCCAGCCTATTTCTTACACAACTTTAAGTTCTAGTGCTGAATATACACATCTGCTCATTAATGATTTAGATGAAAAAAAATGGCACAAATTCTATCAACAGGTTTTGATGAACCCAAATCTTTCCTAAAAATTATTTGAAATGATTATTAAATTAGAATTCCATTAAGTCGAGCCAAGTCTGATTTCACCATTTCACTCTCCATGCTAAAGTATAATGGATGTTTTTTTTTTTTTTTTTTCTGTAAACACTCGGAAGTCCTGAAATCTTTCAAATTCGCTCTGAAGTTGTAAGACAATATTTCTTACACTTGTATTCTATCAGTCGGTGAATTAGACCTCGTCAACTGCGACAAATGATTGAGTTAGCTGATTGAAAAGTTGTTTGAAAACATTGAAGTGGCACACTAGATATCGTCAATTGTTTTCCTCTTCTCTTGAACAGAGAGTATCTACCAGTATTTCCTACGTGAAACAGACAATTTCACTTGGACGTGCGATCAAACTTTCTGAGCACTAACGACTTCAAACAATTCTTTTCAGAGATCTTGTGGCGGACCGGATTAAACCTTTCAGCGGGACTTTGTTTGCCCATCTCTGGTTTCATTTTCAAGGATTGTCTCTCTCAGTAGGCCTAAATACAACCGAGACATTAAAAGTTATGCATATATAAGTTTGGAGTATTAAAATCGTCGTACTTGTAATTCAGATACGTGGTATTGAAGATTCTAGTTTGTAAATATATGTATATATATATATATATATATCTTATATAATACAGACGTTACTTTAAAAAAGTAGATGAATACGTCCTATGCATTCAGTCATGCATATTAACCAATGACTAAAATTCTGCAAAGTCACTGTTTTTCCTGGCTAGCTCAGGCAACCCATTCCATGCTCTAATAGCACTCGGGAAGAAGAAGCATTTGTACAAATTTATCCTAGCATGAGGAATGTGCCTTTATCTTGTGTCTTTCTGAGTATTTTATTAAATTTGTCAAACTTAGCTAATGTTCCTTTTAAGTTTTTCGCCACGAAAATAAAAGTAGTTTTGCGAAAATGGGTTCACATCCATATCATATAAAATACTATGGAAACGGATTTACCCGATTTGTTAAAGGCGAATAGAGATAACTTTAGCAATAAAATGAAAGTGGCGCGAGATGAATGGGATATAAAGTACAATTAAAACGGGTTTACCAGATTTGTTAATTGAAGGGGATTAAAAAGCACGCCAGGATGTCTAAATTCGCAGATACAAGGAACGAATTTATGTAAAAATTTGAAGGTTAATTTTATTAAATACCTAATGAAATCAATATACTATATTTTATATTTCCATGTATTAAAGTAAAAAACTATCTGTGCGAAGTGTAGTTCTTAAAATTATTAGATCTAGATCCTTTCGATCTTGTCTCCGTAAACATGGCCTAGATCAGTGGTGTGGGCTAATCTAATCTGACTTCGACTATGTATCAATTATTACTTAACATTAGCCACAGAACATTACAAGTTGAATATAGTTAACAACATTCAGTTCTATAAAATGATACTTTATTAACCACTGGGAAATCCGTCCAGTCTTCCTAAAACGTCACTATATCTAATTACTATTCAACTACTATTCAAAACACAACCTACTTCTAACATAACGCCATGTTGGTCTCTTGTTCGCCTAAGTCTTTTTCTAAGTAACGTCTGTATTATATAAGAAGAAGAATAAGTCTACTACGTCATTAGTTTGTCTTACTACGTCATTACTTTTACCGTCGCTAAAACTATACACAATATATTTATCTAACAAAACTAACATACTCTCTAAACTAGAACATTACAGTGATTCCCAAACTTTTTTGTCTCGTAGGTTCCTTGCCATGTTTTCCGGTTTTCGTAGACCCCCTGCTTCAGTAATAAGGTATATCATTTTTGATAATTAACTTCAAATTTTATGTTTTTTTTTAAAACTAATTTCTAACCAATTAGTCGAATAGTAAAAAAAAGTATTTTAAAGCTACATTTCAAGTCATATCTGTTTATTAATCAAATTCAGATTTAAAACAAAATAATAATTACCACGTATGAATAAAACACACAAGAAACGTTTTGTTATAAAGTGTTTGCAAACTCAACATCCCTTGCTTCGGAGATGAGGTTTCATTTCAGGATTTGTTGTTCTATGAAGTTGTCCTTCCAAACATTAAATATTCATTTCTCCTAAGTATCATTGTATAAGTTTTCACAAAGAACATTTTTTTTAATAGATTTTCTTTTATCTACAATAAATCAAACTTATGCAAATAAAAAACATCCCAGTACAATAAAATATTGACTCAGCCAGCTGTATAGAGAAATATGTCATTTGGAGAAATATTTTTGTTTGCAAAAAGGTACATAAGAAGAAAGAAAACCTTGGCTACAATCCTATAGAGGTCAAGAAATTAGTGAACTCTCTTCTATAAATTCATTGTCCCAACAACCATTGTGATAAAATTAAGCTATTTAAATATAGTTATTAAATTTCATACAACAATTTTTCATTCCAGCATTTAGTACGGTACAAATCATAAATGTGTGTATACAATAACTCTATTAACGGGATATCAAAATTAACGTCATTACCTGCTGAAATGAGATTCATTATCATAGACCTGCGTGCCCATCTCATTAGACCCCCAATTTACTTTTTCTCTTTCGTAGACCCCTTGGAAGTCTTCGTAGACCCCTTGGGGGTCTATATAGATCACTTTGGGAATCACTGGCACAAGATCATTTTATTTTATGTACAATAGATCTTTCATTGAAGTGTCGATGACATTATTTTTCCTTTTTTTAAAAATCATCTTGTTCTACGATTCAAGCGTTCATTACGTTGCGCACAACATTTCTCTATATTTCTTTCCTTTTCTCTTTAAATGTCTTTTTATTGCACCTCATAATCATAATGACAAAAGATTTTATACTCAGATTAAACTAAATGTCTGTATGAAAATCTATAAACAATCACGCATTGACTCTCACAGTCCAATGCACATAATCAATCACAGATTCACACAATTCATTTGTGGGAAAAGCATATGAATATATCTTCTATATTCTATACTATAAAGTAGAAAGTAGGGCGTATGTATGTATGTCCCGCATAGAAATTAAGACCGTTTGACTAGTCTTGGTAAAACTTAGCAGAAATTAGAAATGTTCCTTAGGTACTAACTGGAAAACGTAACGTATGTGTAGTAGCCCTAAAAAAAAATTAAGACCCTCAAAAAAAAAAAAAAAGAAAGGTTGCCCAACTATATGAAAGTGTTACTATTTCATGTCTGGTAACCCTATCTGCAACGAGTGAAGCTGTTTTGAGTCGTTTCTGGTCGTACAACGCGAGAACAAGTCTCTTTCCCATTAGCTCTAAATGTCTTACAGCTCAGAGCCCTGGGATGATAGAGCACCGGTAGGCCTACTTTTTTTAATATCTTCACTCCCGCTGTAGCTTTCTTGTGTCTCTGGTAAAGCTGCATTGTTGAAACATCTACAGAACGTTGGGGCCTTCACAAAGTTTAGGACAACTGGATTGTTGCTCTTTGTGGGATACTCTGGGTTAACTATTAAGGCTGTGAAGGGTTGGGACACCATCCTGCATCCACAGGGACACGTGTTACAGTTCGGCATGGATCTGTGAAGAGGAAAAACCCAACAAGTGGTTAGAGTTAGGTTAAAAACTCGTTAAACAAACAATATAAATATATGTAACAGAACACACGAAATTCATTTCCCTACTGGGTATGTATTTACTTTTATTATGGTCCACTATACAATAAGACATAGATCTACCATAAAAGACTTTTTATTCTTATTTTTCATTGTGTTTCAAATAGTTTCAATACGATGTAGGCCTATGCCAGTGAGGGCGAAATGACGCCTGAGTTGATCTTTATAGCGCTTGCGGATTGGGAGGGGGAGCACTTCTGTTACGCTGCATTCCTTCAAGCTAGTCAAAAAAGATCACCTTTGACATGCGGTCGCCCCTTCCACCCTCAGTATGCGCGATAAGCATCCGACCCAGTGCAGCTATCGAATGGAATACTGTCCACACCGATCGCCAGCAGAAGATGGTTATTTTTTAGGTAGTGTTGCCAGCGTATGCCCATTATGTAGCGAAGGTACCTTTGATGAAAGCTTTCAAGAAGTTTTAGATGCCTTCTAGCACCCAGGTCACAGAGCCTTAAAAAGTGGTAAGAACCGCTGCTTTATTTTTTTTACGTGAAGAGACTTATTCCTCCCTACTCTCAATAGGAGGCGACTAAAAGCGCTGTTGGCCTTAGCAGTAGTATATTTCTCTAGACCAGTGTTACAATAAATTTTTCCTTATCGTAACACTTAGAACATCCTGAGAATTTAGCGGAACAGTTTGCTTATTTTTTTATAGAGATTTATTCACGGGGTGGCCTACCAGTTAATTATTCCA